>JACXIL010000197.1:2055561-2254150 GCA_014737365.1 Bombus soroeensis
GTGGATTACCGCTATAGCTATCGGACTGCTTCATGTTAGAAATTTCGTAAATTTATACCGAGTCGCTTTACGTCTCCGCAGATTCGAATAATTTTTGTCCAAATATACGGACGAAGGCTCGTTTCTATATCTTCTTTGCATGTAAGTTTTATATTTTAATGGATGGTAGTTGGCGCATTAATGACGCCGTGTACACGAACATTAGGTCCCGCTATTAAAAATATAAAGACCGACGCGGACGAGCGATGTGGCGTTGTTTACGATAACGCTGTGCTATTCGACGGGTTAACATTTTTAATGATGCAACGCGCACGAGCGTGTGATCCGGCCATTAGAGATATAAAGCAGTCAAATTGCACGGCGTTACCAGTGCGAACGACGAAAAAATTGCGAATTAGTCACTCTGTCTAGATTGCTAATTACATTGTTCGAAATATAATCCTGCCCGGTATAGATGCGTACAGCGTCACTGGTGCGAATAATACGGCGTAGAAACTTTGCCAGAAACCATTCGAATTCTCGAAAAACTCACCGCTGAAAATCGATAAAAATTGTATAAAAATTCGCCGATTCTTTATTTCGGCTATTCTGCTAATTTCAACGTACAGAGAATAGTCCCGTCAAATCGTAAAGCGTCATTGCCGAGAGATCGGTACTAAATACGACCACACGCCAGCGATTAATCACGGAGGAGACACGCGAACATGGTTCGCGATCGATCCTATGTAATTGACGGCGAACCTCGCGGACATGGCCATTGCGAATGAAGAATGGATTGAAACGTGTCGATGTATTTGATATTTGGCTGATTTTTTGGGAGAGGCGCGGTGATAGAAAGCCGGTGTTGCTAGTCGACGAATGTAACGGATGAGAATATGCAGAGAGCGAGGTATAATTGCGATTGGTGAGAGATTGAATGGAACACAGATGTGGCCGGAGAGGCGAAGAGGGATAGCTGGAGGGACGGAAGAGAGAGAATGGGGTGGAGTTTATGGGAGAAAAGGGATGCGAATGTGAGTCTGTAGGGGAGGATGGTTTTACCGAGTTTGTGAGTGTTGGGTGATATAGAGATTTCGGTCGTAGAATAACGCAGAACTGGAGTTCTAGAGAGGAACGAGGTTCCGGTTAATGATCATGGGCCGTGGATCTGTTTACGAAAACTTATATTTATGGAACAGAACTAAGGTATAGAATTTTTACTCGACAGAAATCCGTTTCCCTGTTAAACGAAGATCGCAGGGGGGAAATACTATAAGCACGTTTCTTTTTAATATATAAGCACTCTTCTTTGCTTTAATTCTAATGTCACTTTATAACCAAACAGAAGAATTTTAATATGACATAATCGAGAACGAAGATAACGTTCGTACCGTGGAATCGATCGACGATGAATTTGCTTGAATTTAAAAATTGCTTTCGCGCAAAAGATAGGAAATGTAACTTATCGTGTCTCCGCCTGTGGTCGGTAAATATAATATTTTCTGTTCGCGAAGCTTTCGACCAAATCCGTGTAATTTCCTGGCGAAAGCAGCCCGGATTTGATGTCAAATTTAAAAAACGGGGACATCCGCATCTTGCAGAAGTTACACGCCCGTTTTTTATCTTATGGAAGACAGTTCTCGACGAGCGTTGAATTGCCAGTGTGCCCTGAATCCGCCGGTATCCCGCATAAGGTGACGATACGTCCTAGGTTCTTGGGTTTTTTCAATAATTGCCGTCATTATGGTCGAAGGAAGCAGTTCGAGAGAAATTTCTTTCCTTTATTCTCCAAGGTCTATTCAGACGTTGAACGGAGTGCTCTAGCTCGAGATATATCGAATGGTAGGACTAGACGATTGATAGCTCACGGTGAACGAGAATACGGCGACTATTAAATTTTCACTGAAATCGCGTTGTTGGCATTATTTATCGCCACGAGAGAAAAACGTGCCTTTTTTTAATGGAATTAGTTACGATGATATATCGTAGTTATTACAAGTTGAAAGGTCTCGTTCGCCTTGGAATTTCGTGGTCGTTGATTGTTCAAAGTATAAACAAATTTCTCCACTTTTCGTTCGTTGCCGTTTTCGTTCATACGTTATTTTTATCGCGTGTAACGTAACAAATTCTGGTGATATTCTACGTAAAAATTTGTTCGCAGAGAGTTCACGATACAATTAATGAAACAAAAATTGTACATGTTACCAAATACCATAAAGTGGCATAAAAGAATTTCTCTTTCTCTCCCCGTTGATTATAATATCCAAATAATCATTTTTGAAAACATCGCGCTCGAGTAATCTTCCCGTCGCAATCGTCGAATAAACAGTAATTTGCAAGCTGGTTCTTCGGACCGCGAGCCCATTCAACTATTCAAAGTAGTCGCGAAGAGAATTAAAACTTCGGAGCGACTCGATTCAAGTCCACCTTAACTTCTCACGACAAAGTTCGTTATTTCGATGTCGATTCGTGTTTTGATCAAACTATGCGTGAATGAATTTTTCCCAATTCCCTCGACATTCCAGACGTATATCGCTTAATTGCTTCTTCCGGAACACTGTCGGACAAAACGAACTGAACGATCGAACTCGTTAAAGACGAGCAGTTTGGCTTCTGCGTTGATCAAGTATAATCGTAACTTTTTAAAAGTAAAAGTAAAATCGCTTAATAAAATACTTACCAGTGTATTTGGTATTTGGCATATAGGAGAAGATCATATCCGATCGGTTGAACAAGGTGATAAATAGATGGTATTTCTCTTCTGCATTGGAACGGGGCATGGTTGTGCCGTCTATGAGTCTGCTACATTTTGTTGCACTTGTGCTCGTTACTGCAGCCAACAGCAACAAAAAGCTGCGGACGTCCCTTAAGCTTTTTATTCCCTGCGAAAATGAAGCGCAAGATTGCTATTAAACTATGAACTTATCTTGACAATTATAAACGACCGCTATTATGTTTTGCTCCACGTTCACGAAATTAGGAGTTTAGTAAGCTTTCCGTCTTTGTGGAAGCTTCGAAAGAACTTATTTATGGTTTTAAGCATCGGTGTTTGAAAGCGAATCCAAGCTAAACGTTGAGACAGATTACGATACTATTAACTGTTTCGTCGTTACTCTAAAGCATGTACAAAGCATCTGCAGTTGCAAAACATATCGTCAATGAAAAGACTGAAATCATAATTTCAAGGCGTTCTATTTCCACTTTCGAGTAAAGTGTTTGGCGTGGGCGAGAAAATTCGTAATAAACGACAGGACTGAAAATGACATCCCCGTTAAAACTTTCTTCCCTGGCTGTTGTTTCGATTAACAGCCATAATGGCACGTACGATTCGGTTGGAAATCGGCCTAAAACTGGCGTAGTAAATAAGAATGATACGTCATGAGCGGGATTAGGATTGGAAACCGATTGACCCAATTTATCCACCAACACCCGCAGACAAATGGTGGCATACGGCGAGTTTTCATTTCACGTGAATCGAAGGGACATCGTTTCTTTCTTCTACCCGCTGGTTATAGTGGAAAAACGAAAAATTCCAACTATCATCTCGCACGTTCTCCGCTCCATTGTATTCTCTACACGTGGCTAAATCTATATAAAAAAACAATTCACGCTATTTCTTTCCCTGGATATTTCTCTTCTAATGGAAAAGGAAATTTCTTTCCGATGGAAAGGAGAGATATGGCGGCGGAGGATTTAATTCCAGTGAAAGTTTCGTGTTTACGTATTCACCTGGATTTTATATTCAAACTTATCTCTTAGAATAGGAAAATCAGACGAGTAAATCTTAAGATTGTATTCCTAAAAATTTGTTAAAATTTCGCATCTCGAAATAATATTCTTTTTATTCCACTATGAATCTTTATAAAAACATATATATTTTCAGGAACAAAATCGAAGAAATGGAACGAAACCTGGAGAATCGTTTCATCTTTTAAAAATGTTAAAGATACGCAAGAAGTTTTAATTTTTTGTATACGTTCCAATGCTTTCGCGATCCGCTAGCTTATGCGCTTCATTCAATCGACCGATAACACGATTTTCTCTTACGTAATTCCCAAGGCTCGCAGAATCATTGACGTTCGCCTTCGTGAAGATCTTGGCCGTGGCGATTGCAACGAATCCGTTTACGTGGCCGAGAAAGAATCAATGCCGTAACAACATTCGATGAATTATAACAGACAATGAGCTACGAGGTAGAAACGCAAAATGTTTTACGAAACATCTCTCAAATACCTACGAACGTTTTCGCTAGATCTTCTGTTCCACTCTTCTCGAATATTACTGTACGATTTTCGGTTTACAGATTCTTAAAAGTTATCAGCTTCGTGTTATTAAATCATTTAAAAAAATATTCTATCCTAATAAGCTTCTTTAACGTCCTTCGTAAATTTTATTAAAGATACTCTTGCTTACTTTCCTCTGTATATTTGGAAAAAATGTATTATACGTCGAAGGAAGAATGAAGCGTTTGATTTACGTAGCATCAAAGACGAGCGTAACAAAAAAGGGGAAGCAAAAGTTTCAAAAATTCGTAACATTTAATAATTCCTTGTAATTAAGATCGTTTCCTTTGAACCTGCGTTTTCCGATTATTATAATTTATTATTCTTTTCGCCGCTTTTGCAAACGGAGAATGACTGTGTCAGAATTTAGTTGTAATTATATTTTGGCTGTAGACAAGGAGGAAAGAAAAATTGCCTTTAACTTTGTTAAACGCAACAAATTCGACGCAGACAGCAATTTTCACATTAACTTGCGTAATGCGGATTAATGGAATGCTTTTCGTAATGCGTTTAGTACATTAGGTACTGCTACGTCACATTGAAGTAAAAATATATAAGCCACGAGAAAAACCCTATTTATCGAGTAGATTTGCATAATAATATCAATCATGTGAATAGTAATTTATGGAAATGTAATACACGCGCGAATTTATTAAAAATCCAAAAATGTTTTCGCTACGTTAATATGGAAATATCAGTTGCATTATTAACGTATTATAAAATGTAGCGATATAACTATGTCACACGTTACCACGTGTCACCTACGTACCAAAAGATGCGTAAGAAGTATCCTATATTTTGACGAATTAAAGGAAAATATCCTACGTCTATCCTCGACCGAATAAAAGGAAAAGATCGAAAGAATCCTATTAGCGATCAACGTCCTACGTTTTTCCTCGAATTTCCACTAACATCGTCAATCGCCGCGAATAAACTGCGAAATAATCACGAACGAGACGAATAGATTTAATAATACCAGCGTAAAATAGATTAATAAATAATCCGATTATCGTATTAGCTATTTAACGAAAAACTTGTCGTTTCAATGAAAACAAGAAAATTGGCAATACGCAGGTACTAAAGATCGACAATTTCCTTTTCTGATATTCATTAACGTCAACGGCCGTTACAAAATACACTGGGAAAATGATCACGAAACAACGTATAAAGTTGTAAGCTTAACCAAGATGTATTAACCCCGCTGGAACACGGCGACAATTAACCAAATCGATTACTCAACGTTCGCGTAATCGCGCGATAAAAGCCGTCGCGACGACGGGATTTCCATTTTGCCAGCGGCGTTACGTCTCGTTAATTACGTAACGACGTCGCATTGTGCAACAATGCAAAATTCAGCGGATCTCGCGGAACGGGCCTCAGCACGAAATGTCACTTTGCCGGATGCCGGCTTCTATTAAATTAGAATACGAATATTCCGCGGCGAAGCACGTGAATGCCGGCCAGCCCGGCGTCTGCCCACACGTGCGAGGAAACGTGTGCCTGTACTACTTTGTCCGGCTATACACGTACACCAGTTACTGGCTGACTCATCTTGGCAAAGATACAGCGCGCCATCAGACCCAACGATTCTTTTCTCTTTTCTTCTCGCGCGTGGCATCATACCAGTGAACAGTCTGTTACATGTACACAAGCTAGAAAATTCGCGCGGTTTCTTTCTCGTGAATTTTTCCTCCGCAGTTGCTGTTCAAACGATCGATGACGCGGTATCGTGATTTCTTACGAATTAAAAATGGTCAACGGTGACGTAGTATCGCGCTTCTTGACGAATTGAAAATTATATCTGTCGAGCAAGTGATAAAGTCGTTGGGGAATCAAGGATAGCTGATCGAGCATGCGTTTCTCGTGTATTCCGGTGTTTCTGTAGATTAAAAATGACAGTCAACGAGTTTCACTAGATAAAAAGCATTAGGTTGCTCTTCTTCTTTTAAGTTTTTATCAGAGTTTATATTCTTTTAAAATGATGGTAAGTAGAAAAGAAGATAGAAAGAGCAGAGATAACGGAGTTAGGTGAAAGAGGTATCGAACGCATGTGGTACTAAAATACAGTTTTATGATCTTTTTATTACGCTTATGCATCATAAACATAGGAAAACTAAAACTGTATCGAACCATAAAGAAAGGGAACCTTTTCGGTGTATCGTTCTATGTTTGGAAACTGGCTTTAAAATATCCATCGAGAACGACGTTATTTACACGTAAATGCAAATTTGTATCGTGCCGGTACGAACGAATGCGGCGACAAAGATTAATTGTTTCACGTTGCTTTTTAATATTCTATATCGATTATCTGCCTGATTAGTTACATATACCGACTATCTCTACCCATTTCTTTTATGAATACCTCATATAACGGATTAATTATCGTTCTTTCCCTTATCCGCTCTCAAACCATTATCTTATATCGCGCTCTATTTTCCCTTCCACAAAATATTTTTAATTTCGAGATTACGAGTCGTACAATTCCTTCCAAACACTTTTCATCGTTCGATCGTACGATTCCAGCGCAATTAAATCTCTTGTGCCCGATAAGGGCGAATAACAAGCGTCAACCAACCATAAATTCACCGTGTCTAAATATATTGGCCGAAGACGATACATATAGGGCGGGGTATTTGACTCGATCTGGCATTCTGCCATTCACGCTGCATCCTCGACCGCAGAGTAACGACAGGAATTCAAACAATACCTCGTGTTGAGCCACGACCATGATTTTCCTGTGCGTCGCGTCACTATTCAAAAGTTTACGCAACTCTGTTCGCAAATTCAATTGGCGTGTTCGATTCTGGTTTCATTTTTCCCAAGCGATTCGAATCGAAAGGTTCATCCAACAGATTGCTCCACTTTGTTTCACCTTTGTTCCCTGAACTATAGCGGCGGTTATAGCGCTTTTAGCTCTAAATACTAAATACTAACTGAAAATGATTGAGAATAGTTTTGGAAACGTTAAAGATAGTTTAGCATAGAACGATACACGTCCCTTCGATTTCTTTTGCGAGTCAACTCTAAATACGATACTGGTTCGTAATTCGGGCAATAAAACGATAAATGATATAAATTTAACGACTGTTTGCATGAAAAAAGGTAGAAATTGCGAAAGAAAATCGACGTACCCACTGGTAATATTCGTTCTTTTTCACTGGATTCGAGGATAGAACCTATATTATCGCTATTATACGACAGTAGGTGAGGAAATAAGTTTGAAGGGCGAGTGAAGTGGAATAAAAAAAGAGAATAGGAGGAGAAGATTGGGGGATTGCATCGAGTAGAATGAAACTGCGAAAGACAGATTGCGAAGACCGCCAATACGTCATTCGAATGTCAATAAGTTGGGGGAGGACGTTTTAAACCTCTAGAATGGTAGTCGATTTCGTAGAAATTTCGCTATTAAATTTCAGACCAACGTCTCTGAGTCGAACCAAGTTCCGAAAACGTGAAGCTGATATTTACGAGAGAATAATTTTTCATTTTCAAATAACAATAGTTATTTGGGGCAGCAAGGACTGTTATACGGTTGTAACGATTTCTTTGCGTTTCTTTTGTGTTTTTTCTAGAATGCTCGTTTTCACAGCCATTGCTAACAAATAAATATAGACATATAGTACGTTGTAACGAAAAATAGAAATGTCCGTTATATCTGGTGAATACATTCTTTTGTAGAAAAAAGTGGCTACCTCCGCACAATGGTATCTATTGTAGCAAACATACCTATTCAAAAAAATGCCCTTTCAGTTCTCTATTTCGGCAACGCCAACGATCGTAATTTTTATTAGCCCTGTTATATTTATCACAAAAAATTTTAATTGTACGAGTTCAACCGAATCTTTACTTTTTTCATTTTATTTTCTACACTTTTGAAACTTTCGTATCTATCGTCGTATTCTCTTCGTATTTTCCTTCTTTTATTTTCATTTCATTCCGCTTCCTTCCCCTTAAGAACAGACATTTTCCTTCTGCCGTATGATCCGTAACTTCTATTCGAACAGGTTTATTTATTGTTCGTATTGCTATGTATTATTGCTACTTTTGTTGTTAACGAACTGACGAAAGTAGCGGGATTATCGTTACATCGTTACACGTTAATCGCGCAACGATACGATGGAGCATTGGTGCATTTATACACGTTTATCGCTGGAAACGCGTAGCTTTTTCAGACGAAACCGGATATTCCAGCCAGGTCGAATAATACTCTGATTGTGTTTGCTTTTCTTGATGCGGCGTGCGATCGAACGCAGAATATAAAGAGCGTATGCCCGGTAGAACATGAAAAAGAAAAAGTTGTTGCCGTGGCATTTGATAAACATTGTTTGATAAAGATTTGAGAATAGAAAACAATTGCGTTGAATTCGTTCGTATTCGTGGATATAATAAATTCTTATTCAAATATATTTTTTAACTCTTCTATGGTTTTTTATACATTTTTTAAATTGTTCTAAATCTAAGGCACGACCAGTTCTTTGTGTAAGCGAAAGTTGTATCAGCTTGCGTAACTTTCCCGAAGAGAATCGACAAAACGTACAGGAACACGGTTTCCCTCTAAAATGATTGATGAACGCGATCAAATGGTTCGAGAAAACGAGCAACTCCACCATTTTCTACCATTTTCTACCATTTATTTAGGACGCGGCTTTTAAAGTTTGAAAAAAAGTTTCAGGCGTTAACGAAGATATCGTCACAACGTCGTCATTTCTTTTTACTTCCACCTCCTCTTTAACCCAACTTTCGTCTTCTTCGACGTAGAATTTCTATAAATTCTGACTACTTGAACCTTCCTCGACTTATCGTACGAGCTGTCTTTGCGGTAAAAAATTATTTTTTAATACTAATAGTTTTTTTCAAACAGTTCGCATTCCTTTTTCAACTTTTTACGCAGAATTCCATCTCCATATTGTACGAAACCGTACATGTTCTTCTACAATATTTCAACAACGTTTCAACGTTCCCTATTCCTCTCGCTATCTAACATTTTGCTTGGAACAAGCGAACAAATAGGACGAGTCTTTCCTGTTCAATTTTTACAAAATTTTTAGCAACGTAGCGAGATTGTTGATATATTAATTCGAACGCCAATTATATTTGTAAATATCACGTTGCTTCGATGTAGATACAGTGTTACACTGTTACGAAAGAGCGCACTTCGCTATAGAAAGTATCTCTGTGAGTCATTTCTGGGGTCATTACCAGTTTGCACCCTTGCTGCCCTCGTGACCTTTTCTAGTAGACACTTGGTAAATCGTGTGCATCGAACGAATCGATATTCGCATAGTGTCTTTGCGCGTGAATGATTCCGTTAAAGCTGATTTCGCAAACGTTCCCGAGGTACAATAGAAGAAATATTTGGAAACATACCGACGGATTGAAATATTTGCTAAAAAGAAGCTGACGAAATGGATATAGAAAGAATAATTGAAAAAACAGATATTACATAGAATATAGGAAATGTTTAGATATTTAAATTAGACGAGCAACAATCTAATTACTGCAAATTTTCATGTTAATCTGAAATTTCATAAAACTTTGCAACATCTCCGTTTATCGCGCGCTTGAAAACATACGAGCGTAAGATACGAAGACGCACATGTATTTCAATTTAACGCGACAGTGAAATGAAACGAAGAATAGAACTGTTCGTTCCATCGTATTGTATCAACATTGCCTGTCGGCAATATACATAGATCGTACACAAAGGGATTGTGTCGCTTATTACATTCGCTCTTAGTATTATCGTTCGTATTTTATTTGTTTAAGACGAGCAGAATATAGATAAAAATTGTATAAATTTTATCAGCTTAGATGGCAGCAAGGTATGTAAATGAATTATACTTTTATCCAATATATCATTATATTTTATTATATATATAAATAACGAGAGAAAGGTACCCTTGGCTATCCCAAAATGACACGAAGTAACAGAAGATTATCATACGGAACGAACAGATTACTTTGGACTATTTAATTGTAGGTAAACAGATTAGAAGGAATAGAAATTTTGCTTTCGATAATGCTCGATAACTGCTTTTTGATCTTATCTTTAATCTATGCAACGTAATGATATTTCATAGATCAACGTGTTTATGCATAACAATGTTATCATCTTAAGCATTCGTTAAAAAATCGTTCTACCGTAAAAGGTATAAAAGTTTGGTACTTACCATGATGACAATTGGAATGATTTGCACACGAGCGTAGAGAACACGTGGACCAAAGTTAAAACGATTGGTTTTCGTGCTTCATGTCACGTGTGTTAAACATAATCGAAATAAACATTCGAAAGATCCGTCACGGTCGCGAGTCTCTGGCCAACTGACTGCGTCTGTCGAGGCGCGCTAATAACAACTCACCACTTGCGCAGATTGGCTGCGCAGTGCGTTTCAAAGGAGATTCTTCCGCTAGGGTCAGACAGCACACTCCATATGCGTTCCTGTTATTTCAACGCGGCTGGTTAGAAACTTTTTCTACTTCCGTTTGGATTGATAGGAAAGAAAAGTCAACCAGATTCTGTAATTGTAAGTGACTCAAAATGAACTCGAAACGAAATTTCGTAAAGTACCAAAAGTGCGAAACGATGGAATTTCGCACTTAAAGCTGGATAAAATATGGTTCTTTGGTCTGCAATATTTTATTATACGATACGAGATCGTAATTGCAATATTACAGAGATAATTACAGAGTTTGTTTGCGCGTTCATTCGTTAGGAATAATAAATTAATTTATTGCACAAGTTTAATAATTGCTTATATATGGACGCGATTATTCCAGATTGAATTATCATTGCTATATTTATTTTGAAAATAAATGCAAATCTGTCTTGGTTTGAAATAAATGGTCCGTCATATCTACGCGTATATAGTGAGAAAATTAATACATGAATTAAATTATCTTTATGGCAAGACACGATCGTGGATATTACTTAAATATTTTTATTACGCGCATCGAATTGTTCATACTTCCTATTTTAATAAAAGGTACGATTTCGTTTCGCCAATTTTGAATCATCGAAGGTCGGACTCTGGTCGATCAGCCGCGTGTTCAAAAATAAAACACAGGCCCCACCATAATTACCAAATAATGTTCTCGCAGCGAAACAGACGAAAGAGTTCAATCGAGTGCAAGGTCGGCCTTTATTAAGTAGTTTTTTAAAAGGTCTAGAAACGTCATGAGTTGTTTCAAACTTTTTATTCCCACACGCCGCTGTCTGCCCCGACTTGAACGTTGCTTCCAAGTATAAATAGAAAATAATAACTCGTATTAATAAATTATTTTACATTAAACGCATATACACTTTCAAACAAAATAACAAATCTATTATATTTTCTTGCGATATCGATTAATCTTCTATAACCTATAGTTCATTTATTAATTCATTAGTATTATATGGCCAATTGATAAATTATTGTACGATAGAATGCGGAATAAATATTCGTGCAAAAATCGAGCTCTCAATTTCATCTCGCGAAACGCTTTCTGAAACTATCAAAATATCGAACGAATCCTTGACAATTGCCTGTCATTAAGGCGTTCGTCGTTGTTCTTTCCCTTCCTTGACGTTTCGGGGGAACCGGTTAAAATCATCGTGTGATATCCCGACAAAAGTCCCAGGGTGGAACGTAACCCGACAACCGAAGCGTCCGGCGTGCCGCGTGTCGATTATGCCAAACGATGGTTTAAACCGCGAGAATTATCTGTAAATCGTACGATCCGCTTGCCAGAGGAAACGTACGGTGACGGTGTTCAATGTCGCGAAGTCGTCGACTGTCTTAAACGAGTGGACGGTCGTGAGACATCGCTGCCTTTCAACCGGCAGGAACATGAAATCGAAACCCGACCACATCTCCGAGAACGCCGCAAATTTGCCCACGTGTCGTAGACATCGAAACCCGGACCGTGTCCAACCGACGCCGAGCCATCGACAACGATAATGAGCCAATTGATTACGTCGCACCAACCGTCAGGTTTCCCACGCGATTTCGTCGTTTCTTAAATCGCGACAAATTTTTCTTCCTTTCCTTCCAGCAAAATATTTTTAGCTCTCTTCTTATCAGATTCCGTCAATGATTGTTCCGATTGCGATCTTTAATATATTTCGTCATTTTTCCTCCGTTTTTGTTTGATCGTGATAACAGCTTGGTTGGAGAGAAAAGAAGGGATTCGCGTTTGTGTAAATGTGGAACGCTGATAATTAAGCGATTCGTGCGGTGAATATTTGAAGGGAATAATTCGACTGGCGATCGAATAAGAGATTATACGGTTTTGACGTGACTGAATTGCTGTTGCATTGGAGCTACGGATAAATGACTGTATTTTTGATGTGTGTGTTCGTTTAAACGGCGATTAAGATACCTGAGTTACTATAAAATAATTTTTCTACATCCATCCGATTAAGATTCTCGGTTTTCCTTCTTCCTTCGGTGAAAAAATAAGTCGACGAATTCGTTCTATCATTGTATATTATTATCGTGCCCGTAATTGCGAGTCGACCGAATTAAAGATGTTTGTTTAAAAATTTAGAAAACGAAGAGTCAAGAAGCGCTATAGAAAAAAGTGCGATGTCAAGCGCAGGAACTAGATGTAACTCCGCAGCTCAAAAAAATAGAACTCTGACCAGTCAGTCAGGACGTAGTTCGATTGCTGTTCGTATTTACCGCTATTCTACAAATATCTTTAGAAAAATATTGCTTGAAGCAATTCATTTAACAACGAAATATTTAATAATTTTGAAAATTTGTAGCTTAAAGTATCTTAAACGTTCGACATATTAAAAGTTCAATGTCGACGTTTAATGAAAGATATAATTGCAATTTCAGGGAGATTCCGCAAGTAATACCACGGAAGATGCTTCCGTCAGTAATAAATCGCAGAGTAATTCCGCTCGACGTACGCCAGGAAAATCATCAGTCAGTCCAATTTCGCACAAGAGGCCCACATCCAGTCTGCCGGCTGGATCGACGCTTAGACCCGAAAATCAATATGCAGTGAAAAAGAAACGTTACTTGCTATTAAAGAAGGAGTTGACGGACAAACAGGTAATTATTTAGAAATGATCTATCAAGAATACTAGCGTATTCAAAGCGTGATTCTCTGCTGTTACGAAAAAATCCATATTCTTAAAAATTAAGATGTTTCCAAAATATTCTCTCATCGTATGATCCAGAGACTATCGTAATTTTTCAGTCGGAAGATTTAACGCGAATTGAAATTTCCACAGAAAACCGCGCAAGATCTATACAACGAGATGTCTCAGCTCCGCGAGAGACTAATCACCAGTGGTGCCAAAGATCCGGGCAAAGTAGAAACTCTGAAACTGGAGGTTGGATCGAGCAAACATTTTCCAGCAACTGAAACAAGTTACAACGAGGCAGCAGACGTTCACGCCGAGAAACTCTCCGTCGGCAAAGAAATGCTCGAATCCTTGGAGGATCGATTACGGGAGATCCCGAAGAAGTTGCGGAACCTTTGCCAGGAACTGTTGGACAAACAGTCGATTTTCGTGGCTTTCGTGACGTCGCAACTGATCAAAGCCAGCTCAGAAGGGAACGACCCGGATCACACGAACTCGGAAGTGACCATGCAGCTCGAGATTCACCAAAGAGATTACGACGCTCTTAGGTCGCATATGAACGAAATACAGGAGATCGAGGAGAAGTCGATCGCCGAGTTAACGAGGAACGTGCAGCATCTAATCGACGAGTACGAGCATTCCAGGGCGAAGATAAAGGAGACGAACGCGGCGGAAGCGCAGAGAGAACTGCAAACGCAATTAAATGCTACGATGGAGGAGCTGCAGACGGAAAAAGAGAAGAATAACCAAAACAAGGAACGTCTTCGACAGACTGAGTCGCAATTGCAGAAAGCACGTACGAAGATCAGGGAGATGGAGACGCACATGGCAAACGATAAGGAAAAGATTCAGCAACTGCAGGGCAACGTGAAGACCATAGAAGGTCAAATGAAGCAGAAGGATTTGGCGATAGAGGGTAGAATGAAAGACATGCAGAAGACGATGAGGAACAGCGAGGATCTGGTCGCTAAGGTGGAGAAGCAGAGGGATAGCTTCGAAGCACGGTTGTTTTTCCTGCTTTTCTGAAGTTCCTTTTTCCTCTCTTCTTAACTTGGTCTGCTTTAGGTTGATGGAGCTTAAAGAGAAGATGAATAGCAAGGAAAACGAAGCGATAAATACGATCAAGGAACTGTCCGAAAGGCTGAAATCGATTACTAGTGATCTTGGGATCGAAAAGGAGAAGAGGTATAAGAAAAGAACGTTTTTGATTATGAAGAACGCGGTTATTATAACGAGGGGATGGTTTTTTAAGTCCAGAAGAATAAAACGATTTGATATTTAAAATAGGCAACAAGTAAAAGACGCGTTCACAGAATTAGAGGAGCGATACAAGAATCTCGAGGAGAAGAGCAAACAATTATGCGAGCTTGCGGAGAAGAATAAAGATTTCGCTATTACAGGTACAAAGACCTGGACATAACAACTTTCCGACAAAAAAAAGAATAAAAAAATAACAGGAAAATATCCGTGAATTTGCTGTGCTCCGTTAAATTAGTATTTAAAAAATAGCTCTTAGTCGCATCGAGAGAAAAGTGTAATCTTTGCGTTAAAATAAAACTTTAATGGGTGTTTCGTTTCACTTATCAGAGGGTAGTCATACAGAGAACGAAGTACGCCTGTTCAACGAGTTGCAGGCAACCAGAAACGAATTGGAAGCGCAGAAGCAGATGATGTTGCAGTTGCAGCAAGAGAAAGAGGAAATCATTGCAGTGATGCATCAAGCGGCCGTTAGTTTGCACTACTTTCGGGACATGTCCTCGTATAAGTCCTAAGAACTGCTCGATTCAATCTCGATCATTTGTTAAACACTCTTTTACCCTGATCGAAGAGAGAGTGATAATTTCTAATTGTTTCGCTTTCTTCTGTTCTTGTGAGCTAGTGTCGCGAGGAGGAGGAAGATTCGAGGGAGAAATTGGCTGCGGAATTAGTGTTCAAATCCAACGAAGTCCAGAAGCTGACGATGCAGTATTCGGAACTGAAAAAGGTTGCAAAAAACGCGTAAGTTGTTCTATCGGTAATGCACGAAAGTATCAATAATTACTTCTCTAAATCCTTATATACTAAAGCTTTTCGAATAATGCACTTTCCGAATTTTCATGGGGCGATTTAGCCAAGAAAAAAATGGGATCTTAGAAAGGCAGTTGATGGAGATTCAAACGCGGCTGCATTCTCAGTCCATGGAGGGTGGAAAAGCTGGGTTAAGCGCTCATGCGATTGAGCTTCAACAACAGGTCTCCGATCTTCGCAACAATTTAGCAGAAGTAATTCAGCAAAAGGAGGAGCTAGAAACTGTATTGACTCAGAAGCAATTGGAGTTGGAGCAGCGTGACCGTGTGATGCGTGAGCAGAGCAAATTTCTTAAAGTCAGAGACGAGTTGCTTGATATTTTGAAAGGGAAGGCACAGCAGGAGAATGGAGAATTATCGACTAACGATGAGAACAATGAATATCTTGAGCAGGTAACCAAATATCATTCCTATTTATTCCTTTCCGGATTTATGGTAGATTCGGATTACTCTCTAACACCCTTTAACAATTAAAGTTTAGAATATACATATTTTTAAATATCGTTATAATCGCTTCAACTCGTAATTAAAAATTCTTTATATCAGTGCTAAAAGAAAAGAAGACTGTTCGAAGAAACTGACATATGTTTGTCTAACCAGGTTCACAAACAGATAGCTGCCAAAACGGAGGCAATCCAGGGGTTGTATACGACTTTGGAAAACAAGCAGTTACAGATTATGCGTCTGGAGAAGATGGTGAAGCTAATGGAGGACCACCAAGATCGAGCTCAAGCTCAACGTACGCGTTTAGAGAATCGTATTGCTCAACTAGAACTGGCGTTGCAAAGGAATAAGGAACAGCGGTACGTTAGGGGACAGTCGTCATCTTGCATAGAGTTTGACATGGAAAATGAACGAGATAGATCATCTATAGATAATCAGGAGAATCTTAGCGACTCTGATCAAATCTTTTCGCAAGATTCGTTCAACTTGCATTCTTTCTTGCATCGAAATCAACACGATTTGGTCGACACTAGGTCAGAATTTTTACATGGTGCGAGTTCTTCGCAAACTGATCATCGACAGTTACACGATTACCGAGACTATATACAGCGACAGACATCCTCCGACGAGGATCAACCTTACATTTGTGAACGTTGTCGCCAAGAAACATCCACAGAGAAGAACAATCAACTTTGGTCAAACAAAAACGATTCTACTGACAATACTAACGAATCTTTGCGTAACTGGTTGACGAACGTGACTAGTCACAAAATAACGCAAGATTCGATAAATACTCGCGACTTCCAAAATGATCGATATTTTTATGACTTACCTTCGATGGATAAAAATAGAAGGTATACCTCCGAGATGTACAATTTGGACGAAGAGTTTGATAATGTGAATGATAGTAGCAGGGAGTCGCAAAATCCTTATCAGAGAGATTATCATCAATATCGTCATCTTCATCATCGTGCTCGGTCGCCGCTGGTAAATAAGACCGTGCCTCACGGTGTCGCCTTGTAAACTACTGTACATAGCTTCCTTTGTTAAGGGACTGTTGATGTTCAACACGTACAATATCTTGTTGCAATTTTGAAGGATGTGTTTCATTAACGTAGGAATAAATGTCTTCGTTTTGTGGTGTTATTAAATCTCACACACGCTCAATTCTCTTGAATTATATTTTACACAAAACTGATTCAGTAGACAGCTGATGCAAATAATGCATTGAACGTAATTCAATTAAATTTTCTGAAAATATTACAATAAGTTTGTTACTTAATGGCTATAAATAACATTTGCAGTCGTTATTAGTATAAAAACTAAAAATTTCTACTTATGAATAAAAAAGATTCATATACAACCTTTAATCATAGTTTAACGTGGGAACCATTAGTAAAGTACGTTGTAAATAAATTTGTACGTTGTATTAATAAGGTCTGATTTAATAGGCTAGGTACTCCCTGCTACCGAATTTTCAGTGTGATATCGTCGATACAAAAGTTCCTTACAGAGTGCCTAGCCTTTGAAACAGACCGATTTCTAATTTCTTCAACTCTCTGACCGATTTTATTTTTTTATGTTTTAGGGGTAAGGGCTTCGGCATCCTGTAAGGAACTTTCTAATCATCGTCAACGTAAATGATCTCCATCTTTGGTCGATCTCTTTGTCAAAGAGATTATTTTATGTTATTAAACATTAAGTCCTTGGTAAGCGGCACTTTACATCGTTTGCAAGATCTTTTTGATTCGATATTCGACACGGTTAATCGAATCGTAGATTTTTGGCAATATTTTTGGAAAGAGGCGTGTAAATTGAGTATATGTATTTTGATTTATACTACTGTAATCGACGAGGCTTATTTATATATTTTTCTCTGTACATTTTATATGTATACTTTATTTCATAATAAAATTAATAAAATTAAATTGTGCGTACAATTTATCAAACGTTATGTTAATCACTGTCATTATCACTGCTGCCAGAATATGCACCCAGTAAAGAAAGACCATTATTGCTCGTCGGTTTATGAATACTTTCAGACGCATTTTTATTTGGATTTTTACTTTCTTCCGTAGAAGCATCAGTTTCTTTTCTTGTCACAGTTTGCATTTCTTCCTTATTGGTACTAGCAACTGTAGCGTTTGAATTTACTTTGGTATTTACTAAATTTGTTTTTCTTTTAACTACGCCTAGCAAATTTTTTCTATTTGACGATGACGGTGTACTTTCGGACCACAATGATATTTCGGATGGTTTTATTCTTTGCGTTTCCTTAGGCTTCAAAAAAACAGAAAAAATGAAAAACGCTTTATAGTTTTTATAAATACTTAAAAATTATAATTAATTAGTCAAAGATAAAGAAATAAAGTATGTATTTACCTTTTCTACATCTGTTGTAGATTGAAACTTATTATTTTCAGTCTTACTTTTACTTCTTCTCATTACCTTTTTTGCTGGTTCATTGCTTTCGCTCTCATCTAATTCCACAATTTCTTCTTCTACAACAATTTTTTTACCAAATATCGCTTTAACACACTCTTCGTCATATTCTTCTTGCTCTTTCTCTGTTCTTTGCTTGGCTGCGTCTGTATGATATTGTTCTAACATTTGATCATAATCGATAGTTTGCTGTCTACGATTCAAGTCTTTCAATTCCTCTAAAGATTCTAACAATTCCAATTCTTGTTTCGATTGCAACGTTCTTTTTTCTAAGAGTTTCATTGGATTAGTAGCTTCTTCCTCTTTTTCTTCATCTTCCTCTCTCTGCGCTTGTTCTTCCGCTAACTTTAAAGCCATAAAATTTCTGGTTGCACCTGCTTCAATCTCATAATCCGTATTCTTGGGATCTGTTTTAAAACTTATTTCTTGCAGGCATCTAGTACACTTTATGTAAAACCTGTAAATTCGTATTCCTAAATAATCATCACCTTCAACATCTTCTTTACGAGCATTAAATTTTTTTCCTTTGTAAATGTATTCACCGCAAGTTTTGCATCTCATATTGAAAGGAGCCATCAAACGAACTGTATATTGTCTATTTCGGGCTAATTTCATACGAGGGATTTTTGACGGATCAAAATCTGGCGGATAATATTTCTAAAGTATAAAGATTATGATTAATGTAATAAATTGATGTATGTTAATATATATAATCAATCTACACAATAATATAAAAGTATCGTTAATGTAATTATTTGTGAAATTTTACTTACGTTTAAAACTTTACGCTCCGACATGTTTCTGGTTTAATGCAATAAAATTATTAACACAAAATAATATTATAGGACACAAATAAATAGGTAGTTTGTACAATCTAAATATACTTTAGGTTACCTTTCCTGTCAGAGTAACAACTAAAGTACACTGTTCAGTGCTGCCACCCTTGCTTATGGAAGTCTACGCATTCTATATTACTTTTAATACTCTAACGTTGGTACACGTGATATTTAATTCTTTGCAAATATGAAATATATAAACTGCGCGCGCGATTATTCGTTAATTCCGCCATTGTGTTTTTGGAAGTTTAAGCGTCATTAGTTCTTGCGGTCGAGAGAAGCGTTGAATATAGGTATGTACGAAAGAATCATTAAGAATCATTAAGAATCATTGCGTCAAAGACTCGTATTGCACGTAATAAGAGTTAGCGAACCTTTGAATAGTTCTTACTTCATATTTTTCAGTGATTGACAGGTGTATCGCATTACCAAGAAGCGTGTACTGGAGCTGTATAAAAATGAAGCTACATCGCGGCATCCAAACCTCAACGTTCAACGGATTCTGCTTGGTGAGTGATTTTTGAAAGTCTTTTCGTTTACTATTGGTTCATAGTCACTACGATTGTTAAATACGAAAAGTAGGGGAGTTTTCGCAATATTTCAACCTTTAGATCGTAGTTTATGCCATTTTTACTATTCCACTTTTGAATATGAAACGAGAACCAAAATGGCGGAAATTCAAATCTCGGTATAACCGTTTCTGGAATGATCCAACTATGAAATTTAGTACGAAATAACCAATGTTCAATGAAATCTAATCGTTCACGTTTTTGCTACTTATAATGTTATTTTATATACAATTTATTAGAAAATGGGATATGTAGTCATCTTTACAACAAACTATTATACTAATATCCTACAAAGTACAACTATCATTAGATGGTCTTATAACCTAAGAACCAAGTACTCGACACCGACTAAATTCCACGTTCACGACGAGCAATAAACGATGATTGGTATCACAGCGATTAGCTGACCATTGTAGAATACTCTAGCTAGCGGAATTCGTTTCACGCGAGACGAATTAAAATCGGCGAGAAGACCTCCCCGGATGTTTCCCTTGGTTTCTTCTCTCTAACGTGAATTTAATATCCGTGAATATAATGCGGGCATTTGACCGAACGATGAAAGCGAGCGTACAGAAGAGACGAGTAGGCCCGTTTTACTTCGTGGAACTGGATTCAATTCGGCATCGTACGCGTATAAAGGTTATTCAGCTAAACGCAAGGTCATGGGTACATGACTTGGGTCAGTCGAGCGCGTAAAACGGGCAAACAAGAATCTTTGCGCAAAGGAAACGAGAAAAAAAAAAGGGGGGGGAAAGAAAAAGAAGAACAGCCTTAAAGACACACCACTATCCTGCGTTGCTTTTGTGGGACGGCAGAGGTACGTTTATGAATACATTACCGGGACCACGACGTTTTAAAATCTGTTACGCCTGTGTATACGTGTTCTCCTTTCACGGGACTTTCATGGGGATTCCTCCTGGACTTGACTCTTCATGGTCTACCACGACTTTAGCTACTGAAGTTTTGCGGTTTGTACTTTTGGGTTTTTTGTTTTGCCGGTGATATGATCCTTTTTTTACCGCCATTCTGAGTACAGAACTGTAGATATTGCCTTGGTACATGTATCCTTATATCACTAGTTTTGTCAGTGGACATAACCCTTTAGGTATAACCTTGCTACGAACAGAAATTTCTATTTTAATCAAAGATTTTAGAATTCTATGTATATTTTGTAAATTTAGTTTCGAATGTGAGGCTTAACTGTTGTTTCACGATAAGGTAAATGGATATTGAACTTTCTCCCATAGTATAATTAAGAATTTAAAGTCATAAAAGTTCAGTTTATGCCGAGATATGAAACAGAGGTAACGGCTATCCTTGATCTAGAAATCTAAGACTTTTGGAATTTCGCAACCTTGGAAGTTAGTCTTCGAACAAACAAAAATTATAACTCTTTCGTATGATGCTATAAATTTCTACCATGTTTCAACCTTCGAATCAGTTTAAATGTTTTAACCTACTTTTGTCCCACAGTTACGCCGACATTTACTAGCTTCTAAAAAAGTAATTAAATATTTCAGTTTCGTATAAAAGATACTGTTCGAAGCAACGTTATGGAAGTTACGTAACAAATGGATAAGAAAAAAAAAAAATGATAGTCAGATTTTAGGAAATAATTTTAAAAATGTATAAATCCAGTTGTGGAATCCTTTTATAAAAAAACGAAACAGGCAACACGGTTTTGTACTTTCACGTTTATATAAAATATTTTAAGGAGAAATCGCGATCTAACGTACAAAGATATCTGTGATCGATCGATCTCTCTCTCTCTTTCTTTGGGTGGTCCATAAGTTCGCACATTCTGTATCAAAACTTTTTAAGCGCAAACAAATACAATCATATCGCGAATACCGATTGATACGTACTGTACTTCGAAAGTCGGGAAATCTCGTATTCGGTGTGTTCGGACTAATTTTTCTTTATAATATTCGTGTCGATGTAACTGAACGTTTGTCGAGATCCATTCGTAAAGATAACAACGAAATAACGATACGTTATTTCGTGTTGTTATTGGGTAATTAATTTACCACAGAGGAATAAAATACGAGTAAACCGGATACGAAAGAGAAAATCTACTTGTTGCTTTAAAAATTTATCGAAGCACGAGATAATTATAATCGCGTATCAAGCAAAGAATGCAAAATTGTTGCCGGAACTTTTGTACGTTAGCCCCATGCTATATCTGTACAACGCAGCGAATAACGTACGTGTTAGAGACGAAACCAAATTAGAATCAGGAAGTTCCATTGTAGGCGTCATTGTCCTTCGTTTTATCATGCATCGGTTCGCCGTTATCCAGTGTGGGTTAACATTCAGACGACTGAAACATTAGCTGTTCGTAAATCTATTAGAATATATTCTCAGTTCACGGTCATTTTCTTAATGTTCGCGTTCACAGACGCAAGCTCTAATCCGCTTAGATCAACCGCATAGAAATTAGTGGTAGGAGGCAACGCGGGGCCAGACAACTTTTATTTCCCTCAGTCACGATGCAACACAATCATCGTAAATTGCATCGCAGCCTTCGTAGCGAAGGGGTTAAAGCGGGTCTGAACCCTAGATTACACTTGTCACGATGACGAATAAGATAGACTAAATAAATGCAACATTTAGGGGCGCGAGTAATTTCCAACTTAACGAGGGAGAAATCTTAATTAATCGTTTTTCGTGCAACATGTTGCTGGTCATCGTTCCTGTGTGCCTTGGCATCTCGACATTTTTGAGTGGGCTGTACTATTCCTGGAAGCCGTTCCATTCATGGAGCGTAGATGCTGTTAGCAGTCAGCGGTGCTCATTTTATGCACGGTTTCGTACTTTCTCTTATAAAAAGACTTAATAAAGGAACGGGGGAAAAAAACGAAGACAGGAGAAAGAAGATGAGACGAGAAGAATGGCGGGAGACAGTAGCCAGGAGGGTCTCAAGGGGATCGTGTCCGTTGAAACATCGACGAGAAAATATCTATCTGTTTACTTTTTAAAGAAGAAACTGTATTTGTAGATGGTTAAGAATATAACGAGGGTACGACGGATTTGCGACTTAAATGGATCAAACTTTAAATTTCGTTATTGGCTCTGGCTAACAGAAAACGTTGAAACGTAGCTGCACGGTATTGTTTTTGAGTCTACGACGTTTCGAGTTTACCTGTGATCAAAAAATCATAGTTATTTTTCTTTCTTTTTTTCTTTTTATACACCGTCAAAACTGAAGATGCCCCCCGTAAACTACACCGGCTATCACGAAGGCCATCGTGTACTATTGTTACGGATTACCGCTACGCACGTTTACTACAACTCGGAATGACGTAATTCTGCGTTGCTTGCTCATTGTCAGTGCAAGAAGCCAACGTATTTTTAATGTCTGATTTTATCACAATGATGTCACGCCTGATGAAATTAAAAGCGAGAATAAATTGCCATAACTCCGCTACGAAACTAGCAACGTGCGACCATCTTTGAATATACTTTTCGTACAACGTAGACACAAAATTTACTTTATAAAACATATCGATTACATTTCAGTATATTATGATATTAGAATAGTAATAAATATTTTAAATATTCCGTTTAGTTCATCTTTACGACTTATGAAAAATTTTTGATTTGAATATGCAAATGGCAATTTAAAATTGAAATTAGCGAATTTAACCTTAACGTTCCTATTAAAAATGTTGAACCCGATAGGTATTTTTTAAATTCTTCTACAACGGTATTCGAAAAGAGATACGTACGCATAAAGGACGATGTTCGGCGAATACCAAAACCTAATCTAAATTCGAGTTTCCCCGAATCGAATTGAATCGGTTGCGAAGCAACCGCTTGTTTCCCTTTCTCTTTTGTTTTTCCCTTGTTCTTTTTTTTTTTTTCTTTTTTCTCTCTCAAGTTCAAACGTCTCACGTTCCGCGTTTCACAAAAACATCCTCGATAAGAAAAGGAGTGGCGTTGCGCTCTCGAAGAAGCTTTGCCAGAATTTTTCTCAGAAGTGTTTTGCACCGCACTTTTATCCCCTCGCAACCGCAAATCGTGGTATGCCGCACATTGTTATGCGCGCCACGACACACCGAGCGCAGCTTTCTTTCAACGGTCGCTGCAAACTTTTCATCGCCAAATTTCTCCTCCTTTTTCTCTGCTTCTTCTTCTTTAATTCAGAACCGATCGAAAGGGACCGATACGATCCTTGGAATGCTCATTGGCTTCCTTTAACGCGATTTTCAAGTAGCGACAGCTTGGTATGGATACGATTTCCGTCAGAAAATTTTTACCATCGAGACCGGATGCCGTTTAGTGCTTCCTATACAAGGTGTTACGAAATAAAGCTTTAAGGTATTTACAGGTTTAGAACGCTTGTTGAGAAGAATAAAAAACGCTATTACGACTGTTTGAGACTGAGACTCCTTTCTAGCCACCGGAGAGACTTAAAAGCGACGAGATTAACGAAAACGAACATAGAGCGACGAGAATCGTATTTTCCATGTTTCCAAATTTAGATGATATCCTCCGTAAGGGAAACTCGAAGTATCGCTGCGCGTGAGAAGCTTCCTTTTCAGGCATGTTATCATCGACGAAATATTTCAAAAGATCGAGTAATACGAGACACCCTGTAGACGCAAGGCAAACACACTTCACGTAGAATTCAGTGTCGCATTCTGACAAAGTTTCTCCCAGCAGTGAGTTAGTCAAGAAATTTCCTCTCGATCCTCTGGGTCGTTTGTCCGTCGTTGAGCCAATTTCTTAGTCCAGCCAAACATTTCCACGGTTCGAGATCGTGTGTAAACGCTCGAACAGAAATCCTATGTCGATGGATACTTTAAAAGGCAGACGATACAATTTCTTAGAGAACGCCGGCAACGAATTCTTGGCGATCCTTGCAAGGCATGCGCGCATCCTGTCCTTCTGCGAAGGAACCGTTGACTACTGCCAAATTATAAGGGAACAAAAACGGTCGTCTGCGGGCGCCACCAGACGAGCTCCCCTTTCTCTCTTCTTTCTTGCTCTCTTTTACGTTCGACGCATGATACCGATATTACGCTATCGTTCGACGCAAAGAAACGTACGCTGCCCTACTGCTTCGACCTTTTTACGTACATACGTGCTTTATTTTCCACGTTTTCTTACATCACTGTCGCAACTAGACGCTCCATTCGTTCGTCGATTCGCTCTTGCCATTGCTACCGGACTTTGTAACATGTTTCCGAAGTCTTTTTTATCCAAGGAACAACGTCTCAGGAATGGACGAATTTTGCCACTTGTCGCGATTCATTCGCAAACCGGCTTCTCCCGATTCTTACTTGTAAAGTTCTCCAATAGGAAGAACGAGGACCTCTTGTCGCGTTTCCACCTTGTCCGAACTTTCACGCGTCGTTAACGAGCGCGCGCGAATCTATCGCCAAGGTACACGGGCGGAGGCCACCGGTGTGTCGATCCTCGATCATCTTAGCCGTGTAAGAGCGTAGAGCACGGTGGTTCGTTGTGCAGCGCACGAAGACGCGAATGTCTGTCCGGACGAGCTACGAAGAAGAGCAAGAAAGAACGTCGCGAGGGAGAGAGAGTGAGAGAGAGAGAGAGAGAGAGAGAGAGAGAGAGAGAGAGAAGGATGACAGGTCTTGCAAACGTTTCTCGGAAAGCCGAAAACCGAAACACGAGCTGGCCTGGCCTCCAAGAGAGCGTCGGCATGTGTGACACCGGAGAATCACCGCCGTTCTTCAGTGGCCAATTCTCTCTTTCCTCCTGGTTCTTTCCCTTCGTCTTCGTGGTTGGTTCGTTTCGTTGCGTTCGTCGGTGTACGAGTATTTACGTTGATCGGAAAGGTTCCTCCTCTCCTAGCCGGCCAAGTTGCGTGGCCCGTGTTCCACAACAGCGGCTGCGGCTCGTCTAAATGGCCACGGAGGACCATTTCTTGGCCCTTATCGAGTTTCAGCCGCGCAGGTAACGTCTTAATTGGTGTTCAGCTCTCGTGGATACATTGTCGATCGGCGTACGGTGTCGAGAAATTTTAATCTCGCCGCTATGGTTCGCCGCCACGAGCCATCGACCGTACTCTCCAGGCTTCGTCAAAGCAGAAACAAAGTAGCACGCACGAACGACGGTCTCGTTTCAAATTGACGAGACCTGATACGCGATATACGCGCGCTTCTTCTCTCTCTTTCTCTTTACCTGCTTGGCTTGTCCTTTCTACTGCACTCCTCTCTCTCTCTCTCTCTCTCTCTCTCTCTCTCGTTCAACGCGTTATTAGGAATCTATCGTTGTTCACCGACCGAGACAAAAGCACTAGTTTCCACAGTCGTAACGAGATATGTCAGGTTTATCCATTTTACGGTGCGATACCACTGTCACCGTTGACCAACGACGTTGCTGTTCACCTTATTTATGACTGTACTACGGTTCTCTGGCGCTCGACGGCAGTCTGCGTACTACGGCTTCACGCCAGTACACAGACTGATTACGTTAACGTTACCACGCGAATATAGGACGTGGGAAAATTAAGAATTTATTAGACCACCGCCAGATAATCAAGCCGTTAGCAAAGACGCTGAACGAACGACGCGTTCGCGTTGGAAAAATTTGATCGAGTCGATTCTTCTTGGCACGCTATTCCAGCGTGCGGTGTACGGTTTGCCTAACCTAAGCCAACGGTGGTTAAATGGATCGGAAAAGAAGGCTATCCATGGTTGAAATGGGCGAAGCTCTCCTCGAACAGGATCGGCCGTGTATTCGGTTACTGTAGCTTGTCGGAAATCCTGTTTGATCCCACGGTCCGCCGGAGGAAGGCCTCCCCGATTCGTACGTGATAAACGAAAAAACTTGCCGCAGCAACTGCAGCACCTACGTGACACCCTGGTAAAGAGATTATCGAATTCCTGCGCCCGTTCTTTTGCCTCGTACCGAAATGTTGTCCAGGCAAAAACACGCCCCGCCGATTTCCTCGTACGCGTTTGACAAAAACCGAAATACTTAGGCCGGTTTTTGCCGATGTTTTCAGTGGTGCGCGTGCCTTTCGCTTAACTGAGTTACTTCCACCTGGTCTGCGTCCTGCCCTGACGTAATTGCCGTAAAAAGGCAAGCCAATTTTGCGATATCGGCCGATTTTCAGGAACTTACGACTCCTACGTGGGTCCCACTGTCGTTCGTTCTCCTTCCATCCGAATAAGGGAAATCGTCCCTCCAGACGTAGTGGTTCTTGTCTTGTCGTATCAATTATGGTGGAAATGGCGACGGTAACAACGATGCTGGTACCATTTTATTCTTCCTCGAGTTCCCGAAAAATAGATAGTTTTTTAACATTTACCTTAGCCTGATTCTTATTCGTTCGTAACAGATCTGAAATAATAAGAGAATTAATTTCACGCTTACGAGATAGGGACGACGCTCGTCATCTATTTGCGTTACGAAGGAAACGAAATTTGTCCGGACAAGTTCTTTCTTTCAGGTAAGGAAAGCATCACTGTCTTGTGCGAACGAGAAAAGCGTTACCATCTGGCGCGAACATTGCATTTGCACGCTACAAGTGTAAATACGTAACGCGTGACAAGTTGGACAAAAACTTAACGAATAGTCTACCAAACTCCAACTCATTAAAAATCACATTTCGTATGTACGTATCCGATACTCGTTTAGTACAAAGCAGGCTAGACCGGACATAGCTTTCGTCGCGTTTCTTTCGTGCGAGACACGCTAGACGCGATCGATTCGCCAACTGTCGCGGTTCCTTTTTTTTTCAGAGACGGCTCGTGTCATCCTCCCGCGTTGCTAAATCGTCAGGAACGAGCGGAACCGTCGAAACAGCCGTTGCATTCGGAACACACACCTCTGATCGTGCAATTAGATTGATAGTCGGAACTGGGCGACCTTGCGTCCAATCGATCGATAACATTTCCGCGTTTCCATCAACGGACCTAGCCAACCTACGAATACAGCGATGGCTGGTATTGTTTTTTTTTACCAATACCAGGGCGTTTCCCTTTCGATTCTGCTTTTTCACGCTAAAAGGAACTCATCGTCTATTCTAATTCTGCGATTCGATATAAAAATGTCAGATCGTTTGTGAATCTCGCGAATGAAAGAGTCCGTGAATGTTAGAGATATTCTTCGAATCGTTCGAAATATGGTTTTTATAAAGACGATCAAAGTGTCACGTTGAAAGCACGTTTTAATATTCAGTCTCGCGCTCGAGTACTCTCACGTTACAGACGAAAGACGTCGATTGGAATTGCAATTTCAAGATCGCTTCCTGACGTGATGGTCATCATGAATGACCTTGAATGGCCTTGTAACATAGGTCGTTGAACTTGTGTTGAAAGCGGCAGTAATCAAGCAAGTGAGTCTTGGAATTTCCTTTATGCCGTCACCTGTAAAATAGTCGCTTTCGACTTGATCGATTTATTGCCTACCGAAAGAGAATGTTTCCTCGAACAATTTTCTTTTCTCCATTATCGCTCAAACGCTTGTGCGTCGATTTCTTCATTTATCGATTACGTGCTAAACGAGAAAGACGAAAGTTACTGGCGAAAGACACAAGCAAGAGGAATGGATTAACCGAGATCCGCGGTATTTCTATTGCCATTTGGCTCTTCAAGATCCAGGGCATGGCACGAGTTCTGTCACGCTTCGGATAGCGAACAAAATTCGCGCACTGGCTTATCAACGCACGATAGTCTACCGCTTAATTTAACGGTTTTGCTGATCATTTTTCCACAGCAATCAGCATTCGCAAAGACCGGCAAACGGCTAGACAACTGGTTTAACCAGACCGGTCTCTTCGATTTTTCGATCGATTCTTTCGGTGAACGTCCGATTTCTAGAATCACCAAGTCCAGTTTCTATTCTAGATCGACAGGGATCCCACCTCGCTATCAGAAATGTTCTTCCACTTCCAGGTAGTAAACTACGCCGTTCAACTGGAACAGGTTGAACGTCGATCAAAATGTTTTTCACCCTGCTCGCTTCTGTTCCGACAGACTTTGCTCGTACCACCGATTCCATCGTACACGAATTTCTATCGCCGTTCGGTGTTACGTTCCCAATGCTACGTAACATCGAAGCCATTTTCTCGTTTTATCGAAGGATATTCGATATCCCGTCGATACCATCATATAGATCAATGCGACTAACGTTGAAAAATAATTTTTTTATGCGCATCCTTACGGTTCAAATTGCACCTCTGTTATGCCGATCGTTGGTCGTTAATTTTCCACGGAATAAGAGGGTTCATAGCCGCCAGCTAATAAATATATGTGGGAATCGGAAAGAGAATGTTGCAAGGATGATCCACAACGGTTGTCCTTGCAAAAACTTTCGAGAAAAAGTGGTATTACCTGATCGTACGTTCACCGCGCATACGTGGTATCGTTGGTCACCCTGGAAATTCCATTATGTCTTACACGTGGAATTGATGTAGAAGGTATGCTTGCAAAATAAAAGAAACCTCTAACGGTGTTGTATCATAAATCTATCCAAAGTGCTTGTCTCGGTGGAACTGTTGCAAAGGTATGCTTGCTGTTTAGGATATCCAGATTCTGGCTAGAGGGTGTTTCGCAGATGTTGAAAATTACACAGGATGCGTCGTTTGGGAATGTTCGTCTTATTTTCTTTTAAAGAAGAAATGTCCAAATTCGGTAATAGATGTAACATAAGAATTAGCAACCAGGAAAACCCACTAGTTACTCGATTGGTTGACACGACGGGTCAGATCCGCAGGCTAAAAAGACATTATCCTCTAGATTTAAACATTAGATTCAGTTGGAATGAAACGTACGATAAACACTTATTATTCGCGTTATAGTACCACGCCGGAATAATTTAAAAAATTCTTCCAAATAAAGAAAGAAAAGAAAAATAATTTCGTTTGCTCCTCGACTCTCTCTCTTCGAAAGAGAATTTTCAGAGTATGGAATTTCCATTTCGTCAAGATGTTTCCAGGGTATTCAGGTACTTTGCGTCTGGTAGATGACAAACACAGGCGGGTACAATTGAAAGCATTTATGCGGTTCTTGCTTTCTAATCTAACAATCGATTGTTTCGATCGATAGACGTTACTTTAAAAACGGGTCAGAGAACATAAGGCGGTGATTATAAATAAAAGAGGACAGGCCACGCGATTGTTTCGCATATAGTACCGGATGACACGACGATGCCTCGTTTGAATCTCTGGCAGATCGTCGGTGAGAGATTTCATTCGTGAATGGCAGCCTTCCTATAGCACACGTCGCGGTATGCGATGAGGTACGATAAAGACGGGCCGCTAATCGAACAAGCGGCATTCTCCGGCCGAAGGATTCTGCTTTTGATTATGCACACCGCATCGAAGATGATGCCTTCTTTGAAAAGTACCAGGCGTCATTCACGCGAGCACGCACACGCGTGACTCTCTCTCTCTCTCTCTCTCTCTCTCTCTCTCTCTCTCTCTCTCTCTTTCGCGAGACTCGCTCGTTCGCGTGATTTGCAGTTGGCCCGCCAACAGCTAATTGCCTGCCCGCCACCTTCGACGTCTTTATCAATTTGCCCACTGGGATGCTTTCGTATCTCTTTTTAATTCTTTGTTTTTTCATTTGACAACCGAGGGAACCTCTTTGGTTTCTTCGTTTGTCAATCGTGAAACCTTGGCTCCTTTTATTTGTTCGTTTACCAGCGGTCCGCGAGAACAAAATCGTGATTGGAATTGGTCGGCGATTTTGGAATCTTGTCGAGCGGAATTGATATAAACCAATAATTTCTAAACCGAGTGATTACTCGCCCGTACGTTCGCACTTGTGCGCTGCAGTTCGTACGATAATATCCGATTCGAAAACAGAACGAAAAACACGCGAGGTTTTGAAAGGATGCGCGACGTAATTAATTTTTCTAACACGTTTTGGAAAGACGTTGTAGCTATTTAAATGTACCATTTCTATGGAGCTTCACGTACCGTGACATGGAATGTCATTCTTACGGACGTTATTTACCTTGCGTTCTTTCTCATCGACTTACAACGGATGCGTTCTTGTAATTGGTATGCATTCTAACCTCGCTCCGGCTCGTCCAACGTCTTGCTATCACTTCGGTACCGATATTCCTAGTTCCTCCTTTTCTCTCTACGACAAAATGCTGCTGGCTTTCGAAACGAAGGAAACGCCGGGTGATGTCACGAGAGTTCAAGTGACTCGGAAGCGTCGCGAAAAGATTTCGCGAACTCGATATTTTCAAAAACCAAACTTCCAACGTAATTTTCTTATTCCGGATCATCTTCTTGCTTTCGGCCACGGAATCTTCCTCGCTTCGATCGTATCACAAATTTGCGACCACGGTGTATACGTATTAAAAAAAAAAAAAAAAAAAAAAGAAAGAGAAAAAAGAGATAGAGAGAAAAATGATGCCACGATCGCTTCCTGCGCGGCGCGTCTGTTTTGTTGGGATCCGAATCGGAGGACGCGCGCAGCCATCCAATTCCAACGTCTTCTTCTCTCACCTGAGCGTCCGCCACGGCAGAAACAGCCTCGTGTGTGGCACACGTGATTTACATGTGAGCTTGTGACTGCCAGTGGCGGCTCTGTCTACGTGGATAAAACTCGTATGTATACACACGGGACGGCATCATCGCGACCGTTGGTAGCTTTTGTACGTGGAAGAGAAGGCGTCAGCCGATGCAGGATGTTTTGGCGAGGCTCGTGAAGGAATTGCAAGGAAAAGACAGAAGGAAAGAAGAAGAGCCTTCGTTTCTTTGCCTTCCTCTCTCTTACCCATTCTCCCTCTCTTTACCCGTCCTTGTCGGACCCTGTCTTTAGAAGTTGCGGCTATATGTGACCGGTGTGATGCTCAGGCATGATGAATAGTTGCACAGTATTAAAAATAGCTTCGTGGAATACGCATCAGCGGCTAGTTTTCAAGTAACTCTTCTCTCTCTTCCTTTCTTTCTTTCTCCAAACTTGTGCTCTTTGAGGTCAAGGTTGTGCGTTTTTCGTTCGTTCCTTTCTCCATGGTTCCTTGTTTTCTTAGGCGCCCCGGGCTGCAGTTCTGCGCCTGGCATATTATTATTCCGCTAGATTCTCTCTGCTCCTTGTTGACCATTGTTTTGATAGGTGCTTAAGACCGATTCTAGTTAGTAGATGGTTTGGATAGCTTTCTGTGAGTCCTGTTTCCTTTTCATTCTTTATTGTTTTATTGAGAATCTCGGGCCAAGTTATTGCTTCTTGTTTTCTTTTCTTCTTGTTTAATTACTCTTTGTTAGACGAATGGCGAATTGGGCGAATAGGTAGACAAAGCGATGTTTGCGGAATAACTGCTAAACTAATAAAATATTACACCGAGGAGAAATTAATAAATTTTCTAGTTTATTCGAGGAAATTGAAACGAACGAAATATTTCTATCGATCTAACGGAGCGCTTTATTTGGAAAACGTGGAATTGCGTTTCACGGATTAGTTGGTCGGTGTGTGGAGTTTTGGAGGCATTCGTCAAGAAATTGCGCGGGGGGAAGAGATGTTTCTTCCTTTCTTCTTGTTTCGGTGCGCGAGACAGGCCCCGGGTGGTCCCGTGTGATCACCGAGGTACCAGTTTATACCTACAACGTGGGCTGTGATACGCAAAACATGATAAACGGCGAGATAACGAATACGTAAAGTTTATATTGTATCAGATATTTCGCGGAGTAACGTATCTCATTACTGGTGGCTTCACCGACCAGCGTTTCTTCGAATCGAACGATCTTCCGCGATTCTTTACGTTTTTTGTTAAAAAGAATATGCAGATCGACGAAACGAAGTTGTCCGCGGAGTTAGGATTAATTAAAAATTACGCAGCTCGTTGTTAGATCAGCTGCGAGTGTCTGGGAATGTTATACGGCGTATAATATTTTGGAATTCCCAGGTAAATCTAAAAAAAATAGCTAGATCAGAGAAAGCCTTGTGTCAGTCATTTTAAAACGAAAAATCGTTCCATTATTTTGTATTTTAAACGGCTCTCTGTTCGTCCTTCGCGTATTTAATTTTTTGTATTTGTCTCTAAATGGCCGAATAAACGAATATAATTTGCTGCTCGAGTAATTCACGCTCAAATTATTCCCAAATTAGACGTACCACGAGCCACGAAAAAAAGACGAAGGAAAATTAGAAAGTGACGCGTGTTAAAAATCGTCAAAATTCCTAGCTTAACGAATTGTTTTCCTGTTTCTTTATTGCTTCCTGTGTTGGCTGAAAAAGGCTGGGATAAGCAGGAACTTTAAGCGAGAAATATGGCGAGGCTATTTGAAAAGTGCCGTTGAGAAACTGCACTCCGCTCTTTGTATTTTTTTTTTCCTCTTTGTTCCGTGAATAGCCATCAGGAAGTCGGCTGCAATCATTGACGTGCCAGGGTGTCCTGTACGTAGGTCGTGATGTGCAGTCACGATGAACAATCTTGTTGCTTGCGTATACCTACATGCAAATGTCGCGAGTTGTAGAATTCCTGAGGCGAAAACTTTGTCGTGAGCTTGAAAAGTCACTTTTGTTCCGGCTGGCGCCGTTCTGCCACCGAATAAAGTCGTTTCTTCTTCATGCAAATGAGTTTCGCGTATTCTTTGTCTCTTATTAGACCTTCCGTAAGATGAAGTTTCGCTATCCAAAACAAACCGTAGAAATCAAACTTTCCTTCGTCAACGAAACACCGAGTAAATAGTATACGTAGAATGGCTAGGAAAACTATTGACAGAAATCATGCGCTCCTAACTAGTATGTAAACGTTACAATAAATATAACGATGCGCCAATAGTTTCTGTAGCCGTTCGTTTAAAAGACGCGGAATTGCCACATTACCATGATTTCGATAATACACGGACTTTCTTCGGCATAAATTTTCCGAAAGGGACTGAAACGCGGAAACAAACCTTTGCAAAACCTTTCCAAAACCTTTCCACCGATGCTCGCATCCAGGATCCTGTATCTACGGACCTTGGATCTACGTTCCTTCGAGTATTCGCAAATTCATCGTATCGGTTCCACTACGCGCACGGATCGTCTCACGGGCAACTAAACTGGCCGGGACTATATTTTTAACAATTCTGTGTTAGTCCGTGAGTCGGATTTAGAATCCAGGGACTGGTTCCCGGTACGGTCCTACTGCGGCCACCTGTCAGCCAATCGTAAATTCGCGGTGTCTTTTCATATATATATATATATATATATACTTATTGTGCTCGCCCAGTTCGAGAGACGAAACGGTTCCTTTCCGCAAGCGTATCCCGTTGATAGGAGGTCCTGCCGTCTCCCAAACCTTGGGTCTGTAAGTCGAAGGCCATCGTTGCCCTCTCACCGGGCCGTTTCACGCTCCTTACGTGCCTCCTGCGATGGTCCGCGGCTGGCCATTAGACCGCCTGCCTGATCCAGGGTAAGAAGTCCTCGCATACCAAACGTGTACTCAATGAACTGGCCGAGAGAGGATCTCCCTGGAACGGGAGATGGAAGGTAAGAACCGACGCGAAAGAAGACGCGGAGAGGATGATGGATCGAGTGTCGAGGTTCGGTACAGGAAAAGTCAAAAGGCTAATTAGCAAGGAAATTGAGGAAATTTACGGTAGATTTGGATACTTGGTTCTCACCTCTCGTTTAAGTACCTTAATTTTTCTTGTTCGTTGCCCGTGAAACTAATGGCGGAACGAATAGAGATAAACGAAGTACTCTGCTTGTGGAAAAGAAGCGGAACTTTCCGAATATTGTGGAATTTTCGGGATTCCTAGGAAGAGGAGAACGACGAAAAGATGGTGGATGAGTATTTTAATTCGAATACCAGACATTTTCCTAATCTCGTTTCAAGTAAAAGACGAATTCACGCGCGTATACCCTTTTTACGTTCTCATGGATGGTCGATTTATTCTAAAAGAATTTACACATTTTTTACGTTTAAAAATTCGGCGAAAATGGCGAAAATGATCAACCCAATTAGAAAGTGGACGTAACTTCAGCTTCAGCCTGTCGTTCCAAGATTTTTCGATTTTCTCCGCCTCTCTCGTTTTTTATATTTAAACGTATAACTGATAGGTACTTAGCGGAAACAGCGTCCTCCTATAACGATAAAATCTGAAAAACATCTCGATAGAGTCAAAGACGGTACGAAAAAAGGACGAAATGGTACCGTCCAAAATCCTCGCTGAATGCAGATTTTGTTACAAAACGGCTGTTCATTATCAGATTCTTTCGAAAGCATTTTCTTCTTTTTACCTTGTTACTTGTTTTACATCGATACTTTTTGGTCGCCGTTTTCGAAAGAATGCTGCTCGGTCAAGATCGAGTACGCATCGAGATACACCTGTAGTGCCGTCTCAAGTTCAACAAACCACGCTGGTCTTCGCCGGCCATTTCACGTCGCCGTAATGAAGCGATCGTGAAATTAATTGAAACCGTTTTCCGTTGGACACTGTATATTGGTCATGGCTTGCAAGCGGCAGAAATTAAAGATGCCGTTTCAAAGGTTTACAATAATTACGACCGACTGGTTGTACCGCGGTCACGCGTTCGAACAACCCCATTCGGCGAATAATTTGCCGTTTCCCGTAGAAAATGATGCGAATCCGTGCGCAACGAAATATTTTTCACGGCATTAAACTCGCGTACGTAGAGACAGTGTTAAATATGGCCCATACCGAATACGAAAGATTCATCGATACAACGGATAATTAACTGTAAAAATACTTTCGCGAACTCTGCAAAATGTATATCTACCTGTGCTGAATATCTTGCAACTTTTACTTGTACGTTTTCACTTTAGTTTCAGAATTGACCAATGTAATCGCGATCTACGTAACCCGACATAGTCGCGTCTCGTTACAATGCGAATGAAATATCAAAATGCTTCGTACAACGCGTATAAAGCTTCCCGCTCTGCGAGCTAATATACATTTGCTTCGCGAGTCATATTCTACCTAACTGCACGGAACCTTGAAGCCGCGCAATTCCGAGTGAAACTTCATCCCTTCGCTTTCGCTGTGCGTGTATCCTTATCGTGGAAAAAGCATTCGACCCAAGGGAAATCGGATCGGTTCGCTGCTGCATTCCGGAACGAAATTCCCTAGGAAGGGACGTTTACGATTAATTAAAACGCGCCACGATTCCCCGTGGATGTTGGTTGCCATATTATTTTCCCCGGACGTCGGTTTCACGTCGCATTAACCTGTGCCGCGCGATCGCTCGGCACGAGTCATATATCGCTTATCAACCGTTTGGAAAACGTTAACGATCTCCGTGCGTTAACTCGAAAGTTTGATTTCGAACAAGGTAAAAAGGGAGGAGGGCGGGACCGCCTGGTTTGTCGTCGTTAAGGTTAAGTTAACGCGGTGCCGTATATTTTTATCTCGCCAGCGGAGCGTTTAAAGCGATCTGAATTCCGTATAATTGGCGCAACCCGCGAACCGAGGGATGGTCGACGCGGCCAAGCTTTATCGCGTGAGAATAATGCCATTGCAATAAGAATACGAGCGGCCTCGTGAGTCGAACTTTGCTCGTGAATCGCGACCAGTATCGTACCACGTGGCGTTCGTGCCTCTGTGCAAATATCAAGTCCGTAGCTTGGAAACTTTGATCTTTGCTAGAGAAATTTACGTGGATTGGTACTACGGTTCTCGCGTAGATGCATATCGCGATTTCATTTTATATCCTTCGTAATTTGTTATAAATATGGTAATCGTTATAATCGATATAGGCACGAACAGACTTATGGAGCGCGTATCGTCGTAGTCTTATCTTTGCCGAGTTATAGGCATCGACGATACTTGAATACTATCATGAAAATTATTATTATTAACAGTAGCATTGTATGTAGAGTTCATTGTACTTCATTTTTATTATGAAATATGTCTTTCCACTATGAATAGAGAACTACCGTAACATATATCGACCGCGAAAACAATAAAGATTACATGCGCCGTGGTGAAAAGGATACGGTACGATTTAATGAGCAATAAACTTCTGTGGTGCACCACATCCTCCTTTCGGTCGACTACTGCACGACATATGCTGCAGTTATTTAAAGAAAGTTTCGAACGTTATACGTCGCGTTTAACGTGCCTTCTAGTCGTCCGAACGATTAAAATTTACACAAGCGCGATATTTTCTATCTTTCAACCGGTCTAAAATCGATACGGCGATTCCTTAAATCGTATAGAATATAGAACATGGAATGGGACTAGATGCCCTAAAATTAAATGTCCCGATGTAGGGTTACGGCGGAGGGTTAAATTTCCGCGGGTGTATTGCGCACCAGGAACGGGATTTTTACCAGGAGGAATGTTACAACTTCCTCCGCTGGCGTCATCGGCCTATAAGGAGAAGAATGAGAATGCCGAGGCTAAGATGTGCTTCTGCATGGCAAGCAGATGCATTCACAGAAATCTTCGCTTCCTCCGTAAGTCAAATATACAGGGTGATTTTTAAGTGCGCGTGTGAATGCCTACAGCGATTAAATGCGTTCGGATACGAAAACGGGGGTGCACGATAAAGCGTGATTCGTATTCCGTATTATCGTCGTATTTTATCGTCGTATGATTTTGAAATTAGCAGATTATTTCCAGCGGATGACATTTCCACAGCTAAATCGAAAACCGGTTCTCGATTTTAGAACCTTCCTACAACAATTTAAAATCGCTATTCGGAGATTACGTTACTCGATTAAATATAGGTCTCGGAGCAATAATTAGAAGCAATCGCAATCTGAAAAGGCAATTTCGAATAATTAATTTAGAAAGGTATAATTATAAAGGGATCGCGATCTCTTGCGCTTATCAAGGTAGGGATGTGGCCAAGGTTAATTCATGCACGAGCTGAATGCTATACCTACTTAAACATCTTGTAGCATGTTAAAAACTGACGAATATTTATTTATGCGTGTAATACGTACGAATCTTTTTTCGAAATTATCATTTTACCTTACGATATGAATTTTCCCATACGTCATATTTACAATTACAATATCGCGCATTGAAAATTATCCAAGTTTGATACTTTCCTAATAACTTCCAAATAGAACACGCCCTTAAGATTTCACAGTACGTTCGTTATACCATATCTGTAATTATATTATTTCAACGATAGTATAGTATCATCGTTGAGAGGACATATTTTTTAAAATAAATCTTTGTTTCACAAATTGACTTAAAACTTATAGCAGAAACCTGTGTAACGCGTGTCAATTTTACCGGTTAACGAACGTGTCCCTCGAGTTTCCTATGTCACCGTGTTCCTCGGCGAGATAATCGTGAAATTAGTGGTGTATCAGGTCACGAATAAGAAGGCTGGGGTAACCGCAAAGTGGTGAGGAAGTCGTCGGAGATCAAATCCAACGCGTAGGCAGTCTTGTGTGACGTTTCGTGAGTTTTGACCGACGTACATCCGTATCAGTAGATAGTAGAAAATGGACAATCTCCTCGTAGATCGTACTTCCTCCATCGTAGATTACCAGTCCACTACCGACTTCCGTTGATTTTTTATACCCTTTAACTACCGTTTCGATTACACGCGAATCGCACGGAAGATGTGCAGATGCGTTTTATTTTTCAGATGAAACTTTACGAACTACGTTTGTTCTCTTCGGTCCTTCGATCTTCATCTAAAGATTCTTTGAAAATACTTTGTTATATTTTATTTTTCAATTTCAATCAAAAATGGGCAAGTACTTGGAACGCGATACCATAACGCGCCACCGTGTGATAAAAATCCATAATATTTTAACGTTAGCGCGACGCAACATTTTTCACATTTTTCTTTCTGTACGCGTATCTCTACGCGCGTAAATCTTCGCAATCATTGGCAAAAAAAGATATTTGTCACGCCTTCTTCTATCAATGCCTTTTCAGTATCCATTTTCTTTCTTCCTCTGCCTTTCGAATCGATCGCTCGGGCGTTCAAATCCTCGAAACACCAACCCTCCGTCGTCGCTCTAAAATTCTCCATTTCTCGAATTAAACCGGTCCACAGTGTGCGCGTCGAGAATCCGTTTCATCCCTCGCGATCAGGCAACGGAAGACAAATTAGGGACATCGTCGTCGAGAAGGGGAGACCCTCGCAACGGCTGCAATTTACCCAACGATCGTCAAATTTCCCGTGAAGGATTCGCGTGCGATTAATTTCGCAAACCGGGCGTAAACAAATTCGGGAATTTGTCCGGTGAACGAAGACAAAAGGCTAGGTAGAAGCCTGCACCCTTCTTCGAACCTGCTCCACTCTCTTCAGCGACAATAGAGGCATCGGTGCAATAGCCCAGACTTCCTTAGGTAAGAAGTAATGTAATAAATAACCTTGCCTCCCTTCGCCGTTTCCTCGACCGAACAAAAACCAGCCATATGGTGTTTAACTACGCGCGGACGTGAAACGATAACTATCGAAGGAAAGGGGGAACTTGAGCTTTCTTCTATCGCGCGAGTCGTACCGCCTCGGACGACGAGCATTTGCGTGATTCAACCAGTAATCTCGATGTAAACAATGTCAATTAGGCACGTGACAGTGTCGCGCGGCCTGCGCTTCCGATGTCGCGTAGATGTTGTCTAATTGTGGACGATACATAGTGGTTTAGCGGATGCGAAAGAAGCAGAGACAGTACGTAATGATGGCTGTGTAAAGAAAGAGCTCGTGGAAGGCTAGGGTGGATGTACGGATAACTTTATTTGAAGAAATTGTTTTCTGCGAATCAGTATTTTTATTCGATATATTTTTAACGAAGACTCTAGAGAAAACACTCCGCTGACCTCGCTAAAGAAATAAAATAGACAAACAAATGGAAGATGGTATATCCATCCACGTGTTATTTAGCAATTAAGTTGGAAAAATTTACCGAATGTCCAGCTGGACAAATTGTAAAGTACGAATTCAGTAATTAAGAAAAAAAGATACTTTTAGTAGTGCGTTACTGGTATTCTACGTCTCGATCGTATCGGACGTATTACTTTCAAACATTTTACGCGCCCTTTCACACGTTTCCGTAAGAGACAGGAAAACGAGTTTCGTATAAAATACGAACGGGACGCTTAATTTTGTTTTACAACGAAATCGAATTAACGCACGTGTGTAATTAATAAGAGCGATACTAGTTTCTTTCTAAACGTTAACGTAGAGCAGGCAATGGAGTAGAACGACGTTTCTTAATGCGCCACTGTCGTTGTTCACGACCGAGTTCTCAAATTGTTTCGATGCTCGGCCGAGACTCCGGTAAATCTACAAGTGTTCCACATCTTTGAAGCAAATAATCCCGTAAGGGACGTACCTATTTTATGACGATATTATTTCTGTTTGTACGGTATGAAAATAAACTGATTCCTAGAATTTTTCCTAATTTTATGTGTCTTAGCGAGGGCAGAGCGCGTTTTAAAGCGCTGGTACTTGTACAACATTTCTTGTTGGCAATATAACGGCGAAACATCTGCGTTAGCAGCTAACATAAAGTAAAAAGGAATATTCGGATGCCTTAGTTAAAGCTCTGTTAAATCGTTCCTCGGATCCTTTGGTCGTCTGCTGATATTTATTTTATAACGTACAATGCGAGCACGCTGTTTTCAGATTTTACGAGATACGTGCAGCTTCGTTACTTTGCTTCCTGCGACGTTGCTGTTTTACTACTTGATCCCGTCGTCTGCTTTATGTTGTATTAGTTTGAAACGCACGAGCCGCTATTTTCCGTGTAATTTCCTCGAAACGTTTATTTATTTAAACGAAATAATTCGCTTTTTAAACTTACTATTCCTAGAAAGTTTCGTAGCAGCAGCAAGTTTTTTATACGTTGTCCTACATCGAACGACTATGGAAGAACCAAATACGGGGATGCGAAGTAACCAGGGAAACGTACAAAACTGGAGTAGAAATTTTTCACAGTACAAAAACATTAAAGAAATTAATTGGTTGATCTTACCTTTTAATGAAACCCAGCCAGATACAAATCTCTATAATCGCGTTCATTCGTATCGCAGGTTTCTCGATTTTTCAAATATTATCTTTTAATTAAAATCAGCAAATACAATGTTCGACAGTCGTAAGTAGCTCGTTTATATTTCACGCGAACGGTTTAAACGAATCGCGTCTTACGTGTTTGATTGCAAAACCTCGCGAACATCGAGAAAGAAGAAAAAGAAGGGAAAGAAACGCGGTGAATACGCTTCCGAAAAAGAAATACGAAGGAATGCGACACAGTGTTCCTAATGGAAGCACGCCCACGTGCGACAGTGCATTGACCGTGGCAGAAGTTTCGGGTGGCTCGCGGTACCTTAATATTCTGCCATAAATTACCAGCAAGAATGCACGGAAGACATTGTTTGGTTAACCCCTTAACAGCTCGCCAATCAACCGCCAGTGCCCCCTTTAAACTGCGGCCTCTTTTTGCGTGAAACATGCTTTAGAATAATTCAACCGGTTCAAGGATGCCGATTAACGTTAACATCGTTGCCCAATTACGTAACCGTGCCTCTACTTAATTCTACTTCTACTTAGCTCTTTCTTTGTAACTTTTTGGAGTCTTGGCGAATTTATCGAGATTTCGGCTCGTCCTACGTTTCCTACAAATTATGTTTCTAGAGCGTATAAATTCTCTGCTTGTAAGAAGCTACTTTTGCCTATTCAAATATTACATTCTTCTCGATAAGTATCGTAAATCATCGAAATCTTTGATCTTTATTTTGTAACACCCTGTATAACAACTACCGCAACTTATGGCATTCATAGTTCGTGGTCTTTGTTCTTCGGGCGGTCTGATAAAAAAAACATGGCCGAGCGAATCTTCCCTTCGCAAAGAAGTTCTTGCGACACCACAAAATCCGTGGTTTCAAAACGGATAAAAGGCCGGAAGAAGACAGAGTTCAATGGCTGATCGTTCCGAAGGACTCTCCCACGGTTCGGAAAGGAATTCCTATCTGCTCCCCACTGACGCTGATTTTTCTATTGCCGTTTGCGTAAGTAGGTCATGGTGGCCACTTGCAGATATATCTGTGGCAGACACCCGTACGCCACTTTTCATTACCTGACACAACCCTGCCAACTTTCCGACGGTCAAAGTCTTGCAGGAAGCCGAAGAAGCGCGTGGGAAACGTCGTCGTTCTTTAACCCTCGCAAATTTTCGCCGAGCTCCGTTCCTATCTCTTTTTCTTTCTTTTTTTCCTTTTTTTTCTTTTTCTTTCTTTCCAGAGTCTTGTAGATATCGTGGAGAGGTAATATCGCGTGTCGAAATAATAAGAAAGGTTTTTCAATTCCAAACGAATTTTGTATCTGGCATGCGATTGAATCTTAAGTTAGGCGTTGGATTTTTAGGAAGGAAAATGGAATGTTAATAAGAAAGAAGACGTTCGAATGCAAATCTCGCGCTACGAAAGCTGAATTCTTTCGAATTTTCTCGCGCTGTCGGTGATACGACAAACAAAGGTATTCATGTGGCACGAGCTATATGAATTTTTATGTTCGACTACAATCTGCATATAATGACGCGGATGATTGGACCGGATGCGCCGCTCCCTCAGCTTGCGAATCTTTATCTCAATATTCAATTAAAGAACCATTCGTTACCTGAAATGCAACGCTTAAGTGGTACAACTGATTCATATCTCTGACGTCACACTATCCTTTTGCATTTTTATACGCGGCGAAGGCTGCCGCTTCGCCCGAGGTCGTCTGAAAAACAAGCCGTTCAGAAACTGTACTAATGGAGCCCATAAATTAAAAATTAGAAACGTCGTTTGTTTCTTGACGAATCGAACGTTACTAGATTCGTGCATTAAATAAATTCGTTGACATAAGTAGATAAAAAGGATTATCGAATTCTTATAGGTACTTTTTCTGCGAAATTTTTTGCAATTATAGAAAAATTCTTCTGAATTATTCAATGGCTTAATTAAGAAACACTCGTTCCGTAGAAGAATCTTCTAAATTAGTGTTCCCCGAAACGATGTTTTTAAATCTTCAACACGACGAAACGCTAACAACAAAACGATAAAGCAAGATATTCTAGATTCCAGTACATATAAATCTTGGAGATAAATGGCTCGGTACCTCATTTCCTGCCAAATAAATTAAACGTTTACACAAGATTATTTCTTAAGCAGTTTTTCCAATATTTTACTGTTAATCGCTACCGCCGGTGCTTGTACGAGCGTGTCCATGCGAAGGATTATGTAATTTAAGTTTCTGGAAAACAGAAGCTATACGGAGTAAGAAAGAAAAAGCAGGTTATATCGGTGGCATCGGTTTCGACAAAATTTCTCCCATGGGAATCGTTTTCTTTGCTTTTTCCGCCGTCCAAAAGTATCTTCGTCGCGACAAGAACACTCGAGGACGCGAAGGAGCCAGGATTTTACCGAATCCTTGGAAAAACGGGAACACTTGTTGCCGTTTCCTGGGAATTCTTGCAACAAGTTGAAATCTGTCGCCACTTGTTCCAACTACTTCCAGCCGTTCTAATAATATTTAGGTTTCGAAACACTGCGATGTTTGGGGACCACCTACCGAACAAGATGCCTTCTTTTCTTTGCCGAAATTCGAGTTCTTCTCTTGCCGAGTCTTGGCTCCAGTTTACTCGAGATAAAAGTAGCCTGGTCTTCTCTTTGTCAATGGGGGAACTCTCCCCCAGAATTTTTTTAGTCACAGAGTAGATCGTAGATAGAAAATTATGTGTCTTGAAATTTATCGGGGTCTGATAATTTTCGTAATTTCGAAATATCGCCAGATTTCTTCATTTTTCTGAAACCTTATTAGCTTGGACTTTTTGTTCGATCGTATTGTGCAACTGTTTATGGACAGATTCTTCTTTTTACTCGCGCCCTCCTCTTTCTCAACTTTTTTACTTCCTATTTATTGCGCCAAGAAGATTCTACGTTTAACGTTTACGAGAATTCTACGATGGCTTGTAAGACGTTAGATATTCTATTAGAATCGAGTCTTCCTAAGATTTCAAAAAAAAAAAAAAAAAAAAAAAAAAAAAAAAAAAAAAAAAAAAAAAAAAAAAAAAAAAAAAAAAAAAAAAAAAAAAAAAAAAAAAAAAAAAGAAAAAAAAACGGAAAAAGAATAAAAAAAGAGAGAGAACAGAGAAAAAGGAAAAATCGCACGAAGAACCAAAGGTGATAGGTGATCGTAATTCATTACATCGAACGTTATAAAATGCCCCGTATCGGTGATCCGGTTCGAATCGTATGTTTGACGTCGCATAGAAAATTCCCACCAGATAGCAAGAATACCGAGTGAATACGCCCCTATACGAAGTGACAGGAAATAGAAGAACGTCTCTTCGTGGGTTTCACGACGGATCGATGCACCGGGGTGCAATGCCAGCTTCTTCGTAATTGCACATAAAGGCAAGCAGATGCGTATCGTCCGTATACCCCCATATTTTAATGGCACGAAGATGCCACGATATGCACTCTCTCTTTTCACGGAGTACACGGTGAGAATTCGTTTGACTCGTGGCAACCGATGGCAGGATAGCATGGGAATCCGAACGATCGATAATACCCCGAACAGAGGCCGAGTCAATGGGATGTCGAGCAACTTGTTGCTGGTGGTGTGTCGTTGTACGAGTAATTGGAACGGTTCGTGGCGGCTGCCCTACGTACGGTTGACTTGCCTTTCGAGTGCCGTTATTACGATTTATTTGATACTTGTACGAATATCGTCTTATCTCGTTATCTTATCTTCTTATCGCTAATAGAAGTTTCTCCTCTGAAATTCTCTGCAACGAAACGCGGCAAAACCATTTAACTTACTTTATTTACTAATTTTGTAATAACGTTGGCGCAACTGTCGCGCGTTGTTCCATCGGTTGGCCCTCAATGGTTTAAGAAGACGCACGGAAACAGGACGAGGCAAGAACCAGGTCGAGTAATATTCAAAAGTAGCGACAACAAATTGAAAAACCGGCGCGTTAACGGCGCAACACACGAGCAGAACACACAAGGCAGAGAGAAGAGGTGGCCCTGTACGATGTTTCTCCGTCCGGCTCGGCTAGGGGGCGAAAGGAGCGTGAAAGGGAGAGACGTAGACTGCGGGGCAAGCCGGCGTCTCTCCTCGCGCAACGTTTGATGAGTGCCGACCGTAACAGCTCCTCACGTACGATCTAAGTCGGGTCAAACCGGACTGACAACCGTTCTGCCTGTGAACGGAAGACGCCCTGGCATAGCCAATGAATTCGTCTGCGACCGAATGGTAATGTTACTGCGTGCGGTCCTTATGCCGATGACGAGGCGAACGCAAGCCCCGGACTCTACATACGCGTGTATAACGCACATTGTTGCACTCCACACGGTACAAGTCGGGGAGATTGTGGCGTGCACAGCTACGTGTACATGCACGACCGTTTGCAATTTATCGTCTGGCCTCCAATTTGCCAAGTGAGTGGCCGTGGGCGCTACCGCCGCTTCCGACGGATATTCGGCGTCGAAAATTGCCAATTGTCTCAATGGAACTCGATTCGTATTGTGCACCAACATAGACACGCGTCCGTGCTACCCGTATGTAGAGCCACGAGTCCTTCGAAGGGCAACCGTTCGCGTTTCCACTTCGTCGAACCAGACGACGCTCTTAAATCGTCCAATTTGCAAAGAATCCCGGCTCTCGACAGATCGCGCTTCATCGATATCCGATATCATTCGCCGACCGAAATTAACTAGTCATCGTGCGGATAAACGAGAGGAAACGCTTACGAAGCGTTCGTTTGGCCCCTTGGAACCTCTGCAAGATATCTCACCGTGGGTCCTATTCAGCCGACGATGACATCGTTTCCCATAAAGAGGTCGCCTTATCCAGAGGATCGACGCGACGGTTGTCTTTTTGGCGTTGCACGGATAAGTCGTATATCATTGAAAGAAACCCGAGCTCAGCGGTGGCCGCCGGAGGAGAACCGATCCTCCTCGTTCTTCCGCGCTCACCCCGAGTCGCGCGAGGATTAAGCTTGCGTTTTGTTGCCGCAAACAGAGTGTAATTCCCATAGCTGATATAGGCGCGCACACCGAGCCAAGTTTCGTATCGTTGGCGCTCGTTAATCCGTTGATGGTTAATTTAAGGACTGCACGGGCGCGCGTTCAAGGTGTGCTTAAATCAGCCGGCGCAATAAGGAGAAAGGTATTCCCCGGGCGTCGTAGATTAAATTGCAGAACGAAAACGCCGGGTAGGATAATGGCGTTGGCGTTCAATGGTAACCTTGCAACACGATATTTCGTGTGTAACGTGATAATACGCCTCTCGTCATGGCGATTCGAAAATGCCAGCTCGCGGGAGTCTTCGAATCCCACCGACCGATCCGATGTCCGATCATCCGATGACCACTCTTGTCCGAGAAATTTCCGATAAAGGTCCGCTTTCCTTCCACGGTTTCCATATCTCCAAGGTGATCGCTTTGTCTTCCTTTTTCCGCCAATAGACGAACTATTAGGGAGAAGAAATAGAGGGAAACGCGAAACGATTCGAGGATCGTTGTCTACTTCCAGACGATCGTTGGAAAAAAAGAATCAAATTGACAGGATAAACGATTCTCTGATCGTTTCGGTCACAGCACGAAGAGATAATACTGGCTACCTATCTGTACGACGCGTACATCTGAACAACAATTTTCTCTGAAACCCTGGATCTCGAATCGCTCCAATTCGACGGTTGGGTTGGCGATTCCATTCGCGATCGTCTACACGTCCCTATGGGGTTAGAGGAAACGTAAAGAAATCGCGCGAAAATGTCGCGAAACGTAAAGAAATGGCTCGGACGTGGTTTGTTATCGAAACGGCGATATTAGCGCGAGAAAAGGTTAATTTAAAACACGGTCCATCAAGATGCTGGCCACTGGTGGAACGGCAGGGTCTCTGCTGGCGCGGGGGACGAGGCAGAGCAGACGGTGGGAAGGAAGTGCCGAGGAGGATGAAAGGCAACAGAAAGAAACGAGTATTCCCGTCTGGTAGGTCTTTGTACTGGAACTCTGTAGGACCGAGAGAGACGGTTCGGCTGGCGGAACGAGAAGAGACGCAACCAACAGCCTTCGACGTTGGTGTGTGCGGATTGTCTTGGACCAGGGCCCTTTCGGCCACCCTGCTTATGAAACGGTTAATCTGACGATAATGCCCGCTAGCGAGAAACCCGGCCGAGAACTGTCAATGGAATTCCGAATGAGCCCGAAAACCTGCGAAGGGATAATGATCGCATGCGAAATTCTGCCGGATCCGGCCTCTCTCGGCTCCTGTGAATCCTCCAGCTTCCTCTTGGCTCGAAAGGAAACCTTTCACCCATTAGCTGGCCGATGCAGATTCGTCTTGTTCGTCTCTTCTTCCTTTTTCTCTCTTTCTTTTCATTGTAATCTCTCTGTTCCTCCTTTCTTCTTCTTTCTCTGTTTCTCTCTATCCGACCGTTTCTCGCGATATTGCTCTCTCGGTGAGCAGTTCCAGTTCCTTTCGTGTACACCACGCCAGGCATCGCCTCTTTTTCTGCTTATCAGACTTCCTTTTTTTAATTAGCAACGCCGCCGTGGAAGAGATGCGTTCTTGCTCGTTACGCGAGACCAGCCGGAATCAACTTGCCAAGAGAAATCGTTAGGCGGTTCATGCTAATGTCAGGCTCGTCGTACTTTTGACATGCGTTTTTAACGACACGAACGTTCGTTCGGTATTTGCGAAAGGAATTTATGACCGAAAATGAGAGGTTAAAACGCGTCGTGAAAGTTTCGAGAAAATTTATCAAATCTTTATCTCATCCTCGTTGAACAATTATATTTTGGCAAGATTGATTTGACGCGTTCCGCGAAACTTTTTCTTTCTAAGCTGATAAAATTCTAAATCGACCCCTTGTTCCGTTCGAAATTTCTACGAAACGCGCACAGATTCCAAACTTTTCGCCACGAACGTACATATACAAAAACGTCGTTGCTCCTTTTAATTTTCACGGTTGATTACACCTTGTCCGTGTTGGACATTTTAGCGACCGTTTCGTCGCCCGTAAAAGCCAATAAAGGGGATCGAGAGAATTCCTACGCGATTGCCTCTTCGTCTTTAAAACTCGTTGTCGCGTGAATTTGTGTACGTCGAACGGTTGAAATTTTTCCGAGGATAAGGATCGGTTACCGGTAGTTCGTAAAATAAATCCGTAATCGCAACGACTGGTTTCCTTCTTAATTTTATGCTTTCGCTTTTGGTAGGTCAGGCGCCATGCGACAAAAGGCCTGGCATCAATGAAACCCCACGAACTTGCGGTTTATCGGCGTGTTTCGTGAATCCTTGATTCTTGGGCCCGAACGTCCTTCCTCTTCTTCCCTTTTTATGTAAATATACTGGGATTTCGTCCGGCGTTTCTCACGCTCCGACAAATGTCGTAGGCACCGTGAAACGAATGCCTACCGCGACCTTTTTCCATGTTTGGTTATTTCATTCTTAAGTAGACGTATATTTTTCTTATTTACCAAAGTTGAAGTATTTTTTAAGACTGTCGCCCGATATCTCGTATATTTTTACCGCAACCAATTTCTTAACAATCAGAGCTACGATTTATCGTGAATCTTTCTTCAGCCCGATCAATTTGTTTCATTTTTCGACATATCGCGAATAAACGTCTTAACCAAGGAGGACAAGCTTCTGTGCAAGATAAAGTCAAGATAAGACGGGAATAAGGAAATGAAAGAACGAGTCGTTGATATTCAAGAATCGACTAATCGGACATCCCTAAAACTCGACAAGCCCTGAAACTCGACAAGCTTTCGTTGAGAATTATCTCTGCTCCTTACAGAAATTCACGACGATCGATCTTCGTGTGCGTACACGCGCATTATCCTCCACGCGTATTTTCTCTAAAATAACATTTTCTCAACACCGTTTAAAATGTTACTTTCCCCGGCATTTGCGATCGAAAAGCAACGGAGATTAGGTTCGTTTGAGGATGAGAAAGTGAAACGCGAGTCCTACGCCAGTACTTGGCGCGTCGTAGCAGGTCGGTTTTTGGCATAGCGGGCGGTTACATCCTGTGATATTTTTACGAGGACCTTCCGAGAATCGAGACACTGCGTGGGGTGAACAGCTGAGACGGAATGATAAGACGGTCGGCGAGCTATCCCGCTTTATCGGTTGCCCTCGCCAAAAACGATTCCGTTGCAAACGTGTCCCTGACCTTCCATTCACATCCGTCCATCTGTATCGTGTTTGTATTTAAAATCGCACAGATCTAACCAACCGACAGAGCAAACACGCGGCCAGTTGCTCTTCCAGGAGACCACTTTCTCGCTTCTTTTATCGATCGCTCCGACGTGTCGGATAATTCTCCTTACCAGCGTTTCCTTCTCTTTCTTCCTTTATTTTATTCTCTTTTTTCTCGTCTTTGATATTCGCGGAAGGCCAAAACGCCTCCGCTTTTGAAACGGACACTCGCTCACCACTCTCGAAATTACTAAATTTCATTAGAAAAATAAAAGAAAGTGTAATTAAACTCGAAAATATCTGACAACTTTTTTAAAAAGATCGATTCTTCGTTTCCTCGAATTTTTTACCGCCACTACGTTTCGCTTACTCGTGTACTCGTTACTCGCTTACTTTCTCTACTCGGTCGATAAACTAAATTTTAGAAAGCACACGATATTAAATTAGGCGAGAACCAACTTCACCCTCGTTCGTTTACGAAAATTGTCCCATCGTTCCATTCGTCAACGAGGTATCGCAGCGACGCGCTTAAGTGGCCTTAATAAACGAGATTACCAATGAAATTTCACGATACTGGTGTACCACGAATTTCGTTATGGAGGCTGATTATGTGTCCAAAAGGTATTTTACCGAGGAGGATCGTAACACTCGCGCGTACTCTTATACACGAGTTAATAAGAACGGTTCCGCAAGCGCGATAGTCGTTCGAAAAACGTTCCATAATTATGCCGTCCGTGTCGATATGCCGCGTGACTCGAGGTTACTCGGTGGCATCGACAAATTCTCTGATACGTGCGTAATCTTCGAAATATCCTTCTGATCGGAAATCGGGAGACCACCCTGTCGCGTTCCACGTGTTCGTAAGTGGGAATTATACGCGCGTTTCCGTGTCTCTCTGTCGACAGTCTCGAGAAACGGATGCGCGCGAATGCCGTAACCCGGTTGAAACTCGAATAATCGATGAGCGTTTAGAAGGGGAACGAGTTGTCGATTTAATACGATCACCGACTATGAGTTAGATTAAACGTAGGATATGAGGCAAAGAGCACGAAATTACGAGAGAATATTTGGCAATAATCGAGGAGAAAATTTACACTTACCGACTAACGCAAACGCGTTACGAAAAATCTTGCAGACGTTTTACAAAGTTCACGACTCAAGAAGATTACCGTCAATATCACGCTGGTGTTGGTTGTTAGCTGATCTAGATAAAACGTAATCTACAACCGAGTTGGTAAACTATTCACAGTTATCGGTATTCCTAATCTCCAAGATATTTTTTCTGAAAATACTACACAGCCTTCCGACGAACCTAATATATCTCCGGAATGATATATTAATTTAAAGAAACGCGAATGGAAGAAATACATGCGCACGAAGGGATTAATCATCGATCAATTTGAAAGATCCAATCCACGCGCGAACACACTCCCGCCCATAATAATACCTGCCCCTGACCATTACCACAAAGAATCTTTTTCTACGATCGATCCCGCTGAAACTGAATGTTCCAAATTAAAACGAGCTTCCTTCTCGTAACGATCCAATTCTCTGGTTTATTATTTTCTCGTTAAAGGGTCCCTTCGGAACAGCCGAAAAATGGCTGTGAAGGAACGTTATGGGGTGCGATAAAAATTTGGTCGGCTACCAGCGTGACGGTTAATAACCGTCTGGAAGAAGCAAGAGCTCGTTCGAGCAAGACAAAAGTCGCGGCAGAAATTTTTCGTCCGGTGATTACGATAATTCGATTAAAAGTCATCTGGGCCCGGGGTGGCACGCGTGCAGCACGTGCGCCTTATGCCGCCGACTTGCACCGATACTTATGCACCCCGTTTTCAATAGACCGACCCTGCGAAACGAGTGACCGCCGCCTTATGTTCAAGACGGTTGTTCCCTGGAAGGAAAGCCGAACTGTTGAACGTGAAGCAGCCACTCGTTTCCCATTGTCGCGGTCGCCGGGCAAATTGCAGGCGTCGCCGCACGAACCTCCCCTATTTCGATGATTTCTCCTTGCTCCCTCGTCGCGTTGGCGTTACGACAGTCATCGTGTAATTCGACGTGTGTCAAGAGAATCGAAGCGTAAAATATTTTGTATCTTGTACTTTTATCTTTCTTCTCTTCTTTTCTTTTTCTTTTGTTTCTTTTTTAGCAAGTTTGTGGATGTGATATTTTAAGGGTGAAAAAAGTTCTTCCTCGATAGCGAAAGAGTAGAACAGATATCGATCGTTCTTTGCACTATGTGAGTGAATTTTGCGATACACACATTTTGACGAACACGATGAAACGAATATTATTAAACGAGACATGTGTGCGACACGAAATTTTAGCGCTTTCCTCGAACTTACCAGAAATTCGAACATTTTCTTTGGAAAATCCGGCAATATCTTGATCCAGAGAAATCACGAGCGTCAACGGTTCGTATGTACACATGGCGCGGACAAGACAATGATCAAGAACAAGAGGCATTAATTAAAGACCGTTTGCCACGTGCCTTTTGTGTATGTTAATGGCACAAAAGCATATGCACCTCGTACGCATATCTGTAGAACGGTATACGTACCAGGAGCACCTTATGTTCAAGACGGTTGTTTGCGAGATGGAGACCCTCGAGATCGCTCAGTGGAAAGCTGTCACTCGGCTGATCCTTGATGCTCAACAAGAATCGTTATTTCTTACCAAGCTGTTCCATGTTGATAGTCACGCCCTACCTTCTATGAGGGTTTCAAGTTCTCTTCGCGCCCTTATATCCTATGGCTAAAAATAGGGGGAAATTGTCACCTAGATATAGACTCGTACGTACGTTTTTCGTTAAAAACGCGTAACAACGTTTCGGATCCAACTCCTCTGCGAACAAACGACTAAAAATGAATAATCCATACGATTATCTATCACGACGAAGCGACTTGGATTTAATTCCAAAGTAAATTTCGACAAACGATATCTACGATATCACCAATTTTCTACTCTTCTAATTTCTAGAGTCGATCGACACGCGGCTTCCGAATCCTTCGAACATCGTTTCTACGATCCACACCCGATAATCTCGCACCGGACGTCTCGCGCGATCCATAATCTCGTTAACGCTCCACGCTTAAATACTCTTCACCCTTTTCGAATTTCCCGTTACTCCACGCTCTCACTCTCGAGAGACAGTTGGAGGGCCCCTTTCGTTCGCGATCCCCCCACGGGATGAACGTTCACCGAGCGACCGAGCCCGATGACGTAAGTGCGTTGCACCGTTTAAGAAAGCGTCTGCAACCACGTTTCCTGCGATTCGAGAACAACGTTGGTTAAAAGGAGACGCGCAAAATCGTGCCGATAATAAATAGAAAGAGAGGCGAGGAGAACGCGTGCCAGCACACCTGCGTTTCGGAGGGTAGCACGGGGTTGCGTGGACACCTGGCGATCGACTACCGTCTATCGTCTAACGTAATGCTATTTCGTGGCGCGAGCAGCGGGCCGAGGGTGAAGGAGACGAAGCGAAATGAAAAGAAAACGGCAGGGTATCCTCGTGAACGGTTTCTGGAAGGGGCGTTGGGAGGTAAAAGTACCGTCTGACGACGACCTCGATACGTTGGAATCGCTTGCACAGAGGTGGTGACTGCGCCACGACGCGAGAGGCACCTGGCCTCGTTGCTTTTTACGAATACAGTTAAGTGCACCGAGAGATCGGCATATTTTATTTCGAACGATAGACGACGAACGTTCGCGAAAGAGAAAGAGAGGGAGGGCAATGATCTTTAACTCACCGTGATAGATCGGTGATTTCATGTGCTCGAAATAGATCGTTTAGTTGGGTGGATGATGGACGTGCTTTGATTCTCGTGGCCATAAGTGGAGGATAGTTTGATATTTTGAGTAGAAAAATCGTAATTTTTATTGGATTGGATATTATTCGAATGAAATGTTCATGAAATCTTCTCTTATCGTTGTCTCTTATTTGGTTCGCGTAACGCGTAACGAGACTTGCCAGGATTTTCGTTAAATCGGAGGGTGAAATGGTCGTAAACGTCTAATAACGATTCTCGGTGGAAGAAGCAAGCCATGCTCAACGAAATTTAATGGAAACTAACGATCAATTATTCGCATGGCTGGCTTCGAGTTAAAGGAAGAAACTCGTTAAGGTGGAAAATCAGAGTTAAGTAGGAGTACTTCGTTAAAGGAGATTTTAAAATCCAGACTATAACGGCTGAACGACGCTTAAGTATTTGTTTGCTTCTGTAAACTCTAGCAACTTTGATTGTACGTATTTTCGTATTCAATTTCCAAATGTCTATCCGTACAGGCGCTAGCTATAAAGAAAGCGTACGCGCGAAATTTGGGCAACTGGTTGCCGAAATCGCACCGTTTATTTTACGTTATAAGAAAGGCTTATAATAAATTAATTTGTTCTGGGAAGAAGATTAAAGACAGGTAATAGCAGGTTTCGCGAACATCGAGCTTCAATTTTCAACTTAATTTGCGTACAAATTGGTACGAAATGGGAAACACGACGTAAGATATCTTAAAACTTAAGTGGTACGATTTTGCCAACTCTCTCGTACGATCTTAACACTTTCGCAACCCGTAATTTTTTCACTTCTCCAACCGACCGAAGGCTGCTTCAAAATCGGTAACTTTCAACTTGTTCGTTGCATGCTTTTCGTATCGTTGAAAAAATAGAAATTACGGAAACTGTTTGAAAAATATCGTCCCCTCGTATCTTTAGGCCTTACGATAAAAAGATTAGATTCGAAAGTCAAGGTAATTAGAAACCACTATCGCTCTGGATACATCTTCTAGCAAAACGACGTATCCGTTTCTAAAGCGGATAGATCAACCGTGTAAAGAATATATATGTACTCGATGATAATAGATGGACTCACCCTGTATATCGTTGCTCGCGCCAGTTGATCCTTTATCGATCGAAAGTCAGTGGCGCGACGGTAGTCTCCGTGGCTATGACAAAGGCAAACGTAACGACAAAAGTCCTAAGCGTCTAGCCCGTGCCGTGAAACACAAAGAGGCGAAGCCAGCTGCCGGATTTTTATTCGAGATCGCCTGCTCGTCGAGGAGCCAAGAAAGTATTTCTCGAGTTCGAAGACCTGCAGACGGCGACTGCAGGACACGAGAAAGAGGGGGAGTGAAATCAAAAGCCAAACACACGAAGCCATAGCCACGTGAATTTGCCGTTTATTCAGCCGCCAAATATTTGCCAAGGGGCCCATGACGACGGTTGCACCATTTTTTGACTTCATCCAATTCGACCATCCAGAGTTGAACGACTTACGAACGTTATTTCTCCTTGCTTCGACCGTTCGCTTCTGTTCTCGATCTTTTGGCCGATCCACGAGCGCCGTGTTTTCACGCGCGTACGAGAGGAATCGATAGACGAGAATTCGATCAACGATACGCTAATCGCAATTCCACTCCGATAAATACGATTCGAACGAATAGAATTGCCGTGTAGCGAGAAGAACTATAACTCGATCGATAAAATGCCGATGTTCAACCGTAAAGACACGAACCGAAAGCAGGATCTTCTCGTTTAGGGTACGTTACGCGTTGTACATGGAAGCCACACTGCCTCCCCCTTGACCTCCGAAAAAATAATTCCAAACAAGCAGAAACCGACGGCGACAGCCGGAAAGACGTTACGCGTCGCACAAGGGTGATCCCTTAGCATGACAATAAGACATCTGCTTGGCACGAGCTTGCGAAGGGTGCAAGTCGCAGCGCGCCCGGTCTGGCCAGCCACCCTTAACGAAATCGACTCTACTTGGATAATCTTCGACGACGTAATGAAGCAAAGGAAACACGGCTCGGGTACCAGATATACCTCCACTGGTATACGGCGTGCCACCACCTGGCCCTAGGTGATCCTAACTTCATCCATCTTGCGATTAGAGCCGCGTTTGCCCGCGGCGAACACGCGAGGAGGAGAAAAACCGGGGCATTGTATATATCGTACGGTCGTACGACCGCACCACGACTCCAACGTGAAAGAACACGCGAATAAGAATGTAAAATAGGCTACTTGTTGCTCGAGGAGTTTTCTAGATGCTTTGAACGATGATAGATGACGGGGTCGTGGGTTGAAGACGGGTTACGAGGGTTGAAGATTTAGATTAGAGGCCAGAGACTCGAGGCAAGGCATTTCGTTCGTATTTTTATTTTACGGCGTTGTATTTACGATTTACAAAAAGTTGGATCGTACGTAACTATTTCTGTGACTGTGGAGCGTAGTTCGTGGAGCCAAGCGAAAGAACGCACGATCGAAACACGTTGTCAATTTCTACAAATTGTTTGCCTTTGACGAAACGATTAATAAAATTGAGTCGACGATCCTCTGGAACCCGTCTTAAATCGTTTCTGATAAATAAGCCTTCGTATAATATTTCCTCGAACGAATTATATAATTATAGCAATAGATAAAGATAAGAGCATGTTGCGCGCCCTCGGTTTAATCCGGTAGTCGTCTTTAAACAGAGGTTACTCGTTTCATTTCCGCGAGTATATCGTTACAATGTTTGAAGCGTAAGACGTGCAACGCTCGTTTGCCCATTAAATGTCGTTGAATTTCATTGGGCCTCGTTCACGGAGTAGATTAGACTTTTCGGAAAAGCGTGACGAACGTCTTTTCAAATTCCTTACGACGTAACGATTATCAAACGAGATCGTTTGAATTTGTTCGCCTTCTCTTTAAATTATTTAAACGCCATGTAATCTAAATAAATTAATTAAGATTAAGAAGCAATTTTGAGTCGTTTATTTTAAATATATCACTTGAGAATTCCTCGTTGGAGATTCTTATCTGGAAGGAACTCGTTCTAAGCTTCATGGTCAAGGTTCTTGTTCGTAGAAACTTGTTTTAAATTCCTTGCTTTAAGTTCCTTTACTCGAAGGAATCTGGAATACTTTAAACTTTAATGTATTCTAAGTTCCTCGTTTCACGTTCATCCTTCCAAAGAACTTATCTTACATTCGGAATTTTATTCCGAGCGAACAATCGATCCCAATTTTTCATTTCGTAGTTCCTCCTTCGATGGCGTTTCCTCTCAGATTCCCCGAATCCAACTTGAGGTTCAAACTGTTAAGTAACTCGAACGTTTCTTTATCTACGATTCTTTACTTGGAAATATTCTTCGTTTCCCATTCTCTTTTCAAATCGCCTATTTCGTAGAACTGGGACTTTATATTCTTTATAGCGCGTGATTCCTCCTGTACGCTCGATTCCAGTTTCCTTATTCGATGTACGTTGCTTAGAACAAGTTTCGCTACTTTTAGATCAGGTTAAACAATACGCGTTCTGATCGCGAAAGGAGAGCATCCAACGACTCGAATAACAACGTTCCTCCTCCGTTCTCAACGTATATCGTTGCAAACGAAGGCAAAGTTCCGACACAGTGCGCGTACGATTAATCAAATTCGCGCCATATGGCTACCCCTGGGCAACAGGAGCCTCATTTTTATCCGTTGTTCCCGCACGAGACGAGCTTTCATTGTTCGTACGGCTATACACGTCGCTCGATAATGATCGTCCTTGCGAAAGTGAAATCCGAACGGTGCTTTAACTCTGGAAAATCGGCGAAAACCATTTAGACCGGCGCGTCGTTCAACGCGCGTTTCGTTCGGCCTGGTAATCCGCTCCAATGTTTTCGTAACGTGTAATCTGCTTCGATTTCAACGAGTACGAGAAACCACGTGGAGAAATTGGTTGTAAAAAGAGCCGGAAGTAACGATGTTGCGTCTTACGTGCGACGTAAATGGCGTTGCTTTCGTTGCTGAGTAATTGGTGGATAAATATTGGTTGAGAATTGTACGTACGGAAAGATAATCTGACAGGATAATCGAAAACGGTCGAGCATCGAACATGACTTTTCGGTACACGAGATACGATACGCTGTTTAACGTATTATATGAATCTTAGTCGATATTCGTAACGTAGTTTCGTTCGAACGTTCGCACGTAGAAAAATGTTCGCAAAGACAAGAATGCTAAGATTCGATGAGAAAGGAAAAGGAACGATGGAAGAGGAAGAAGGGAATCATGGAAAAGAGTAGCCGATTGTGCTTTAAAATTCAATAAAGAGACATTTTCTTCTCCAGTGTCCTAAAATTTAATCGCAAAAGCTGCGCGACCATTAAAAAGGAGAAGAGAATCGAATAAAATTTGACGATCGTAAGACTTTTAAGCGCGATATGAATTTTTCATGATACATATGTAATAAGAAAGTTAGTCGGTACGTACCAATTAAGGTGTTCACGCTTGGATCCCTTACAAGAAGATCTGCAGATCGCACGTACATAATGGCTATAAAGAAAAAACTCTCGTTGAATTTTAATTGAACGCGGTCTAAAATTTAAATCGCAACGTATTCGCTGATCCTCTCTCGATAGTTGACTACCGTATCGTACTAATGACGTCGTTATTTATCTTTTATCACGTCTGTCTACTTTAACGTGCATCGTTGTTCCAATATTTCCAATACGCCTAATTTTCCCACCTTATTCCGCAAAACGTATAAATGTTTATCCTCTTCGAGCGAAACGAAAGTAAAGAAGCAGTTGCAGCAAGCTTTTCGATCTGTTACATTTTCAAGGATACTCGCCGAAACAGAACGATATATGACTTATCCGGAATTCGTTGTTTTTCGTATCTAAACATTTACTCGAATATCGTTAATTTAAAGGGAATTCTATCAGATCGTGTGCTTTCTATTGGAATCGGTGACGAAAATCCTGTCCCATTCTTGGTACTCCGACTACGCTCGTTAATGAGATAAGCTATGGACAGACAAATCATTAGCGCTGGAAACTCGGCCCACCCTGTTTCGTTCTGGTCATTCACTCGATCAACCGCTGATCGACGATTTATTATATTCAGAGGCGACTGCAGACGCAGCTTCGATAATTTAATCTCTCGAGAGTTTAACGAGCTACGATAAGACGTCATGAATCGTTTTTCTTCAAGCAGCGCTTGTGTGTATGTATCGTTTTATCGAACGGAAGTATTGCTTCTCTCCCTACCGCGATGACAACTTTTGTTTAAAAGTTTCATTTTCGTACGGGCCAAGTATCTCGGAGTAAGCGCAAAGAACGAAACAAATCGTTCGTTCTCGGTAGTATCTGCCGATTCTTAATCGTAAGTCGCCTATCCGTGAGAAGCGTGTTTGATGCAAAATCCATCACGAAACAGGATACTTTGGCTACTGCTTTGAAGATATTTCTAGCTGCCAGCGCCTCCACGAACTTCGTTTCGATTTTGATCCCTGACGATACGTAGGAAGGGAAAGAAAGATGGTGCTGAACGTCGCGGTTCTTTCTACTTTAATGAAGGACGCATTAATACGTGACCGGTGGGCACGATGCGTTAAGAATTTAAATGGCTCGACAAAATGTTATGCAACTTCACGCGCTCGTGTGCGCGTGAACCAGCCACTTCCGTGATTTTCGTTTCCAGACGTGGACGTGAGCGCGTGCAGAAAACGAGCCGTGGCTTCGCGGTGTTCGATTCACGTGACGCCGTTGCACACACGTCTCTGTATATCGTCGGGGAATGTGCACTTCGTTACACATTCTTCCACCGTCCACATCCCCCTCCTCCTGTTTCGACGTCGACGTAAGTAACTGCATATTTACTTACTTGCATCGATCGCTACAAAAAAAAATATCACGACCGTTGACAGCTATCTTATCGACATTGTGCATGTGCAACATTTTATTTTAACAGGTTATGCTAACTAAATGGATACGATGAAATTTTTATTCCGTTCGCGAACGAGTCTTTCCAACGTTTCGAACGTTTCAAGCATTTCGCTCGACTAATCGTCGTATGATTTAACGCGCGCATCGGCCATATTATTCCAGAATTTTATTTCACGATGTTCATTTGTCGCATTTCGAAGCCTGGAATTGTAACATAGTCAGGTTTCGGTACAAACGAGCCACTTTGCCTACGAGGAGATTCGATTTTCCCGAGTAAATTTCAATAAAAATTCCTGCTCGCTGTACGAATCGGTCGCTATGATTTTTCAAACACCTGCGACGATCCGACAAAGAAATTAAGCGACACTGTGTGTTTTTTTTTTTTTTTTTTGGTCTCGTGTTAAGACGAGTTCAACGACCTAGTACGCTATAACCTTGAAACGACTGTGAATCGTGAAATGTCGGCTCGATCGAAGGAGCTGTCGTTGTTAAAAGCTATTCCATATCGATCGAATTACGAAAAACGCTAGTCGTACGCGTCTTACAAAAGCAAGATAAACAGCGTACAGAAATAAACACACCTTGCGTAGTATATTTTCCAAGGATAACGTTTCGATCGATTAGGCCGACGTTTCAAAATTCAGGATCGTCTTAAACGCAGTAGGTCATTGAACTGGTCTTAACATCAGCTACCACGGTATGAAATCAAAAATGCGCGATGTCGTTTGCAAAATTTCTTATATCGCAATTAGTAGCCGATTCAAAACAGATCGACTTTCATCCGAAACATTCACTGTCGGATCATCGGACGAGCCTGGAAAATCGTGGCGATCGATTCGTGGACCACCCTGTACGATACTTTAATCGATACTTTTCATACGCCGTTCGTAAAGCTGAGAAGCTTCGACAAAGCAGCCAATGCAGCTCCCGCAATTTTCTTGCATTCTCGGCGATATACGTCGTTCCTCGACGTGTAATTAATCGCGCGTACGTTCAGTAATTTCATTCAGTCGTATTCACCGCGTTCGTGATCCGCGGGAACTTTAAAACTCGAGAGTTACCCGCTGCGAATCCTCCAGCGATTTATAAACGCCGGCTAGCAACCTTCGAGAGTTGCACGTGCACATCCCCTTTCTGAAAGCACCGACGTTCGCACATTGCCACGCGTTCTATGGCCACGCAAGGTGTATCTCTAGAGAATCGTTCGTTCTTCGATTTTCGTCGTTCGTGGAACTCCATGTGCGATGAACACGCGTTCGGGCGAATTATGCGAAGGTTCGTGTTTCTTCGTGTAACGCGATGTTTTGTCGTGTTTGATATTTCTGCTGCTTTAGGAAATTTGCCGTCGTATAATGGAAGAGTTTCGTGCCGACTGTTTAGCCGAGATTTTAACGGTTTCGTTTTTTGTTCGACCGATGGCTTGCCGATTCCTTTATGCCATGTTCGATCGATCTCACGAAAGTATTCTAATTCCTATACGTACGTACTGGCGATCTTTAACGGGCGAGATATATATTCGTTAAAAAGTTGCTGTTTTACGCTATTAAATTTCAATTATAATTATTCGCTGTCTCGCTCGGCTATTCACGCCATAAATACAAACGCGTAAAGTCGACAGACGTTGCGAACCTGTAGAGTACAAGCGATAAATAAAATAGCCGTCAAAATGAACGCGCTTTTTGTTTCTATCGGAAACGTCGTAAATCGTCTACCACTTCGATTTCTCGCTCGTGCTAGGCGGTTAAAAAAAAAAGAAAAAATAGATAAATAAATTTAGTCAAGGTATATTACTTATGCGAGGAACAGTAATGCGAAATAGGTACGATTTGACATGATTATACGAGGAGGAGGAGAAGGACGAGAAGGAGGAGGAGGAGGAGGAGAAGGTTGGAAAGGCTGCTAGCTGGATCCGTGACTGTTCATAGGCAGTAAATCCCTGTAGATGATTAGAGGTCGGCGCCGTGGCTTGTTACCTCGATATGGAATTCAATGGAGGATAAAAGCAACGATGAAAACGATTGCCCGTCTCCCTCCTTAGCTCCGTTACCTGGTTCCCAATATTTTTCGTAATTACATTTGCCGCGGCGCGCCTACGTTGATCCGCCTATTAACACTTTCGCGATTCGAAAAGTCTCAAATTGCCACGTATCGCGTATTGCCGTGCCAAATAATCGACGGTTTCTTCCTCGTCCAACGATGTAAGTGGTATTCCAGGAATTGGATATTTCGGGCGAACTCGATACCCTCGCGAGAAATCGGACGTATCCTTTGACACGTCGTTCGTTTGTCGCGCATTATCGAGCAACGTCCGAGCTCGCCGAAAAAAAAAGACGATGAAACTTTTGTCTGTTGGTTAGAAGATATATCGCTGGGGTAATAGCGAGATTAGATACCGTAGACTAGTTAAATTTATTTTTCTGGAAATTGATGGACAACCGCGGTTTACCGCGGTTCTACCTGGATACTTAAGGTTTCGAATTTCGCTGGACTGGCCCGCGAAATCACGTGTTTTCCCGTTCGTGTTCGATTAGCCGGCGCACGCGGTGCCAAGGGAAGTAAGTCGACAATTTATTAAGCGGGGTTCTAAGGGCAGAATCGTGACGCGGTAATTGCCGGTTATCGATGGCGTGTAAAAGAAACCGGCCAGGGGCGAACGAAACGCGGAATTCGCGTTCGAACGCCGCGGGGATAGGCGAAAGAGAGAGAGAGAGAGAGAGAGAGAGAGGGAGAGAGAGAGCGTTCTGTCGTGTATACCCCTTGCTTCGGGATAAAACTGCAATTTCCTGCCGATCTTTTTTCCCTCGTCGAGGTACCAAATGCACAGAGCGTTTTGGAGTGGGAAGGAATTTTTAAAATTGGCTGGAGGAAGAGGCGTGTTCGGAAATAAGGGCAATTTGCTTGGTACTGTATTGGAAAAGCTTGGTCTTCCATCCAGCCAGTTAATGACTTATTTACGAATTAATTTACCTCACCTTAATGGTCCAGTTGTGCTTCTCAAACCGATTCTCCGCGTTTTCCTTTCGGCCGTATCCATCGTTGCGCGTTTATGAGAGATATAAAAATGCAAAAATTCGCTGGCTACGTAAGAATCGCAAGAGGAAGATGAGAATCGACGAGAAGGCGGAATTTTTGAGAAGCGACCATCTTCTAACGAGCTGTGGCAGTAAAGGAATACACAGGCAAGAGGGGAAAAAAGGGTAGAAGAAAGGAAGGGATGGTTGAGAGCGGTTAACAAGAGAGGAACAAAAGGTCGAAGACTGGATGTTCTGCTCTGTGATATTGTACGCACGTACGCAACCACCTCGCGAGCGGCAAATCGCGGGTTACGAGCCGCAGGAATTCCACGGCTACCCCCATTAACGTTGATCCTGGGTGAAGCCACAGTCGGCTGTGCAACAGCGAATGCCACGACGTCGTCGACAGAGACGGAATCGAAAGGTTGGGGTCAGAGCACAGGGTCCGAACCACGTGTACACCGTACACCACTGTACACCCATACAGACCCGCGTGAAACACGTCCGTGCGATTGCTATGCTCGCCAGCATGCACCAACACATTTTCCTCCGTTTGCGTGCACGTCTACGTGTGTTGTCAGTGTCGAGTACCATACGATGTTTAGATATTTGGGAAATGATCATTTAAATATCCATAGATAAAATTATTTACATAATTTACAATGAAATACAGTTGACCCTCGAACAACGCGAGGGTTATGGACACAGACACCCCGCATAGTCGAAAATCTGTGTATAATTTTTGAGTCTTGAAAAACTTAAATATGTATGTATGTACATATATGTACGTAATAATCCATTTTCGTAATAAATCGTAATAAAATAAGTTAGAGAAAGGGAAATGTTATCAAGGAAATTATTTCAATACGTTTCTATTCAAACGCTCTTCGTTGGCCGTCTAGTTTGTTAGAAAGTCACGGTTCGCTACCAACAAATTATATATTAATTTAATTATAATAATTTTAATTTATAATAATGAAATAATATCGACCGAGAGAAAAGTCCGCATTCGACGAAACCCGCGTCGTTCGAGGGTCGACTCTACTTTCTTACTTCTTTTTTAAAATTCACAAAATCATTCGATACAATTTCTAGGCGAGAATTTTTAATCAGAGAAGGTAAAGAGAAATAAAAAGTAGAGAAAATAATTTATACCCGGAGATGTTTGTATCGAGACGCGAAATAAACGTTGCTCGAATTGAGGCAATTAATAACGCGCGGGTGATTAATGCTGATCTTTATCGGTAACGGTCGTAACGATTTGAAGAAAAGTGTTAAACGCATAAATCATTAGTAACCGTTGATAGTTATCGGCACTTTGGTCGATGGTTATTCGCAAACTATTATTCATCATTGGGACCTTGATCTTGAGACCTTTGATCTATAAAAGGGAGTGGTGTAATTAATATTTTGATACGCGATCCAACCCACACTAAAACATCCTGCATTATGCAACAATGCGAAGCTTAAAGTACGCGCCGAGATCAATCGTCGGCTGTAAATTATTAATGGTCGACCATTTTCTAAAAGGAATATGGTTCCTCCGATAATTATGTTTGATAAAGAAAAGCGGAGAATCTTTTTTCGTATTTGAATCGTAACTTTAAGAAAATTTATGATACACGAAGTACGTTGCTATTACTGCTCAAATCTTTTTACGATTCAAAACAAGCTTTTACTGATCGAAAACAAGCCGATGTCCTGACACTTCCCAGCGCCATAGTAAAAATTCCCAAAATGTTCACCTACTCGCCTTCGACTGAGATTCCGTACGATTCTCAAGTCCGTACCTCGCGCAGTTCGACTCTTCCTCGTCTGGTCCGTGTGGCGATTCGCCGCCTAAGATACGAAAACGCGATTCTCGTCTGCCGAGCTGACGGTTCGTCGTCGCGGACGCAAGGTCGCCGTGGCGGAGGAAAACCAGACTAGCAACGCGATTTAACGGCCAAGAGGTGGTCCGACTAGCGGAATGAATGCAACAAGAAGACGAGACGACACGCCGGCCGCGAAACCAACACCAAAAAGGCGCCAACCCAGTCGACTCGACCGACCAAATGGTACCAATAACGGCGACAGCAACATCCAGAAGAAGAAGAAGAAGAAGAAGAAGAAGAAGAAGAAGAAGAAGAGGAAGAAGAAGAAGAAGAAGAAGAAGAAGAACAACAACAACAACAACAACGCCAGCTGGAGCAGCAAGCAGCGTGAGACAGGGACGGCAGCAGGACGCAACAACAGGCGATCACGGCGAGTGCGAAAGCACGAGCTGAACCAAGCCGACAATGCGGCAGGTACCTACCCCGCAGGCATTCCATCAAGATGCTATCGAAAGTGGCCGACCGCGAGAGCCGTCCTAGCGAGAAGGGAAGCCACGAGGAGGAACACGAGCGACAAAGAGGAAACGCTGGACGAGAGGAGGCCGCCGAGAGATATTAAAGGATGCTGAGCCGCCGACCGGCGCTGAAGGAGAGGAGGCATCCCATGGCGTGGTGGGTCCCAAGCCACGAAGGATCAGGGTCGGCCGAAGAACAACCGAACGGAGCCTTCTCTTCGGCCCGGGTCTCCTCTCTTCTCTCTACCTCCTGCTTCTTCTTAGACTTCTTCTTCTCGTTCTTCTTCTTCCTTCGTTGCATCGTGAACGCCCTCGAAAGCGTGACTTTCTGTTTGGCGCACGCACGCTCCTCGTTTCTCCCGGTTGATCCCGGTTGGTACGGAGGAGATCGACTTTTGTCGGTGATCCAAGTTTTTGGTTTGTTACAAGGGTCTTTTGGGATGGAAGAGAAACCTTAGGTTCTAGAAGATGGGTTTCTGATGGATATTTGAGAGTCGTAAGGTAGAAGGATTTGTACGATGCGTAAGAATTCGTTGGGGACGTTACGTTTCCGCGTTGCCGACAAAGGTCCGAATAATAGATAGATAAATAACAGATTTTCTGTTGGAAATTATTTCATCTTTGCTCGACGGACTTTCGTAGAAGAATGATCTGTCCACGCTACTAAATAACGCTTCCCCGTTGAATTTACCGCACCTAAAACCACTCCTCAAAAATTCCTCAGCCACCGTACACACCTCCAACCCCCTGTCTTCCCTCAGCGCCTTTCTTCCTCCTCGACTTTACTTCGTCCGAAGAATGCGACTAAAAACCATCTCGGAGCCCTTCCATCCGATCGCCATCGAATCTACAGGATCCGAAACTCCGACCGACCGATACGGAGCTAACTAACCGATCCTAGAACCACCGATACAAAATTGGTTACCGTCAACCGTAACTAGGCTAACGCGCTCGTAAATTTACACCCTCTCTTTTCAGACTTTCGACAACAGTTTTCTCTAATCGGTTAACACCTCGCCGTATGAAAATAGAATCTCGTAGAATCCTGCTGCGCGGAATAGCGAAAGTTGGCGGTTTGCAGCTTCCCCTGGAAGAAGCGAAGCAAAAGACCGGCGGCGCGTACACAGCGGGTTTCCGCGCTTTTTAAAGGGCGGCTGTTATTACACAGATTGGATTAAAGGTCTGGTCTATGGAGAGAGAGAGAGAGAGAGTGAGAGGAAGGGTTAGAGAAAGGTGAGTGGTAGGCGGTAGTTGCGGGAGGCGGTTGAGTTAATGGGGTGGGGGCCAGAAGAAGGTGGTTTAGCTTGAGACAAGAAGAAGGAGGGAAAGGTATGCGGTTTGAGAGTGTATACGTACGCGTGTATGGACGAACACGCGTGCGTATGCACGCGAATACACACATAACCGAGGAACCGGCGGCCCACCTTCGCAAGGTGATTCACTGCGATCCCAACGTGCTGTGCTCAACCATGAAGTACTCGCGAATCGTCGCAGAAACGTTCCAGATGCTTCGACATTGTACACTACCGTGTCTTCCTCTTGCTCTCTCCACTTACCTCCTTCTTTTATCTTCTTCTGTCTCCTTTCGTCTTTCTACGGATCGTATCGGATATAGGTTCGTTCCTTATCGTTAGACGTATACACTTGGTTGGGGCGAGAAAGTTCAGACACTTGGATACGATGCTACGATAATCGTGTTTACGCTCGTCACAGACACTCGCTCGACACAGAGATTGTAGTAGGTCGTTCGACCAAATTTCATTACCTGATCGGAGACTCTTCTTGCCGCTGTTTACGGTACAGCACGGAATCTGTATAAAAGATTTATGCGTACGGACACGATGCTCGCTTACAGTAAATAACGACTGTGGAAAGACACAGTAACTGTCACAACCGGTCCGTGTCCGAGCGGATAATATAAATGAACCTTACAGGGGGTAAAATCGAACAGGAACCTTATATCGGACAGAATACGTTGTTAGATGTATGTTGGAGGCGAGAGAGGAAAGATGTGTGGTCCCGGTTGCAGGTTTATCGTTGGCTACATGAATCGCATTCCATCGGGTGCACGCTGGAAGAAGGAAGATGCTCGAAGATGGAGTTAAGGATCGTTACGAAGGAAATTATGGACAGTCACGGAAGTAGGTGAATCGAAGGTGATTGCAGGCTTCGCCAATAGCAGTGGTGTATGCATGGTTGTTTGTTCGTTTCAGTAGCTTTCCAGCAACCTTCCACTTAATGCATATCGTATTTTGAAAATTGCTAGGAATACAAACTTTCCAATTTTACGACTATCGAATAAGAGAAAGAAATGCGTGTCGACAAAATACGAAATATCAGTGGCAGGTTTTCTCCGTGGCAAATGTAATCATCGTCTTTCGTTCCAACTTTAACTACCGAATTTCAATTTCCAATTTCAATTTCGTAAAGCGTGACCGAAGCAAGCGAAGTATTTAGCAAATAAATCGTCTCAACGATTTACTTTTGACATTTCTCTTCATTCGGCAAGGAAAAAACAATTCGGACGAGAAATCATCCTTTTTCTCGTCCACGTGTCCCGGAGCGATCGAACGGCCGGGTCGTGTTTACTGTTTGATCGTACAAGTCCCGGCGATACAATGCTGCACCGAGAAACGAATGTGTTGGCGTCTGAAGCGACGATGCAATGGGAACCGCCCGAGGCGTGTCGGTGCACCCTTGCAAAGGCTCTCAATCGCAAGAATGCAAAGGCCAACCGGTCCGCTCGATTCCGATCAGAATTTCGGCCGAACGTGCCCGTAAACTTTGCCTTTAAAGTAGCCTACTTTATCGTTTCATGCGTGAGAAAATCCGTTGATCCTATCGACGTTTGATAAAACCAGCGCGCACGTTAAGAAAGATTGCCAAAATTTTCTGTCAGCGAAACTCGCGAACAGGTACTTTCTCTCCGTTTGTTGGAATTTATCGATCATTCGGGGTTATTTACTCCGAAACTGTAAACTGGAAAATGAAATTTCGCAAAATCACACGTTAGAGCGTTACTACCAGCGACGAGGAGTAATTTAACAGTATCGATCGGTCTGGCGTAAACACGCTGACCCAGCGAAACAATAATCTGGCTTTATCGAAGCGAGGCGGAAGAGGTCGGAAGAATTGGCATAAATTTGCTGCGTGCGCGCGGTCCTCGCGGGAGGCGATATTTTTCCGGCTGCCGGTGCGAAAGACTCGTAGAAAAAAAAGGAAATGTTGAGATATATTTCGCTCCGGATCTCGATAAAGCAACGATCAAACGCCGTTCTTTCTCCTTTTTCGTCCTTTCTTCTTCTTCTTCTTCTTCTTCTTCTCTTCGTCTTTCTTCCTTTCTCTCTTCCTTTTTCCCTTTTTTCTTCCTCCCTTTCTTTTCTCCTCGAAAAGTAATCGGTAATCCTGCAACGGAAGGCACTAACGAGAATTAATACCGACCGGAGTGTTTGTTTTGTGACTCGGCGACCGGGCTTTTAAAGATCCGAGTGGCACATGAGAATCAGTTCGCGAGGCCACGTCTGAATAAATTAAATCCTTACCAGGAATTCACTAACGACCTGTACCTCTCTGACTACACATCTCTTGATGCATGTTCTATGGTCTACCGTATGCGCTTTTGCAGAGAACGAAATTTCATCTAGAAACGTTCTTCCTACAGCGTTCGTCGCGTGTCTCTCGAGCTACCCAAGAACAAGGAACGCTGACTTTGGCAATCTTCGATACTCCGAAGAATTATTTCGCATTCGCGATAGACTGCAAAACGCTTGTAATAGGATTTTTCTCTTGTTAGTAGACTGCGGGTTTCTATGATTTACGAAGAAAATTTGAGAAACGCGAAAATCCATAAAATACGCGTAATACGTAAAATACTCGGAAGTACATAGGGGATATCAACGCACGTTGCGGCGTTGCATTTTGCGCTGCGTTTGTCATTGCACTCCACCTGTTATCGCCAATTGCGCCGACGAATGTGCAAACTTCAGCGGGCATTCACGCAAGAACACAATCCCTCTTTCTCTTAGAGACGCGATAATTATCAACGTGAGAAACACCTTCTATTCAGCGTGGAATGTTTGTTCCTGGCAAAAGCAGCGAAAGTTTTTCTCTCGACCGTACAATTGCTTCGAATTTTCAGATTATCGAGATACGAAGATGGAGAAATTACTCGGTTACTCTATTCAAATTTCTCCGAATTCCATTTTAATAGCCAATTTCGTACAGTTTGTGGTGACTATTAAAGCGTTTAAGCATCGACTTAAGCTGACACACTGGCCATAAAATATATAAAATATATGGGAGAATAGGATCGGTCACCATTTTTACGTTGCATCGATCATTTACGGAGAAACGCGTGGGAATCTGAGCAATTATATCGAGAGATATGAGTTACCAGTAACAACTGCATCGTTGTTAATTAAGATATAGACGATGAACGACAATTTACCGTTTCGTATATGATTATACGACGCTAAATTACTAAAGCGTAATTCTTAGAAGGTAATCGGATATTTACCAGCGTCAGGAAATTGTAAAATCTTTCAAGCGTATAAATAACCCAAATTTACGGCAGAATTCACAGCGAAAGATCATTTTTTGAATAAGAATCCTCCCTTAAAAATATGATCCCTGAAACAAACTTTTGATTTCAATTTTACTCAACCTTATTGATATTATGCAATTTTTCTTCCGCTGTAAAAACAAATCCGATGCAACTCGATGGCCGGGCTGAAATAAATAAATACGCATTACGTAAGTTTTTAATTATAACGTACCGTGACTTACGTAATCGATGGTAATACAGAGTACAAAGTAGGATTAATTGTGAGCAAATTACGATTGCCGGCATTGAACCGATACAAATGTTGCGGCCATTGAGAGACACGCGGTTGATGTTACAAAAAATATGGCGTGTCGTACAAGGAAAAATAAATACGCTATCTGGAGCGTGGTACTTATTTACGACAGGCATAACTTTACATATGGGCTTGGTTTTTCTCGTTTTTTCGTTCTTGGCAATATGTAATTAATCAGAACAAGGTATATCATTTTTCAAGGTGATCAGCTCTGCGAGAAACACTGGCAACGTTATTCCATGTGAATCACGTTCGTTTCAAACGGAACGAGGGCAACGTTTCTTTCGTTTTAGAAGAATCCTAATTTCTCATGCCGTTTTGAACATAAACATTCGTTTAACTTCGATGAATAGCTTCCAAATTATATTAAGAACGATTTTTTCACGACAAGAACATCTGCCAGTTTTTAGAACTCTTTGGAACACTTGGATGTAGCGTACTGTCAAATTGGATACTTCAATATTTGGGAAGTATTCAACGGCGATCGACGTGCCGTAATCTCATTGTTCGAGCCAAGGATTAAACGCAGACGAAATAACAATGAACATCTGGAATAACGGACTTTTAATTATCGTATAGAACTGCACATGTATACCTGAGTTTGATGGACAGACGACCATTCAGGACGTCGACACCGCTAAAAGCCATCCAAGAAAATTCATGAGCTCCTCCTTCGTTCCGATAGCCTACAACGTATCTCGTTACTTACATTTAAATTTCAAGATAGACACGTCTAAAGATGAATAAACAACCCTGTTGGTTAAGAAGAGAATTCTTTTGAATTAGCACCTATAATAGCAGCTGCTCTCCACGATCCAATGTTTCGGAATCAAAACTGTATACACATACAGAGTTTACAAAAGTTCCATTTTTTAGACGAGAGTCGACGATGAAATCACATTCGTGGGAAGGATTATAGTTGCATGTTGACGAAATACACGGCGCTCGATCGCGCCAGAGAAAACAGATGGTACGAATAAACACCGAAACGTCGCGTAAACTAAAAGCACCAGCCCTCTCTGTCGTCTTCAGAAAAATTCCTAATGACCAAGTATTTATACAAAAGCAGACTGACTGTCTCTCGGAGCCGCGCAGACGGTGATAATTATCACCGTGAGAAACGTCGTGTATCACCCAAGGCGACCCACCTTGCGAGAGACGGTGCCGATGCTGATGTTGGCGGCGGTGGATGGTGGTGGTTGGCTGGTTTCAAAGGAGCCTGCACCTCCTACGTGGAAAAAGAGGGACGAACGTAGGATCGGGAAGGAGAGGGATAGAACGAGCAAGGATTTCGATGAAGCGGCACGCGGAGGGATTTGATTTACGCATCGGGTCATTAAATTGGATGTATTGTGCGATAGAACGCTGCGCTGGAATGACTCCTCGGGATGCCCCATAAGGTCTTAATTACTATGCCACACCGGTGTACAGCCTCTGTCCTGGCTTAATCGGCCGACGCGTTTAGGCAGTCGCGAAAATCACGATCAGACCGTCTCTCCTCCGTCTATAGCCACTCTTCGTACTTTAGCGTTTAGACGACCGTTTCGCGAGCCAGCAAAGCGTCTCCTCGTCGCATTTGTCTACCTCTCTAAAATTTAAGAGACTCGAAGAATCGCAGCTTTGAACGTAAAGTTTGAACGAAGGGTCCAGATTTGGTTGGTTCGTTCGAGTATTCGTTCGCAAAAACTGCTAAAACGAAATTCCTGAGAGCATTCGCGAAAACGAAATCAAACATTCTTGGAACGATATTATCTGGAGATATCGCGATATTCGTGAAATCAAACACCTGGAAAACTGCGCACACTTAATATTCATCTTCCATACACAGATATACGTATCGTATTTCAAAGCCAAGCAGACGCACCTCCAACGCTCGTCTCGAATCGTAGCGCGCTACGTTATTCTCTCCGATACCTTCTGAATCTCTCGAAGCATCCGAACGATCCAACGATCCACGCATTCCCAGTTTTCTGCCCGACGACGTTGTACGATCGAGAAACGTCTACCAAATTTACGCGTTCGTCCCAAACGCTCCGTCTCAAATCGTTTCGGTTATCTTCCAAAGCTTTCAGAGAATTGAAAAAGTCCAGCAATTCACACCTTTTACGATCGAACCCACCACAAACCCGAAAGGTCCCCACGAGTCCTCGTTCGAGAAAAATCTAGATGCGCGTGTTTCTGTTCCGCGGTATCGATCGTACGACCGCGGAAACGGTCTCCCCGCCACAGAAATTCCCACATGTCCGGCATTCGAATTCCAGTGGACCAGGAAGGATGCTTGGAACGACCCGAGAGCTGGCGTGCCAGTTGAGGGAGAGCGGCGGGTAGGGAGGGACCCGCGACGAAATAAGACCGCGGCGAGAATCGTACACGAGAGGACCCACGGCGGAACTCATTTTAATTAGAAGGGGTCCTTCGCTTTATCGAGTTATTCCTCGGCCCGTGCGTCTCTCTCGCGCCCTTCCGCGGCCTATCTCGTTCCTTCCCCCCGTTGTTCCCCTCACCATGTCGTTCCACCACCTTCCTAACGTTCGCGCTGGCCCTCCGCGTCCCGCGGATCGAGGCCCCGGTCCACGAAGCCGCCTTGGAATGCGGTTCTACGGGGCCCACGGGGTTCCTGTGGTCGTGGCTCGTAGCCGCCGCGTCTGGGGGTGTCGGAGTGTGCGTACACGCGCACCGCGGCCACGTCAAATCGCGCACAGCCCGCCAGGCTCGTATTTTTTCCGACGCTCGCGCCATCGTCACGGATATCGCTCTCGCCAGCTACGATAAGGATGTAACGACTAGTCGGAGGTCGCGTTGATCGATCGGCGATCGATCGATGGGTAGCGGTGAGATCGTTACGAACACGTTCGTACGATTGAACTACGAGAAACTGTAGATCTCCACCTTTCGGATAGTCTAGGAATGGGAAGAATATCGTTTCGGTGATTGCGAAGGGGATACATCGGATCGCAGGAGAGATGAAATGGAGAAAAGGGTGAATGGAAGGGACGTCGGGTATTGTTTAAGAGCGCAGGGATTCTTTTGGCGACGTGGTTGCACGGGGATTAAAAGAAGACGTATGGTGCGAAGGGAGAGAGCGAAGAATAATGGGATGATGCGGTTTGGCGATGTGTGGTCTTTGAAGAAGCACGATGGTGAGACGAGTGACGGTTCGCCAACTTTTGTATTTCACGATACTCGCGTAAATCCCTGTACAACCGTATGTACTTTACGTCACGGAATAGCCAACGTTACGTTCGCTGCCGCTCGTCTCTTCGAAACTTGAAAACTTGAAAAGCAGTAACGAAGTCAAGCGGATTCTCCAACTATGCCTGTTCCATCCCACGTACCGCCACAATTCCCGGAAGACCGAGCAACATTTTTCTAAAGGCCAAGAGATATTTTAATCCTTTGAAAATTCAATCGAAACTTCAACCCTCAAAGGATCAAAGTACCCATTGGAAGCGACGCAGGGAGCTGAAAAGAAAAGGATGAAGGCAATCGAAGAGAAGGAACAAAACGAGAGCTTGTCCTTTGCTGGCCTTTTGCTCGCACCATGTCGAACCTCTTCGTCTTCGTCCGAGTCCGTTCTGTCGGTCTCGCTCTCTGGCTCGTCCGTTAGCCTGCCGTTTGCCTATGAGGGGCGAGAAGGGAGGAACGGGACCTCCAGAGCAGCGACCAAGTCCAGGGAGGTCCTTCCTTCCAGGCCCAATGGTAGAAGGAATCGAGGGAAGAGTACGAAGGAGAAGAAGGAGGAGAAGAAGAAGAAGGAGAAGAAGAAGAAGAAGAAGAAGAAGGAGAAGAAGAGAAAGGGAACGAACGGCTCCCTGGCAGGATCAAAGGATATGGCAAGATCCTTTTTGCTCCGGAGGGATCGGGCACGAAGAGAAGACCGAAAATGTTCGGCTCGGGTTTCGGGCCGCGTTTAGAAGGGACCAGCTTCGACGAGATTGCGAGCAACGATCGCGTTCGTGGAGCTTGTTGCGGAGCCTCCAGCCCCGAGCTGATGGTTTCTGGAATATGGGCCGGGCTGATGGGTTCGTTTCGGCTGGTCGGAATTGAAAGCCCGGCTTTAATGGACCGCCGACACTTTGCATCCGTCCCGTGGACGCCTGCTCGCCGCTGGAGTCTACCCCCGACTTTTGACAAATTCCTGAAACCAAGCGGATCACAAATGACACGTTTTCGTCGATTAGAATTTTCGGTGTTTCGAATTAGAAACTTGATGGGATTTCGCGTTGGTTCGACGCGATTCTTGCGAACGACGACGAGCGTCTACGTTGGCTGTGGGTTTAATAGCGTCTCTGGTATTCGCTCGAAGACAACCTTTAAAGAGAAAAATATGAAATTCGCCGGTTGGGAACGAGGTGTTCGAACAATTTCGGAATTTCGAGACCCGTGATATTTATGGATCTCGCGTAACCAGAGTGGTTAAAAGCCACGAACGATACAGAGTCGACCGATACGATATCGACGTCCGTCGAAGCAACGTACGGCGGGATTTCGCACGCGTGAAAATACACCGCGCGGCTATCGAACGATACGAATAGCCGGATAATACGGTTCGATTGGCGCAATTCGTTTCTCGTGGTAAATCAACGGTTCGCGCGTGCTTCGCGTCTTTGATCCAATCTCTGCGTGAGAAACGCGCGCCATGCTTTTCATCCGGTTCCGTGCTGACTTGCCGAAAGCGTTTCGTGGAAAGAAAAGACGAAGCCGGCGAGGATGAGGATCGAGGATAGCACGCCGAGAAACCCCTATAGAAACGCACGTATGAAAAACTGCTCGTTCATTTCGCGTGTGGATAATCGATCGTTGCTTGGTACGTTACACGTACGGAGGATATTTAATAAAAATTTCAAAGAAATCGTACGATAAGATCGCGTTTGGCATGATTACGATTGGTCCGGCTTGTGAAATCTTAATTAAACCTGTCTGAAAATAATACGTTTCTTCTTCTCTTCGTCTCTTCACGATTCTGGTCTCGCTCTTCCGAAAACATCGTACGATACGTAAAAATTCCGGGCCGAGGATCGTCCAGACGGATCACCCTCGCGCGTTTTCTAGTCTTTCGCGAACATTGCCGAGCCGAAAAATTAGCTTATACATATCCACACGCTCGAAACCAAAGGTAAAAAAGAAAACTCGTTAATCGCGAGCGCGGTTGCTCGCCGATTAAAAAGAGAAACGGCTCGTGCGCGAGTATCCTTCCTCCGCGACCTTGACCTCGAATATTTCTCACCGTTTCCACGGCCGAAAGTGCCACAGGGGCCGCACGCGGAGGACCGAGACGAACGAGGTATCGGCGAACGAGGTGGAGAACGGGGCGAAAGGAGGAGGGAGATTTTTGCCGATGGATGAAAGGGCGGAGGGTCCAGGTACCGAAACCTGGCCAAAAGATGGCCAGCAGCACGCGATACTCTGGCAATCTGCGTGGCCCGATTCCACCGCGAACTTCGTGGAAGCCGCCACGAACGAGGGAGATTTATCGGATTTGCAAATAATGAGACTATGTTTCAAAGGGGTCCCGGCTACCGCGTCTCCTTCTCTTCCTTCGGAATTCCAGGCTGGATTTCGCGCTATTTTTTCTTCGGTATTCGGTCGCTTCAGCTTCCTCCCGGTTTCCATCTCTTGGAAGAGGGCACGAGAAGGGACACGAGAAGGGGCACGGGATGGAGAAAATTCGGGAAAATCGAACATCGTCGTGCGCTTGTGTGTGGGTATACGACACGAGGGATACTCTTTCCTCTTTCCTCTTCTTTTCTCTTTTTTGTTCGCTTTCGTGGTGGGAAAATTCTTTGGGAAGAATGTCGTTGGGTTGGTACAGTGTTGGGGGCTTTCGAGGAATTTATACAAGGTGTTCCGAAGATAAACTGATCGCTCTGTCATTTGAACCCTGATGAAGTTTGCTGTAACGCTAGCCGTGCCTATGCTTGACGGAACCCTACGTTTTTAGGTAATCGTGGCAGCCTCGTTTGTGAAAGTCCCATTTGGAGAAGCAGCTTGTAATCGTCGTCCGTCTATGCGTCCTAAATTCTCAAGTTAATCGGCATGGTTTCCGAACGACTCGACCTTATACCTCGTTACGTTCGTTGTTGTTGCTCGTGATTTCAGACGTCTCCCATATATCTCAACAGCAAAATCTCAACATTCTTATCCCAAGGATCGAGAGACTGCCGTCGAAAGGCAAAGGAAGGCAACCCGAAGAAATCAAAAGAAGCAAGAAAGGCAAAGCAATAAACAGTAGGTCCTAAGGTCGAAAAGGCGAGAGTCGGTTCGGACAGCATCCGCAACAAAGCGGCAGTCTGTTAATCGAGTAGCTAATTCGCCGGGAAGAGAGAAGGAGGTCTTCGTCCGTTTATTTTCCTCGGTTCGCCCGGAATCTTTGCTCTTCCCAGCACGATGCTTCGGTCCCCTTACTCCGCTGACCGTGGTCATGGCTGGCAACTTCTTCTCGGGCTTCGGTTAAAAAGACTCCTCCCTTTCTCGGCCATCCTTCGCGGGCTCTGGCGGAAGGTGGCGTTAACGAGGCGGCGAGACTTTCACACGATCGTTTGCATCGAGACAAACAGGTCCGCTGAACTTAGAGGACCGGACGACTCTTCCCTATTTACACAATCGTCCTAGTCGCTCTCTGCGTCTTCAGGTCGATCGTCGGTCTTCCACGCTCTTGCCTCAGTCGTTGGTCCCGAGTTTCGTCGTTCGCACGCTTGCTCCATCAAATCGCCATCTCGTTCGTTGAGACATCGTGCGAGTTTCTTAAATCTCTTTGGCACGTAGAAGAGAACTTTTGAGTCGATCTGCAGGATCGATCTTCCATGAATTTCCCCAGGAATTTCAAATCGATCTTCCACATCCATCTAGAAAATCCACGAAAGCTGGCCAAAACGATAGCTGTCCACGTTGAAACGGTCCTGCGTGACGATCTGCCCTCTTAGCAGAGAGAAGAAAACAAAGACGAAGACGCAGCGTAAGAATAAGAATAAGAATAAGAAGAAGAATAAGAATAAGAATAAGATTAAGAAGAGGAAAAAAGAAGAAGGCAAGATATCCGGCAGCAAGACTAGCGGGGGAGTAGAGAGGGAATGAGTCAGAGGCTAATAAAATCGACTGGACCCGAACAGTCGTACAGAGAGAGGGAACTCTGGCGTTGGTGTTCGCGGGCATGGGAAAAGGCCAGCAGATTCATTGACTGCCAGGCCCTCGAGTTGCCCAAGGGCCGCCTCCCCGTCCCCATTGTTCCATTAAGCTTCACCGAGAACTGACACATGCTACGGTCTTACGTGGCCCCCATGGCAAATCGCTTTTTCCTTGTTTCAGGCCCGCGATATCTGTCGCTCGGGCCAATTAAACCGACGTTTCCTCTCCTCCGGCGAACCTAACGCGATTCGTAGACGGACCAAACGAACGCGCTACTATTCGCGTAGGAATTCGCTGATTGTCGCCACGCTCTTCGGTATATTCTTGGAGACGAGAATAATTAGTCGCGCTTTATAACGCGTTAACGAACGACAGTACCGTTTCTGCCCTTTTCCAAGATAATTTACCAACTACGAGTTGGCCCGTCTGCCAGAACTAGAACGAGGAAATCGAGAAAACGCGATATTAATACGTTGAAGTAATCGCTGTTAATCGAGAGCGCACGAAAAAGTAGCCGTCGAAGGCTCGAAACTAATAATATAGAGAGAATAATCAATTAACGAGATTATCTAAAGAAGATTATCGCGACACGGTTGGGGAAGGACGGTCGGCTTAACAAGCGGACAGAGTCCGTTTTACGGTCGTTAAAATGATTCCTGGAACGCGTTGAAAATCGCGCGGCGAGGGGTGAGTTTCGAAATACGCGCGCGAGGAAGTCTAATTGAGCTTATCGATTTTAATGAATTTTAATGAACGCCGCTCGCGATATTGCCAACGCCCGACCGGCCAATGGAATTCCTCGCGTACCAATCGACCGTACTAACGCCATTGAAAAATCCAGATCCATTTCTCCTTGCAATCGTTCGTTTCGATTGGTCGTTACGCGATTAATTACGAACGTTTTCCTCTGCTGAAAACGTTTAAAAATCGGTGCAGGGGGCGATGGTTTATATTTTTCGTCTGTAATTTTCACGCGTGAACGATATAGGAAAAGTGACGTAAACTGAAAAATATAATTGTTACAGGAAACGGAAGCACGGACACGGACACGGACACGGACATGAGCCAACTGGCTATTAGGAGCATCAAGCGGAGAAATTAAACAAGTTAAGGTACGACGCCATTCTGATCATTAATATCAATATGCATTAACACAGCCAACGCGCGACGTTAGCGGTTTACAAATAATTCGAAAAGATCGGTCAATTAGTATTAATAATCGGTAAATTATAATTTTCAATGGAGAACATAAACATGGAAATAAACGACGGCCGTTTTATCGTTCTGCCACTTCTTTAAACCTTCGTGACCACTTTATCGTCGGCCGACTTATTTCCAGCGATTACGCAGCCGTGGATCGGTCGAGATGGAAACGCTTCCTCGATAACTCGGCGAGCGCCGGTTTTTGGCGAAGAACGCCGCGACGAATTGCAAGTTCGCGGAAAAAAAGCGCACACCGCATTCCCCAACGACGGCGATCACCGATCCAGGAAGGCAGACCCTTTATCTTTCCGCTTAACAAGCGAACAGCGTATCTTTTTAGACGGGCCAGCCTCGATCGTGGATGAAATCGTAAATTACGCCGGTTGCGTCCACTCTCCCGTTGTATCAAAAATATCGCGTCGTTGCATATTTCTCGAACGTAATGTCGTATTTGATATGGAAGAGCGGAGTATCGGAAGGCGATAGCTTTGAAAATCCTCGCACTCCCAATTATTCGCCTGTTAATTAATTTCTGCCATTTCTCACGAGCGACGTCCCGCCGTGAACAAATTCGCCGTCGCGATCGCGCGTAATTTTTCACCAAGAAATCGGTAGACTTTCGATCGAGTCTTGACTTTTTGTGTCAAGTCCGCGCGTACTCGGTTCGTTCGTTTCTCTTTCCCAGGAACGAAGCCGCGCTGCGGCGTTTGTGGTCCGTTTCAAATATTGGCCGTCCACTCGTGGTATGCGTGATACCCCGGAGTGCGCTTAAAATATTGAAATAAGATGCTCGTACGCCGCTCTTCGAATTCTCGCCCCATTCCCCCCGTCTACCTTTTCTGGCCCTGCCCTTTCGCCGCATTCTTCCTCTTGCACGCGCGCCACTTTTCTCTTCTTGTCGTTTCCACGATCGTTTCGACCCCTTTCCTACCACCCGACCACTCGTATTATCTCGCCCGAGTCCCCTTGGACCACCAACTTTGTAAATCTCTTTTTTCCATATTTCTTTCCTCTTTTTTCACGAAGATTTTACGCAACATTTATCATTTTCTTCTTTTTCCTTCTGTTCTCGATGGAGACGAGGGTATGTTTAACCCATTAAGGCTCGAATAGCCAGATAATGCGCAAAAATTGCGCCAATGCAATACCATTGTTCGATCGAAATATTCCAGTTATATATCGCTTCGTAATTGCCTAAATGAATTCGGTAAAGCGTGCTGTCCTTCCGAGCAAAAATTATTTACTGGCGTTCGCCGAACGTTAGGCAGTACGTTGTTATATTTCGTAGCTTTTCATTTCTATCATCTTTTGTTTTACGCGCGATCCTTTCGTTAGCCACTTTCGCGGCACATTGTTGCAAAACGAAAGACGAATCGCGACGATACGACGATAGATGGAATTATCCGGTCAATGTATTCCGTTTGTTTTCTTCGCGGTTTAATCGATCCGCTGCTCATTTTTTCGTCTCTTCTTTCGTACCTACGGCTGCGTATCTCTTCCTTCGCGGGTCAACATACTGCGAGGAACGCAAAGTCGTCGAACCGCGAAGAATACGCAATCTTTTATTGTTAGGCTAACTACGCTCGTCGATTTTTTTAAAACGAGGCTTTTACGTGTCGGTGGAATTTTGTAAGATTCGATAACTGCGATCTCATTTACATAAAATGCTCGATTCATATTTCACTTCTTTTTCGTTCTCCTCGAAAGAAATACGTTCGCCCTTCTTATTTGTTCGTTAAACTTTTTGTTAAAATTCTTTTTAAAAGTTCGTTACTTTAACGAATTGCATTTATCTTGTCGGCACTTTTGAAAAGGAAAGCAGTTTCTCGAGAACGCTTTCAATGAAAGTTCTTTTCTTTAGCCTCATCCTCTTCAATGGAAATTCCTTTCCTCCTCTTGCTTCTTCTCAAAGGAATCCTCTCTCCTCTTCTCGCCTTCTCGACGAACCTAACGCCGCTTCCTCTTCTCTTACCTTACTCGGAAATCTATTTTCTTTTATTCTTCCTTCCATTAGTTTTACATTTTTCTTTAGAAATAAAGGTTCTCTACCGTTTTTTCTTTTTTCCGCCAAGTGTTTCTTTACACAGAACAAAGCTACTATTTTCGTATCCCTCTTTTCTTTTTTCGAAATTTTCCTCCTAGAATAAATTACCTTTTATCGTTGAACACATCTCAGAAGGAAATTAAGTTTGAAACTTAGGACGGTACATCTTCTCCTTTTCTCCCCTTTCTTTTCTGTAATCCCATATTTATTTGTACCTGCTATTTACACGATATTCACAAACTCTTATACAGCGCAAGTATCGCGTGGCTTTCGCTACTTTAAACGACAAGCGCCCCAAAAGTCATGCGATCGTTGCTATAGTACGTATAGCGTATAGTAGTTTCCGTAGAATAAGAGCAAAGTTATCGCAAGGAGAAGAAGAGAACAGTAAACGAAAGGAACTTGGAACATTTGGATTTAGTCGCGTATCGCTGAAAGTATCGTTCCTTTAGTATCCTCTGTCGCCATAATCTGTTTTCATCGCTGGAAGAAAAATACGATCACCATTTTTTTAAACAATGAACGCAAAACGCCATTTCGTGGAAGATCAAACCGGCTTGCACCGCTGTGGTTCTCGGCATTCCAAACGACTGTGCGAGAAAAACAATCAGATTGTGGGAATATTATCCTACGTTGAAAAAAGCTATTCTTTTCGCGTCAGAAATCAAGAAATGTTCGAAAGGTTGTTGCAACGATGTGTCGGAGGTTTCTCGACGACCTGCAAATAACAGGCGACGATGATATACGGTGGTGCGTGGTAAATTGCTACGGATAAAGGGTATGATTATCAGTCGCAATACTTAAAAGGGAACGCAGTGGCTGGCTCGCGCTCGCGCGAGACCGCGATCTTGCGAACATTGATTTTAGCTTGGTTTTTTCTTTTCCCTTTTTTCCCGCCTTCTCGCTCTTCGGGCCCCGTAATACGGCCACGCCCGATCCTCGACAGCATTATGCAATAATTCACGTTCATTACGCGATTATTATCCATCAACGTTCGCGTTGGTTAGCTTATACCGCGACAACGGTTTTGCTACAATTTATACGCGATATATTATCACCCTTGTTGGACACTGCTAAACCGATCGCGCGGTTTCTTGATTCATCGCTGTCTTCATTAAGAGCCGTCTTTTTCTCCAGCTGCCGTTTTGCTTTTTGCAGTTTGCCGTTTGTTTGGCATCTGGCTCGCTTTTCAATATCGCTGCGCGTTCTTGCGCTTATATCGGATGTAACAGATTCGATCGCTCCTAGTGCCAACAAATGTATCTATATTTGCGCAACTTTCAATTTACGTGCGTATATCACGCGAGGAACTAATTGCGCGATAATCGACGTTCAGCCAATTAATATAACGCTAGATGTGAATGCTATTAACGAGAACAGCTGAGAACCAGGTAAACGTAATGCGATTAGAGAGAGAGAGAGAGAGAGATCGCATTTGGACAGGACGCGAATGAAGAAGGTAAACGAAAGAGAAACGCGAGAAAAGTAAGGAGTAGAGCAAATATACGAATAGCGAGATTAAAATCGGAAATTACGAGGCACACAAGTTGCAAAGTGTGAAAGACATAAATAAGGATATAGAGATAAAATAACGCGTTTAATAGGAACTGAGAGCCGAATATAAATCGCGAAAGTTAAAGGGCAGGTGGAGAGAAGAATTTTAATCACAACTTGATACAGTGTGTAATTGACACAAGACTGTTGCATTTTATTCATGACGAGTGGCTTGCAGCGAGCCTTCTCTTTAATTAAAGTCCTTGATTTAAAGGATAAGAGTCACGTATGCACCTTAACGTTCATTGAAGCGTTACACATCCTTACAAAAAGCGTAAGTGCGACGTAACGTGGATACGTTTACACGTTCGTAAAGTTACATGTAAGTATAAGTAAGTATAAGTAGCTTTCTTATTTTACCGATAGTTTATAAACCACTTACACGGATAGTCAACGATCGATTGGCATTAAAGTATGTAAAGGAAGCAAAGTATCGAGTATATTTCAGGTTTAAACCGAAATTAAATTCCACTTTTCGATGTTTCATACTCTCCAAAGTCCAAACTCGTATAATTAGAAACGATTGTGCCAGCTCATCCACGCAAAATCGTTCTCTTCTCGTCTTTCAGACCCCGCAGAAATGCAACTTTGGTCACAAATGCACAAACTACCGTCGCGTTCGTTTTCTACGTCGATCTTCGGCTCTTCGACGAACATCGAGCCAAGAATCTCACTGAAAAAAACTCCATCGACAAACGTTTCTCCAAAAAATCGTAACGCAAGACCATCCAACATCCTTCCAATTCTACCACCCACGATCATCGCTACTCCCCTAAAACAACAATCGTGGATTCTCTACGTTCCAAGATACGCGCGAAGATCGGCTCTAGAAAGGAGAAGATTCGAGAATTCGATCGAACGTCGATATCCCCAGATCGATGCGTCTTGCGCAATCTACTTGAAACCAAATTGAATTGCCTTCGTCTGGCGGGAATCGAGGTCACCCGAAAGAGTAAAAATGGCGCGTCTGGTGGAGGCGAGGCGAGCCTGGTCGCAACGAGATGCGGTCGTCTCGAAAGTAAAATTCGCAGTAGAAAATAAAAAATAGCAAAATTCGCGTAGAGGAAAAATAAAAGAACGGAAGCCGGTGGAAACGGTGCGGTGCACGTGCCCCTTTTTCCAGACGATGCGTGTTCCTTTGGTTTTTTCGGCGGCGCGAGTTGCAGCGGAAACGCGCGGCCTCGCGCCACAATACGCTCGTTGCCGCGTGGAAAAAACGCGGCGGCCAGCATTTTTGTCAGTCTAGACACGTGTTCTAGCGACGAGGAATCGGCTTTTCTCCGCGTTGGTCCCGGTTTGTCGCGCGGCGGTTTTCTATCGCGCGAACCATGTGTTCGCCGCGCGCCCCTTCGGGACACTCGCGCGTCATGTGCTCGATTAATTCCACTCATCCTCTCCTTTCGTACAGATGCGCCCGTCTTACCGCTCGTTTAAAGAGACGGCCGTCGTTTTTCTTTCGTATCGAACGTTCCAGCCTCGTCCGCAAACAGCCTCTTCTCGTTCATGCTTATTCGCAACGAATTACCGATTCGAGAAATTTTCTCTCACTGGCAAGCTCGTTACCCGGTTACTTGGTTGTTCTCGCTGTTGACGCGCGTATCAAAGTGGACACGTAGAATTTAACGATACGATATCAGCAGATATCTTGCGTAATTTCTGCGACAAGATTTACGCCATAAAAACTCCATGAAATCTCATTCGATGGACCGTTTTCTCGAAGGTTTTTTGTCGGAATAATCTTACGTAAACGCGTCCACGAGATCGGCAAAGAAAAATCAACGACTTTCCATCGAAATCTCGATAATGCGCGCTGTTTCGCAATTCGCCCTGCGTTTGCGACGCCACAGCAGATTGTACTTTCTTTGCGGAGGGACGATTGCGACTATACGCAGGTTTCCTTAGGTTTTTGCCAGCGTTAACGGAGGAAGCTTTCACCCGGTGGCGTAATCGGTATATCATTTGGATCGATTAGCCAGAAATGGACCGTATCGTCAAACGACGATAATGCCGCGATCGTTTTGCAAACCGTTACGTCACGATGAAAATCACGATAATGAGCGAATTCACGAACGCCGGGCAACAGCGGAAGCAAAAATGATTTATAGCGGTTGAAATTTCGCTGAGGGAGGCTGATGATACGGACGAAGGTTGGTGGTCCATGGTTTTTCTTGTCAAGTAATTTATTTTATGCCTAAAGAGTAAACGTCCGGTTAAAATACCTTAGAATTACTTAAATCGATTTTTATAAATTATCGTTAATACCTTGTAAATGGTTTCGTTATAGATCACGGGAAATCTCATGGAATATTGTTTCGTCACGGTGTTTTGTATCTTTCGTTTTCCTAGTTGCCCAGTTTCCTAGTTTCCTAGTTTCCTAGTTTCCTAGTTTCTCTGGATTGTCGAAAAATAGTTCGTTATATCGAATCGATTACAATTCGTGTATTACGCGGATACGTATCATGCTACGTACATTTTCACATTTCTTTCCACGTAATCACGACGATCGTTTCTCATGCCGGTGCTAATGAAATTTCTCGATGTATTTTCTAGAACGCGTACGATATAAATATAAAGACGTACGTAGATTCGCGAGCATCTCTATCTATAGGCGCTAATAGCGAATAGTAGTCGGTCCGTACGGACGACTATTATACGGGCGACGCGTTGCATCGTTACGCTCGCAGTCGTGTGCAACGAGAGCGCAACGTGCGCACGCAGCCGCGGAGCGCATGTGCAACGTAAGATCGCGCGAGCGCACAGTGGTGGGGAGGACTTCATTCATAAATGCCGGGCCAAAGGCGTCAATGGATGGCCCTGTGAACGAGCGAGACAGCATCCCCCGTGCTCTCCCACCTCCATTCTCGCGCGTTCCTCTTCCTTTCTTTCGTTCTTTCGTCATCGTCGCCACCATTTACTCCCACTCCATCGGCCGGTTGCATAGAGAACACGCCGCGGACGCCAGACAGGAATTTCACGGCGCAGGTGCCTCGCGGACGACGTTTTTGGAAAAGAATCTCCGTGTACCGCGTGCTCGACCGACCGACCGACCGACCGACCGTTGGATTTTGTTACCGCGTCACCTCTGACGGGACGATCCTCGATCGAGTCGACAGGTATCGGCGCCGGTACAAGCCGCCCCATAGCCAAAGGGTTGGCTAAACGGAAATTTGCGTGGCTGTGTACGCCGACCGCCTTTGCACGTTCAAGGTCGCAAGCTTTGCACGTTCCACGCTTTTGGGCGCAGGTTGGGCGAACGAGATTCGCTGGGATTTGACGCGATTTGATTTCAGAAGATGGGAATTTGCGTGGAACGTCGAACGGATGGATGGACCAACGGGTTTAGAAGTAATTTGGACGCGGTTTGGTAGTCGGAGCGTGAGAGTAGGCTCTCCAAGTAGCTGAAGTTTTCGTCGATACGCGGAGAGTTTAGCCTCTCGGACGATCAAACGTTTATTTTCAAAGAGACTTGGAGAGAGGTCGAGCTTCCGTTTTATCCAGTCTCATTGTCAAATCTACAGACGAAACATCGGAGATAGCGAAATTAAAGGTACGATAAATCGTCTGTCTGGTGTCTGGCCGGGAACGCTAAAAATTCAAACCAGTCTCGCAACTTCACGTTCCGAGAATTAATACGAAAATCAGCAGAAATCCAACCTGTCGTTTCTCACCGATCGATCGCATCTAGAGAGGCCTGGGACTCGAAACGAATAGCTGGACGCATCATCGCAGCGACCTTCGTCGAACAGCTTTCCAACGAGAGAAAAGAAAACAGCCACGGTGCCGTCCGATAAATGATTCCATCAGAAACGGCATCCAGGGTGTAATCGATGATGGCCCAAGTGACGAATGCCGACGAGTTATATTCTCGGACGGACGAGGACCCGCGACCCACGACGTTTTCATAGAGCCATAACGTCGATGGATATTCCGCGGCTGGTCGATGGCTTGCACGAAGAGGAACGCCACTGCTCGACGGGCTGCCATTTATCTTGATCGCGCATAACTGACCATTCTGACTGTTTGGCCATTGGCCATAGGCGCGCTTCGTATTGCCCGACGTGCAAACGTCGATTCACGGTCGCTATGGAATTCGTTCTATCGGCAGAGTCGATCACGGGTCTCGACCGGCGTCCCCGGACTCGGCTTTTCGTTCCTCGTCGTAGGTGGTTTTGATCCAGCCGTGGCTCGTATTAACCCGTAACATTTAAACAACCGATAACGAAAACAGGAACGAAACCGGACGATAAGGGAGGGGAAAAAGGCGGCGTGGGGTTTGTCGAGAGAGTCGAGGGAACGAGTTTACGAGACGAGAAGATGCACGTATATTACGCTGGTGCGTGGTAAAGTGATTCTTGTTCGAGGGAGGAGCGACGCGCGAAGGAAAATAGATGAACAGGGAGGATCGTGTGGAGAAGGGTGGGTGGATACGACGAGATGGAAGACGTTGCGCGTATGTAAGATGGGTTTTGGTCTTGATCGTCGATTTTGTAAGTGGTACGTTGGTTGAGAAGTCCGCTTTCCAAGATAATTAACATGTTAACTGCCACGAGAGTTGCTCGTGACTAGCGTTTTCTTGGATTAATTGCGATATTTAAATTGAATTAACTCGCTTATGTTAGCCGTAACGCTGTAACGAGACGACATACCAAAGAGATCGTCGGAGTTTGAAGTAGCTCGATGCAGTTTCCTTGCGTTTAAATCCTTTTATCTTTTTTCTTCTTTTTTTTACGTTTTATCCCTGATTTGTTCCCCGTTATTAATTACACACACACACACACACACACACACACACACACACACACACACACACACACACACACACACACACACACACACACACACACACACACACGTGTATAGAAGAAACCGGTCGCGAGAGAAGGGAAAAACGACGCACCTCCTGCGCGACAAACGCGAAAGGCGGATACACAGACACAGAGCGGTATGTCCGATTATCAATCGCGGTATCGTTACCCGTGCCGTAAACACCGTCACATTACCGTCCGGTAATCGCGTACGTAATAACATCTGGCAGCAAATTGCCATGAAAAAATAAAGAAGCGGCTGAACCGTTGGGCCGGTTGCGTAAATATATGTAGAGCACGATCCTCGTATCCAGCTCGCTCTCGGCTTCGTTATGCATCGACAGCTCGTTTCGCGCGAGCCGTCTGTCCGCTCGTATCTGCCAGCAATCGGCTCGCGAGCGGCGAAAATAATGCCCGCCGGCGACGAAACATTTGGAGGCCGCGACTTATCACCGTGGAACATCGACTGGAATGCATCGTAATTTACGGACATCGAGAGAGGTCAGTCCGGTTCGTCGATACGAACCGTGAGGAATAATGGCTGAAAGAGGCTGGCACCGACACCAACGCCCCTGCGTTCTTCCTCGCTGCTCTCTTCCATGCTCCCCGTGTCGCCGACACCGTATCCCGCATCCACTGTAATCGCGTTTAAAACACTCTGTCTTAAGGCGTTTTCGAATTTGTTACGAGTAAATGCGTTCACCCAACGATGAATTAGGAAGACGAGAAACGAGCGGAAGAAAAAACCCAGCCAGGAAAAAACCCAGAATCGGCCGATTCGCTGCCACGGCGTCTTTGCATTTCTTAGCAGAAATGTTCGCAAATCATTCAGCGACTTCTTAACTTCGTGCTTCTCCGACAACACGATCGCTTTCGTTTGTCATCAATCACGCGGCCACATAGTTGCGTCGATCGAACTACGCACCATACATCAACTAAACACGGTTGCAGAGGAGTCACGGAAATAATTCATTATTTACATGGCTGGTATATCCGATGTTTTACTCGTAAAAATTACCGCTGTTTGGTCTCTTACGCGCACGTACGCGTACCCGACTCGTTTTAAGCGCGTTGGTCTTATACAGCTACGTCCAATGCGACATAACTCTCTTTGTCAAATTACTACGCGGTTCGAGACGAGGCTGGCATCGAAGTTGCAAAGCAGCAGCTTCCTCTTAACGCCACGTCGCGATTTCGTCGTAAAAGACAAACGAAACGCTTGATTGGGTGATCCTTCGAATTATCCGCTCAAACTTTACGTCGTTGATCGTCCAACCGTTTCGATTTATACCCTGCACCACGGTAACCACGCATCGTCGTTTCTTTCTCCACTTATTTTCTGTTTGACTCTTTAACGGAGTACAGGTATCATCGGCTACCATTCCTTCTTAAACGTAAATTTAATTCGTAGAAAGAGTAGTACCTTTTAAATGCAAACTTAATCTGCTGCAAGGTTCGCGCGTGACGTATGGAACGATTATACCGTTATAAACAAAGATGTATTGATAAAAGCGTGTCTTTTATTAGCTCAATACTCGAATAATTGGAAAGGAAATAAAAGAGGCGAACCTCGCACACCTGCCATTTACAACAACCTGTCCTTCCTACGACAGAAGCTATCGCACGTAACTCGTGCGTATTAATTTCCAAAAAATAAAATTTAACGCGAAATTAGTCTACCACCGTTCGATCCTCCTCTCCGTACAAAGTTCTAATCTTTTCGTTTAAACAATTTTTCAAACAGAATAATTTAAAACTCTACAGAGACAGTAGGACTGATCTGCGACTAATCTCGGCGCGCAAATCACCGTAAACGAAACGTACTTTCGTTTGGTAAACGGTCGACGACGCTCGCGCTGGTTTCGTACGTAAGTAAGTAAGCAATTCCAGGAAGGATTCGAAAACGAGACGGCGTGGTGGGTCTGAGACGTGCAAGCTGCTGGTCGGAACCAAATTATTGCGGCGGCGTGCAATCGCGCGCGTCGCTCTGTGTACGCAAATATGCGGGGTCGCGGTGACGTCACATCCGGCGTCTCGTTTTTCGCGGTGCGCACTTATCACGCTGGCGAAAGAGAAAGACGAGAAGAGAGCCGCGCGGGAATCGCCTTTATACGCCCACGCGAATGCAACTGCAGCGTCTCGTCTACCTATAGCGTACGCAACGTACGCCGCGAATGTCTATCGTAGTTGCGCGTGTCAACGACGCGACATTGTCCGGACGACGAATTCGAAAGGTGGATCGTCGCGGAAATCGCAGCACGTAATTGGCCGATTGATCGAACGCGCATCGTCGCTTGGCGTCGATAGCGGCGCGACCAACGAAAATTTCAAATTCGCTTCTTTATCGAACAGATGGTACGCGTATATTTGTAGTTCCGTTAGTTTTTCGTCAAAATTATTTCCTATATCGTTGTCAATTTGGCCTTAGTTTTACCACGACGCTGGCTCGTCTTCCGTTGTTTCCCTACGTTACCAGTGGATGGTTGTACCGCTCGCGCGAATAGCCGCATTGTGGAATTCTTCTTCTTCGTTATGATCACATGAAAAATACGTTTTCGAGCATCACCGTCACGACAAACGGCTTCCGTAAAATGTAACGACGATGGAAATTTAACGTTCTCTTGGATAACCGATTCCTAGAAATCGCGTTAACAAGGTTACAGCGTCGATCGGATCGCGATCCCTTGTCGTTGCACGATGGTAGCGACGGCTTACGCGTACGTTGATGCAGGTATTGTTACTTCGGAGCACGAGTCGTACTTGCATTGCAAATAAACGGCCGGTAGACGAAACGATCGATCGAACTGTAGTTCAGCTGCAACTTGGCTCTCGTAACTAGATCCACAAGTTCGTAACCGTTCGAAGCGAAAGAAAGAAAAATCGTATTTGTACGAAACGCTGAAAACGAATTGAATGGTATATTAAAGTCGTAATTGTAAATTGACATTACGGAAGATGTTGACGACACACGATTAACAACGATACAAGGTTTCGATATTAATTTATTTAGCACTTGGCAAGAACTTTGTCTAAAATTGTAAAATTCCAAACGAACGATTCGAAACAAAATTTCTAGGAAGGGGAGGAATGGCCGGAAGAAAGAAATCGACGGGACTGGCGAGTATTTCGAAAAGAAGAAACGAGTGGTGCGCAACGATTAAGAGTAAACGGTTTCGGATAGGAATTGACGACGCGATGCGAGGTCTCGGTTGCGCCTGTGGTGCGTGCCTGGGCTTCTTCGCGCACACATTCATCGTGCCGATGCCTGGGAAGAGTAAAGAGCACCGTGCTCGGGTTCAGGGACAGGTTTGTGCAATCGAACGACATCGTGGTTAAGGCAAATATCGTAGGTCAAATATCGCTGCTGCGGCAATTGTTGCTGCAGCCGGCGTGTTGCGTCGTGCTCCGTTGTTGTTTCAACGTCATTGCCTTTCGAATTCCACGCGATACTCGTGCCATCTACTCCTTTTATTCCCCGGACGATCGTTAAATATCGAACGAAATATTCTCCGCGGGGTAATTGCCTTTTCGCGTAATACGCTGAACCGTTAACCCTTTGTAGGTGGAATTTTACTCGAACGTTCGAAGATGGCCGGTATTAAACCGACGAGCATCGTTCGAACGAAGAGGAAGAGCGAAATTTCATTGATTACACGAGGGACAGAAAGGACTACGGGGAAGATCGGTCGAAGAAAGTGGTTGAACCTGTCGCAAAGAGAAATTCCATTCGGAAGAAGTTTTCCCTATCTTATTCGTATTTCACTGTCCGATTCTCCACTCCGTGAGAATTATACGATTCTTTAATGCTTTCGGAGAGATAGGAACGAATTGGAGGCAAGTCGAAGACCTCCTGCCTGCTAGGATACCACGCCTACGTTGCCTTTCAAACGGTTCCTTCCTGTTTGGAAGAAAAATGTTGGTGCGCAGGTTCCTCGCCAACGACTAAATATCACTAAATCATCGCGTTGAAAAGTCCAACATTCCCTCGAGGCACAGCGAAATTACGGTATTGTTAGGCACATTTCTTTCGGTGTTTAACTTTTGCCGAGCCCGGCAAGACTGTGCCGCATTGTCGCGTTTCCAAAAGGTGTACATATACCCGATGCAACCGCGCCTTTCTACATAAGTGTCTTTCACAGACATCTCGTGGTACGTTAACCTCCGATCTTTTCTCCCCATATGTCTTACTTCGATCTTCTTTTTCTTCTTCTTAGCTTCCTCCTCTTCTTCTTAAGTCGATGTTACTGTGGGAATATTTGCGAAGGAAAGAAAAAAACCTGCCATTACTCGAAATCCGCTAATTTATCAGGAAACATCTTCCCAATGCCTCCATGCTTCCTACAATATACAATTTCTCCAAGCGGACATTTCGCGAATTCTATTAACGCAGTGATCTTACGATTAATTATTTTACGTCAAGGCGTCCGATAATCGTCTCTAATTAGATACCATGTTTCGATGGCCGTCTATTCGCTATCGAGCGAATAGGATAAACGTCTCCTTTCAAACAGAAATCGTAAGCATCGTTTTAAAAAATAGGTTATAACGACAGTCTTGGCGTGGCCTGGCGATAGTCGAGGTGGATCGCGTGAGAACCGGTGCACACACGGTTGAATCCCAGGGGAGGCTGTTCGTTACACATACACGCGTGTACACACACGTGCGAATTCAAGGTTCGCGATGTCCTGATTCAAGGTACGCTTTGTCGCGGAACTGTGTACACAGCTCGCGCGTGTGTACGCGCGCGCTGCCCGTGAGTTATAGGCTTAGCGGTTGCACGTGGGTGCACAATATTGCATTCGCTCCCACACCCACCACCGACGCCGCGACTGGCAAAAGAATATCGCATCGACGCGTTTTCGTTCGTTACGAAGGCGTTTTTCTCGCGCCGGTTCCCGCTTCCTTCGCGATAAACCAACCTTCGAGGCTTCTTCTTCCACCGTCGCTTGATCGATCAAACTTTTTCCATTCCTCTAAAATCTGTCTACAAATTTGCTTTTCTTTTCCCGTAAAATAGTTTATCTCGCGAATTCCTCTGTTTCAGAATAAAAAAACGAGTGACAATTATCAGAGACAAACGATAAAAATTCGAAATTACACGGCACGCGCGTAGACTTTACGATCGAAATTCGATGGAAATGTAAAAAGTGAACGTTGAAACCGAAATGTTTTATAAACGTAAAAACAGATGGGAATGTAGGTTGAATGCGAATTTCTTGCAGAGACCCGCAAGTATAGACGCCTTTGTTATTTGATTTAGAAAAAGATACGAGCGAGATATATCAATACAGATATGGATGATAATGTAAATTTCTTGTCGATAAAAATGTGTTGATTTATCGTAAAGCGATCTACCAGTGCGTGGACTTTTTCCGAACGTAGGTCTCATCTCTTCGTGAATTCGAATAAGCATCCATTGCGAGAGCGTAAATTTGTTGCGCGATTTGTCGCTATAAATTCACCGGAAATTTACCTATGACGCGTACATACTTCGTTAGAATGGACAAATGCGCAAATCAATGTAAATATAAGGAAGGAAAAAGCGAATAGGCCGATGTGTGAAATGTAGATTCGTCGTATAGGTAACTGGCGGTAAAAGTCGAACGTAAAGTTGTTTCAAACATCTTTTCAATAGTAAATCTATTTCAGGTCAATCTTTGCTCGTACTAGCCATTTATCGAAGTAAAAATAATTCGATGATTACACGAGGAATGCGCCAGCTAGAGAAAAACCGATCGCGCGTTGTGCTTGTTCCTCTCTAACTAAATTAGAAAAGACAACGTAGGACAGAACCGATATGTAGAATCGACTAAACGAATTATAAATAATCGATGTATAAATTTGCAGTGGCTGTTCGTACCAGCCGCGTAAATTGTCCCAGTCGTCGTTCAATCGGCTAATCGCGAGTAAAATCAATCGTTTCGTGCCGTTCAGCCGGTAAATGGAGGTCTTATGAAACGTTCGTGGAATCGCGATGAACGAGTCTGAACGAGCGGAAAAATAAAAAGGAAAGAATCGTTAATTTATATAACGCGAATAGTCAAAGGCCTTCGTTGAGACGAAGAGAAGCTTAAACCGACTTTGCAATCGGAATAATTCATTCATAGACTTCTCCTACGGATCAGCACTTCCTATAACGTTAATTACTCTTATCGTGGCAGTATCGTTTACGGTATCAAACCTATGCTTGCAACGCGAATGTGATGCGAATGACCGCAAAACTTCCAATCTACGTGGTTACCATCTTGAAGAAATTGCTGCCACTTCCTTCGATAGGACGGATAGGACGTTGTAAAAAAGATTCTTTTTTTAAAGAGAAACTTTTGTACATTCGATATCGATGTTTGCCGTATAGTCGCGTACTGCGTTATATATTTTTCAAATTGCAACTCGCGATCGATAAACGGATAACCTTGGGGCGGTAATTTTCTGCCGCTACGTCGCCCAACTGACTGACCGTGGTGTGCACCGGAAGCAGCGCGTCGAACGCGCGGAGTAACCATTTTCTTGAATTAAATTTGTTTTATCGGTCGGTCAAGGCGGACGCTGATTACGATTCATTCACGTTTGGATGTGGCGACCACAGGACACGTTTATCAGCGAAAAAGATTAAGTGCCGTGGAACGACAAAAATACACGCGGTCGAGCTGATGCTCTAATTTATATCGTCGGTCGTCGCATATGGTCACGAACATGTGAGTCCTTTCAGGAGAGCAGCTCGAACGAAAGGACAAAAAAGGGAAAAAATTTGAGTAGAAAACAGATGTTTTCGCTGCCACGAAGCTCGTCATTTAAATATTTTGACGGCCACTCGAAGTCCTCGAGAAGCCCTCCGACTTTCTCGCGCAAAGCTGGAATGCATTCGATGCACCTGATAACTCTCTAATGTTTACCAGAGAGGGAATGATCGTTGGCTACGCCGAATGATAGCCGTGCGTCTGTCTATGTGTTCTTTTTTTCTCGCTTTTTCCAGTTAACTTTGACTACGACTCGTCGCGTGGGAAATTTTTTTGCGTACGTAGATGGTATCTGTGATTTTCTCAACTTCTCCGGTCGTTACAGGTCGCGTTTCGTAGTTTGGAAAATTAGTTCGTCCAATTTACTCGTTCCGCCCGCCTTTCTCTTCAGAGGTTCCCGTTTCGTCTTACCGGTCGTCGGTGGAACGTAATTAGTCGCTTTATGCGATCGATCGCGACGTCTATTTAAGGTATTTAGGAACGATCGTTCGATTAAAGTTTAATCTCAAAGTGCTAAAATAATTCCGTTGCTTTGAGAATGATAACTTTGCGTGACACAAAGTCACGGATAGTTCTTATCGAAAGACAGACAGATTGGCATTATCGTCCAAGGCCAGAAACATTTCTTGGACGCGATACTTTGTATCGTTGCGCCTATATCGTGCGTTATACTTCGCTAAAGATCGCTGAAAACAAACGTATCCAAACCACAAACCCCGAGTTTCCTACAGAAATACCAACGGACGCGTATCAAACACGAAAACCGCCAACATCTCGTGCTTTTAAAAAGAAGAAGCAACAGAGATCTGCGATTAAAAGATGACACCGAAACGTCCATCTTTCTCGCTCTAAGTCTCACCTCCGTAAGGATCCACGAGTCGCTAGAGGAAAAAACTGACGAAGAAGCAACGAAGAAGAAGAAGAAGAAGAAGGAGAAGAAGGAGAAGAAGGAGAAGTACCGATGACCACCAGGGAACGACGACTGGATTCCAGCTCCTCTCCATCGTGGCCGAATTGTCGGCGATGCTGGCAGCGAGAAATATAAAAGGGGAGTGCCCAGACAACGTCGAAATCGAAAGGGATAGCCGACCAGAGCCAGAGTGGCATTTAAAGTCATTTGTACTACGTGACGTAATGAGTGGCTCGTCTGCTGGTACCGTGGAAGAAGGGCAACGCGAGACCCAACTAGGAATTCAAAAGGGGCGGGCATCGAAAACGCATACGAGGTGGTTCGTCCATTTTCAACATCCTTAAACGTCGTTGTTAGTTCTGAAGATTATCGTTTTGCTCCGAATCTAAAATTCTAGTGGAAAAGGGATAACGAAGGTCCCACGGCAACACCTCTTAACCTTCTTAGAAATAAATTTACAAAGTTTGGAAATACGTATTTCGGTTTATTGGCTCTTGAGCAACTCCATCGATCGGTTTAATTTCTTCTCTAAGTTTCCTGCAAAGAAGACGTAAGAAAAAATTTCTCGAGCTAAGATACTCTCGTCTATTCGCGTATCGTTAAAGACCAGAGTGTCGGAGATTTAATTTTTGGAGAAACAGGTGAAGTTTTTTGGTTCGAGTGACGTCGGTGAAAGATTTGTCGAAAGGACCGGATTTTCGAGGAACTCGATCGGTACTCTAGTCTAAGAAGGGTCGTGTTGGGGTAGGCTAGACCGAATCCTAAACGCCCAGACCTTAAATCTAGCCAGATTACAAGAGGGTAACGCCTTTAATCTGGCCGCGTTCCAGAGGCTCCGTTAGGGACACCGCAGGCCAAAATGAAAACGTATGACTTTAAAAAGATGAGCAGCATCCGCCTAGGCATTCCGAGGATCACGTTGCGAGTTTGAGAATCCATTTTTACCAAAGAGATTCCAATCGAACGGAACGTAGTCCGATCGTGTTAGGAACGACGCCACGATAAAAGCGTTGGTAAATTTTCTTATAAACAACAACGAATCGTATCTTTAGAAGTAAGATCTGGTCTTTTTTAAATTCTTCTTAAAATAAAGTATCGCGTATACGCTACGAATTTTTCCTCCAACGAACTCCATCATCCTCGTACATATTTTTACTAATTTTTCAAATTTCCTCGAACAGCGAGAGAAAGCATTTATGGGGTGTACGATAACGTTTCTTTGCCAATTTCTAGCTGCTAAATTAAAGCGAGAAATCGCGATCGATTGCGATTATTTGTTCTCGCGATCAAAGAAAATTTGGATTGGAAACGGACCATACTCTCGATCGATTTACAAGCGAGAAATGGGAGAAAAGAGAAGAAGATTCGTGGCGCGTGCGACTCGGCGCAAAATTTAGCGATCTATCGATAGACTTCCTGCGAGGACGACCATCGATGACCGGCGAAACGAGTTACAGCATCAGGCCGGTTGTTTCCTGAGAATCCATAAGCGGTTATTCTACAACCTGTGTTCAAAGTACTTTAGTCTACACCTCCTTTGATTTTTGCTCTATGCTAAGAAGAACATTCCACGTTGCCTAGTCATCTCAAGTTAGCGTTGGCATAATGCTCGGGCTTCGCAGACTGGCAAAGACTTGCACTCGACAAAGAGCTCGCTCGGTTATTTACGGTGCGGACTCTCGAAACTGCAACTTTTGTGAAACGAACACGTAGCCTTTGAATTTTCTCGAGGAAACGAGAAACTCGACGGAGTAGCTAAGTGGGAAACGTGTTCAGCCAACTGGACTTCCGAGAGAGACGAAAAACGCTCTCCTTTCGTAGATTCCTTCAAATAGATCTACACATCTAGGTACAGACATCGTCATACTAGTTACTGTTACGCCGATGCATACGAGATGTTTTTTTTTTTTTTTTAAAGCCGAAACTTCGCAACACCGTGTATACTTCTTTCGCAACATCGTGTATTTGATTAAAACGATTTTTATCGTTACTTACTTCAAAAATGTTACCGGGGAGAAAAAAGATCAAAACGATGTCTACTATCGTTTGTTTAACAAATGTTACCGCAAAGAAGGAGAATCAAAACGATTTCTACTATTACTTACTTGAAAAATTGTACTAGAATCCAAGGAAATTCGGTCCTAACTAACGTCTGACCCGAGAACAGAACGATAAAACAAAGATGTACTTCCTCGTAAGCGACATGTAACTTGTTATCACCCGGCATACGGGCCCGAAAAAGAAATCGTTTCTCGCCATGGTGGAAGGGTAACAACCCGTTAATAAATAAGTAAAGAGACGAAGGAAAGCGTGCAACACACCGGGGGTTAACAAACGCCTCCCCACCACGTTCTACCATTAGTACGTATACCGTCCGTGAACTGTTTCTTGGAAATGAGCGAGAGAACCGGGGCCAACCGAAGAGAAACGACCAAGGAAACCGTCACCAAGGGAAAGAAAAAGAGGATAGTCGGCCGGTTACGTTAGGATAGGTTGGACCGTTCTGTCCGTGGACCCTCCGACCGCCTGGCGCTACGAGTCTAGCTCCAACCAATCTTTAAAGGCGCTCCTACGTAAGCTTATTCGGAAATAACGTTGAATTTGCATATCCTTTTGCTTTACAAAGTTTTCCAGAATTCTATTTCGCTTCGATTTCTCGAATTACGTACACGAAAATGTGAAATTGTACAGGCATCTTCACAGTCTAGTTAGGTCTCGATCGAATAACTTTTCGCGAATGACCATCGGGGTTTGCTTCGAAAATCCTAACGGTTCCAACGTTTAATTTCAATTTTCCACGCGATCTTCTACGAAAGGTATGATAATTTAACGATAGAAAATTGTTAGAACGTTTACGTTGGACGTATGAGAATCGATCTCGTGATTATTGCCGCTACGTTCCACGCAGTCGGGTCGAATTGACCCTGACGAGGGTTAACCTGCCCGCATCGGCTCGTTTCAGCGTCTCCATCGAGCCACGTCGGAAAATAGGAAGCACGACGACGGAAGTGGAGCAATGCGGGCATGAAATCGAGTATTTAGCCGATGGCTTCCTTCTGTTTAGGGGGAATCGCGAGTTTAACTTTTGGAAATTATGGCATAGTCATCGAAGCCCGAATAATTCGATTAAACACGGTGTACTAGGTAGAATATATTACACGACTCGCGATTTACGATTCATTGTCGATACGCCCGCGTTTAATACATCGGTGCAGAGATCTCACGACGGATAATCCGTAGAATACAAAGTTTCATGTCGACGAATAAAACAGAATAAAAGAGTTGCAAAGCTTTTGTACGATAACGAAAAATCGTTGTTCGATTTCATCGTTCGATCTTTCTTAGATGATCGAAGATGCGAATTTCTTTGGAGTAGAAAACGATACGATACGATTAGCTTGGCCGTTCGATTTCTAACGTAAGATCTTTATTTGAGTTAGACGTTCGATAGAAAAATAATGCGTTTACTTGATATTGACGATATTAATACGCGATCGTAGTACCTGCGAGTATAAATAAGGGAATCTAATCTTCCAAATATAATACAAAAATGGAATGTAAAGCAAGGAGCGGTCAAATATCAGAGTTTGCAACGGCGCGACATTTTAAAGCGCAAACACGTAAATCTTAAAAACCACGATACGGGTTAAAAACCGAGATAGGACGCGAATATACGTCAAGGTTTAAAAAACTATACGACGTTTTAAATCTCTGTAGACGTGCAACGTAACTCGCCAAGTTTCCATGTAATCTTCATTTTACGATATCTAAGGTTTCATAGGGAATTTTTCAAATTCCCAAATCCGATCCCATCCTCGGACGTCTCCTTTTTCTCCCAACGTTCCTAGATTACAATTTCACGATTAGTCCTCCGCTAATGATCTTTTATTCTTCTCCTAGAATACCATCTTTCTTTCTTTTTTATTAATCCCTCAGAATACATCTTTCACCGCGACTAGATTTTACGTTTCTCCGGATTTCCTTCTCTCCTTTCTTTTCTTTTCTTTTCTTTTTCTTCTTTCGAATCCTACCGGATTTCGACGAGTGTCGCAACGAACCGGGACCCTGGTCGTCTTTCTTATAATTTAAATGAAGGGGTCGCATAGCGTCACGCGGCGTATTCCGGATCCCAACGCGAGGGAAACGACTGGACGCGGCGAGGCGCGGAGGAACCGTGGAGGGAGCCGGTCGTTCCACGTAGGAAAGATAAGAATGATTTGGGTTGTTTCGTTCAAACGGAAGAAACGTGGATCCGTCGGCAGCGCGAGAAACAGGGACACGCCTTGCATGAAGAACACTTGTGTTACCGGGAAGAATGTGAAATCCAAACACGACACCGGCGTTCGACGAGATACGTCTGTTGGTAGTCGCTCGTTGTCGGATCATACTCGAAAACCTCGTGTTCTACGTGCCCGCCGTTACGATCCTATATTTTCCCCAATTACTCGAACGTAACATCGACTTTGAAGATCCTCTATTCGAGATCGCGTTCGTTTCTCGTAGAAATTGCTCATTTTTCAAAAATCACGCGATCGAGTTGTTTAGTCTCTTTGTTCGGCGCGTATCTCCGGTAAACGTTTTGCGTTTGCTTCGTCGCGATTGTGGCGCGTGATCGTCGAAGGGCGCGTCTTAATTAATCGTTATTCGCGATCGATGGGACGCGTCGATCCGAGTCGCTGTACGAGAAAAAAGATATTCTGGCTTCGATAGGACGATGATATATGCTCGTCGATAGAGTAAAGAGGGCAAAAGCGGACAATTATTTGGCGCCGGCGGCGCCTGGCCATTATCATTACACTCGTGATACAGCCTTGCGCCGGCAAACACGTCGTCGATCGATCGTCTGTAATAAAGATTGCATAAGTGGCTATCATTTGTTGCTAATTACGTGCAACTACATTGGCAATTCTAGTTTCTCTTGCTTTGTCGTTCCATGAGAATGCGGATGAATGTTACGCGTACGAGTTACTATGGAACACACACGCTCCACAGCTCGTAATTATTCGAACGGCATCGATGGTTAATGGTTATCCTCGTATAATTTAAATTTCAGTAAGACGCACGATAGAGATAAACAGAGATTTATTCGATCCTCTGCACTCTGTACAGAATATTTTAGTTTAGCCTATTTTGTATCGAAGTACGGTCCTTCGATGATTGCGTTTATCGAGAAAATACTGTTATAGATTCGATAAAACTAGGCTAGATCGTAGTGTTACTCGTAATGAGAGCCCCTATTTTTACAAACAACACCGTTGTAACACTTGTAGCTCTGTATCGAGCGCTCCTTTATCAAAGAACAGCGGAAGCAGTTATCAATGGGGGCCACGATAAGCGACCCCTGATAGATTTAGTTACGAGAGATCGTTAAAAAGGGTGTGGTTATTTAATATCGTATTATCTGACACCATCCCTTTCTTTCGTAACGTCATCGCTTTCCACGGGTATTATTTCCTCTTCTCATAATTTTAAATGTCGTGTCGCCGCGTAGAATGGGTTTGTACACGAGCCGTTGACTTTTACGACCTTTAAACTTGGAATTCACAAGTATTCCGAGCTTTAATGCTTGGTAATTACGTGTCTGAATATAGTCTTTCTATTCTTCGTATATATTCTGTCTGGTTAAACATCACGAATAGTTCAAACATACTATGTTACGAACTAAAAGTTTAGTATTTAATAAATGTTAACGATGAAGCGGAGATAACGTAGAAATTCTTTTATAATGTACAAATCCTACGAATCTGTCGCTCTTTCCAACGTTTTATCACCTGAACGCTCTACCATTCAAATGTTTCACTATCCAAACATTCTAACGCTTAAATATCGTATTGTCCGAAACATCTACCACACACGCTAGTATTTTGTAACGAATGCTCTCTAAACGATACGGCGTTCAAACGTTCTATTATTTAAACGATACGTTTCGTTACTTTGTCGACACGGTAAATCCACACCGACCGTATCAACGATGTATCGCCAACGTCTTCGAGTCTTCAGTCACCAAAAGATCGTTCGACAAAAGAAATCCTCAACAAAGGAATTGCAAAAGCCTGTAAACTCCGAGTTTCCACGAGATCTCCAATAATTACAAAACAGGGTCTCTCGAGAATATCCAACGTTCATGCGGCTCAAGAAAATCTTCGAAGGCGGAAGGATCCTGGTACGGCCATATCCTCGTGAACCAAAAACCTTCGTTTCCAGGAACACCTCGTCTCAACCGGATAACGAATCTTGCAAAAAGAGATTAGGACGCGTCAAGAACACTTGCGAACTCCTTGGTCGTGTTGTACGGAAAATTCTGTAAAATCTGTGGGTAAACTCAAAAGTGTACGGGTCGAAAGATGGTCGGATTCGCACGACGAACAATTTCTTTCGTTGGACGATTTATTGTTACGGTGCAATCTTTAAAGTTGCTCGCTCCGGGGAGCAAACAGCATCCGTATTTTCTAGACTTTGAGCACAGGTACGTCGGTCATTAATGGTGCAGATACGAAAAAGAAAATACGTAAGCTCTTCCGTTCAAGGTGAGACTAGATCTCTACAGATCCCTTTATTCCTGCCGCTCTTCTAGACGAACCAAAAGGAATAACAACATAAGAAACGTGCAATTTTTATCTAAACTTGGAAACTGCTCGTTTGACCGGGCCTGATAAGGTTTGCGTCGCAGGTTATATTTTGGATTCATTCGGTCTTTGCAAGACGTTTTACGATTTATGATGTTAGAGAGGTTCGTTACGTGGATCTATGAAATAACGTGGCGATTTGTTCTGAAATTTTCCTTGTATGCTTATTGTTAGTAACTTGGAAAGTTTTATCTTCGAATTGAAGAGAATGTGACGGTGAGAAAAAAATTTGACAAGGAGCTTAAACGAAGGCGAAGCAATCTACCGATGTCTGGAAATCCACGTCAGCTATAAATAATTTAGGCAGCTATAAACACGTCCGAGCTGTAAATTGCTTCTACGGCTTCGAGTAAACGTCAAACTTCCCCAAACCTACGAGAATCGGAAATAAAAATCTACGAAATTCCAATTTATCCAATTTACGTTGTAGCGACGCTAGTCATCGATTATCTCTGAAACTCCTCGTCAAAATTCAGCGTCACCTCGACGAACGTGAACGAACGCGAAGCAAGAGCCGGCATTCCGCGAAACCTCGTTCATCGAAGTATTCATCCGGACTGTCGAAGCAATCGGACCTGCCACGTGTCGCGATCATCCACCTCGGTCGGATATACCGCGCCAAAAACGAAGCTGCTGAAAAATCCGCCGCCAAGTCCGAATTAAGATAACCCCCGTCCAATTATCGCGGCTGTCAGCGTGTCCCGATCGTCGGTTATTACTCAAGGCCCAAGGTGAAATACCTTGAAGGCGCGCGTTCTCTCGACCGTGTACACCCGGAGCACCGTCGCGTTCTATCGCCAGAGAAGAGCGGCAAAGCAAACATCTTCCAGCTCTCGAACTCCACGTTCGACGTGCGCACGTACACGCGCACACAGGTCAAACGGACACACGTTTTATACGAGTTCGCGTTCACGTACGATGCGAGAAGACTGGCGCCACATCGAGGCTTTCAACGGTCGCGACGTTAACCCCGTAGTCGCTTATGCAATCGGAAGGCTCATCGAAGGATGTGACACATTATGCAGCCACGTATAAATCATACGGTCAGGGCTGCAGGCATTGGAATTATCGAGCACGCCCACTTACCGACAGATAAGCCAAATACTGGCCGACTCAAGGCGAGCTGCACGAAATCGCGCACTGGTCGATCGTCGCGCCGGGGTGTACCGGGGTAAGAAGGCGTTCTTCTGCGTCGAAATCGACCGTGTGATTCGTTTAATCGCCAGAGACAAACATAGTTTTGTTGGAGGTGTTTTTGGTCCTGGTTCGTTCGCATCTTTCGCTATAGAGAGATAACCGGCTGGTTCTAAGACCAGTTTGTTGAATCGGTCTGCGTGGCTATTACAATCGTCAGACGTAAGATGTATGTTCAATTATTATTCGAACGCTCTACTACGCCACAACGAAATTGTGTAACGCTATCGACGGTTTCGATGAAAATTCCGCGAAACGCCAAAGACGTCCTTACGAAGGCAGCAAAAGACACGAACGACTCATCCGCCGAAGAATCCATATTTTACGCATAACGCGAAACCGAACTGTATCTACGTAGAAAGGTGAAATATCGCGAAAGAACGATTTATTTTAATCGTACGATACGAAAGGAGGAACTAAGGAGATGGGTGCTGTCAGCATGAGACTTCCATCGATTATCGTCGAGCGGTCGATCAACGAGCAAGATAGCTTCTTTGGGGTATTCTTTTTCGGAATTTTTACAAAAACTACACGGGGATTTCGTTCCCAAGACAAGTTCGTGGACTGGCAACAGTGTTGCTGGCTGAGGAATGGAATGCCACTTTTACCTTAACGGACGTTTCCAACGATCCGTCCGGTAAACCAAGCGAACCAAAAGCGAGGGAGCTCGCGAACCACGATGCTGAGACGATAAACACGCTCCCGTTTCGTTTTGCACCTGCTTCGCGGATTCCTTATTTCGGGCATGTACGTAAACGAAGTCGGAATAACGATTCATTTCGCGGTGCGTTTCCGAGCAACTGGATGATACGCGGAACCTTCTTAACGCTCGTTTCCGTAATGCTGGGAATTTCTCGTGCGTCGATGAGAACGTCATCGAACATCGACGTTCAGTCGACCTAAGTCGTTTATCGTTCGAAACCGATACAACCGACAGAAAAAAAGGCCGTTTAAAAACGCCCTCGAAGCACTCGTCATCGTCGAAAATTCTTTCACACAGACATCACGTACGTCGCACAGCTTCTTCGACGACTCCGAGAAGACGCAGCGCTGCGTCGAGGGGCGTGAACGGGCGGCGAAAAAAAAAAAAAGATTATTTCGCTAGTTAAACGCTAATTAGGCCCCGGGCGGCAATTCGCTCGGTCTGGACGTTGCCGAAACGAGAACGTTGATCCGTCGAAATCAATTTCAAACTTCGAACACAACCACCCGATAAATCGCTTAACGAGGCTCGGCTCACACCGACGTTCTTGTGTCTCCACGTACACACGATCAGCGTGTCCGGCGATTTTTTCGTCGCGTTTTAACCCTCGAATTCCAATTGCCAGACTTGTCGAATAGGGTAACGCTTGTTGTCAGGATGCTTATAAATGGTGAATTAAAATCTGAGAATGAAAGTTCGATGTCGATCGGTAAAAACGAAGAGTGGCGAGATTATTTACCGTACGAATTAGTACAGAGGGAATGTGCGTAGAACGTTATACGGAATAATTCTAATAATTGGCACTAATTCGAGCTTGATTGCATTATTAGTCGCGTGGCTAATGGAGTTACTCATTGAATGCGATTGCTTCGCGGTGAGTAGGTATTATTAGATGCAATACACATTCTTCCATCCAAGCGATTCACGCATCTCACTTTAAGAAAACAACAAATAGATCTGACACGTTGCAACGTATTATCTTTCAAAGTATCGAACGTACGTGCGTTCTAGTTTCGGAAAAATATTCATAAATCCTTTTCATTTGTTATTCTAACTAAATTTCAGGCGGAACACAACCAATACATGTACATAGCTGTACTACGAATCATATACGTGGACTCTTATAAAAAGTACCGAGTAAGAAGACTTTCTTTGTCCACCCGCATCCATGGCTGCATAAATGTAAATTTAACAATCGCTTATCGGAACGCGTTACACGGCGATAAAGGGCGAACAAGTTCGGTTAAAGACGCCGACTCGAGTAGAAACCGGGTTCACGACTATAAATGGCTTATTTACCAGGAAGGTGGAACAACTGAAAAATCTTTATTTCGAAGAAAAGACTACTGGTTTCTCTTTAGCTTCTTCTTTCTTTCAGCTTCTTCCTTAGAACGAAAAGATCTAAGGCGATCGTAGTGCAAGAATCGTTGAGAAGCTAAACTAAACTTCGGGAAGAAGGAATTATCTTCCTATTCTATGAATATTTTTCGTTCGAAATAGAGTTGAAATTTCTCGAGCTACGATTCATCGTCGATATTACCCTCGGAACCCTTCGAACCTCCTCCTAACCCTTCAAACCTCGGATCTACGTCGAGATCATAAGCACAGACGACCATTAAAAAAAAGGAGGACAATACTCTTCGAACTACCTACTCTACATTACGATGCAACGCTTCCACGACAAAAAAAGGCAAGCCCTCAAAAAACACTTTTTGCGAGCTAAGAAGAGGAAGAAGAAGAAGCAGCAGCTTAAAAAAGAAGGAACGGAAGAAGCTCGAAAGAAGAAACCAGGTTTCCCACGTGGACGAAAGATTTTGCAACCGTCAAACGGTTCCGATCGCACCGAAATTCATTTTTTCGTAGGACACGTACGATCCGTGGCTCGCCTCGTGGCGAAGAAGCGTTCGAGGCTGGTTTCGAAGGGGAAAAAATTGCAAGGCGTATCGTGAAAGATGGGTAAGCACCAAGCGGAACATTCATGCTCTAGTGAAATTAAATACTAGCACGGCGAGAGTGCGTATAGAGTATAAAGCCGCCTCGAAGCCATTTAAACGAAGCCGAAGGCGAGGATATTCGCCTGGCTTTCCACCGCTATAAATCTTCGCCCGACGTACCGACCACGTGGTGCAACTGCTATACGATGACCACTTTGTCGCTGCCCTTGTCCAAACGTTGCGCACACGATTCCCTTCGAAAGTTAAGATTTCGTAAATTGCCTGATTACTGTCAATTATTCTTGCGTTTCTCTGATTCTGTTCGGTAATCGAAGATCGACGATCGGACTGTTGGGCATGGCCCTTTATTTCCAATGGAATAATATCCAATCGGGATGGAAGAGTTAAAACAGAGGTGAATGATACCTATAGAAAGAGATTATATATATTAAAGTAACCGCTGGTTACTAAAAATACACGTTACGTCGTTGATATCGTTTTGCCTTGGTAATAAACGTTACATACGATTATTGCGTGTGACCTGTTTATATGAAGCGCCGCCACAATGATTCATAGTTGTGCGTTTCTGCAATTAAAGAACCTATTATACTTGTATTTAATAACTCTGTTCGTACAACCAGTAATTCTAACGGTTGATTACAATTTCTTGAATAACAGTTTAACGTGGTTACAGTAATCGTTTGTTTTGCAACTTATTCGCAACGGCTGCAGCCGTTAACATTTAATTGGTTAAAAAGTAATACGATAATTAACGGCCTAGGAATAGATTTAACGTATCGCGCGTTAAGTTCTACATTTCGACAGGTGATCAAAGTTTTTCTTTTTCGATAGGTAACAAAATATTACAAGAGTTTATTTTAAGTTAATAATTGTCCTACGTATATATTATATGGAGGAAAGACGCGCGTGTAGCTTTGGTAGCAAGAAACGATAACGAATATATTCCATTCATTGTTAAAATTCCATTCTTCGAAGCACACAGGATGTTCTTCTTGTGAGACGCACATACCTATACACACAGACACGCTGGGATTACTAGGTGCATGCTAGAAATAACGCTAAAGTCTAATTAGTAGGCGAACAATAACGACGAACATGGCGAAAAGTTAATGAATACAATCGTGTAGTCAATTTGAATTTTAAATTTCATTGATAGTATCTAGAACTAAAAGTGAAGAAATAATGGTTAACGCTTTTGGCTAATTAATGCGGTCAGTCTTACGTTTGATATAATTGGCCTGCCAAAAACTGTCAAATACATGGATTAATTGGCTACGTCAGTGGAACGTTTTTCAACTAAAAAATATACAAATATTAGAAAATACTACAAGTCTGAATATTCTATTAGCATCTTATTACAGCGTATCATTATCACAGTTATTATAACCGCCAGTGTTGGAACGAATCTAGAATATATTAGCGAACGAACGATAGTTCGAAGCAACTGTTCCGACGACGATAGTATCGTACAACCAATAATGAACCAAGACCACAACTTACTCGTGACTTATAGTCGCAATTTGATTGTATGTTTATCCTGACTGGATCATGAGCCACCGTAATACGATCGTGACCACATCACTGTCACTATTGTTTGTCAGTGTCACGACACTGTCATCGTGACCATGACCATGACCGTCCCTATAAAAATAATGCATTTACGATCATTGCTGTTTCGTTTCTAGTATCGTCGCAACCGTTTCTGCCTTTCGACTTAGTGCTAGAAACATTTATTATTCTCGTTACTAATAACAGCAATTACGTCGTTATCTCGCAATGAGTAGCTCGAAAGCCGCGATTTAAAGAACGAGAGACTTATTTTCATAAATTTGTGTATCACACCTAGATTTTCAAAGATAATGTTTATAATTACCATTTATCTCTACTTTCCAACTTATGGAGCTGGTAAACGCCGTCGCTGTACCCCTCAAACGTTAATAGCAAGAATTAAACCGCAAGAATTGCGGTAGGAGAATATAGAGAAGTTTATGCGCGTGATAAAAGCAAACGTACGAGAGACTATACCTGCAATTAAAGCTACGTTCGAATAATTGCGTCTACGGCGCTCGTCCGACCTAACCGACTGACCAATCATCGAATGGACGATCGAGCGAGCAGCCAGATATCCGGCCATCCGGTTTTCACCGAGCGTCTAATATAAGACGGTCGTGATCGTTCCGATTTACTCGGGCCGTAGTCATAGTACTCCAGCGTAGCACTTATTGTTCAGTCGTTACGACGTCGTCTGGTACGCGCTGCCAACATCCGGTCGCGTAAACTTGCACGCGCGTACGACGCTCGTAGTAAGCTCGTAGTACGCGCAAACGAGCCGAGAAGCCGCGAGTTTCGTGCACGAAGGACATTCCCACTCCTACACGGACCGTTTCTTTCTCCCGTTGAAATTATCCGGCGGAAGTGGCCCTCACTTTCCCTATACACGCTTCAGAAATTTCTCGACTCGGCCAAGAAACAAACGAATAAGCCGGCACTAGGGCTACGTTCGATCGCCGGATACGGAGAGAGGAGAAGGCCTCTCGCATGCACGGTTCTCGAGCCGTTGGCGATAATGCGATTCTATATTCTGCAGCAACGATAGTAACGTAGCAACGATTCGCGAGCAGTGCCTCTGCACCGCGAAATCGGCCAACCAATTTTTATTAACCTTCTAACGACACGGAGGATAGGGACGAAATTTCACGTTTATTTTTCTTCCAGTACATAGTCCATATCGTACATAGTCCATACAGTGCTATGATAAAACATTTTATTATTTGTTGGTTATACGTGATTGCGACGTAATTATATTGCGACGAAAGACGCTTTATCGTTCGATGTATACATCGCTATGAAACTATTTTAAAATACGCAGAAGGCTATTAGTTTATTTCAGATAGTTTACGATAGAAGTTGATTAAAAGTTGCAAGTTTTAATAAGTCCAGATCTGATTACGTGTCGATTGTACCATCTTAGAATTATTACTTACACCCATTGCATCCTTCTTATACCTGATCACGTGATCTTAGAATTACTCAATCCCATTTATCTTTTCTTTTTCCCTGGTTGCAGAGATTTGCTTCGGCATCGAGGCTATTATTCCATCGCGGTGAAAATATGGAACGCTATTTAAAAAACTCAAGGTGACCTCCATACTTCTCAATCCCTTGCAGTTCCACAGCGTAAGATTCCTAACCTATCGTCTTTGGATCTTCTACGTTACATCTACCAACGGTATCTTTGTAAATCACTGCTTCGATCTGTTTTGTGACAAAAGAATGGAATTTCTCCGTTTCTCGTCACGTGTACATGGTGTATTACAGACACCTGAAGGAAATCGTTCTTGGTCGAATGGAACGAGAGTCGTTCGACGTTTTCTAGCGATATTTTTTACCTTTCACGAGCGATGAAACGATCGATCAAATTTTACACTTGAAAATATGGACGACGAATAACAGAATATTCGAAAAGAGTGGAAATTTCGATAGCAAAGAGCAAAGTAAAGAATTTCGACATTGTATATCAACGAACAGAAACGAATGAGTCCGGACTTGTCCGAACTCTCTCGAGTCAATATCGGATTGTGATCACATGGAACCCCATGCCACGTTATTACACGTTTAAATCACGATTTAACGTGGCCATCGAACGTAATAAAATATGATCAAGGAACACGTAACTCGAAGATTTGTCGCAATTCGATGGAAAAATAGATTTTAGAAAAATTTTACTCTTAGTGGAACGTTTAAAGAAATTTATCGCTCGAAAATTACGGCAATCGTAATATTTTGCACGATAAGAATCGAGACGAATGCAGGCAGTTTGTATTTATTAGGATATATAGGATAAAGATCGTGTAATTTTCAGAATTTCAACAGGTTTTCTATTATTGATTTGCCAGTGACTCACGACTTATGGTACTCGTACGAAGGAAAACGTTTCTTACGTAACGTCCACGTGGTATGGATAACGTAGAAAAGAAAAAATAAGATCGATACACGAATATACCTGTTAATTATAATTGTTGATTATTTATAGTCAGAAAATGAAACTATTCTTTGAATAAGACAGAGTCAACTTTTCGTAAAACTATATATTCTAAAAGGAGAAACTTGCAAACAACTGGTCGATTTCGCTCTGCGGTGAAGGAAAAAGATGAATAAAAAGTCGCATTTCGCTGGAAAGGGCAGGGTTTTTTGGTTGCCAACAATCGAAGGGTTTAAATCCCATGACGAGATATTTCCACCTGTTCGCAGGTTCTAGCGGAAATGCTGAATCTCGCAGGGCACCGAAGGGGCTAGACTAGACAAATCGTACACGTTGAAAAAAGCTTGCCAGGTGACGGAGGGTCGAAAGACGGCAGGTTAGAACGCGCTACACCTTGGTTCCGTAGATATCGTGGACGTCCCTGAAATAACACGAGACGCCGAAGGTGGCGACCCTGTAGGTGGCAGTCGCGCTGGGTTCCTGTTACACGATGCGAATCCGGCACTGGCGCCCCAGTCATGCCAACCGATGGTGGGGGGACAGTTACGTTTCACGTGACACGCTGGCGCCTTGGTGGTAGGGATCGATCCGTGATCACGTGACCGTTGGCGCCGAGATGGTGGGGACGCACCTACCACCCCTTCGGGAAGAACGAACCGGAGAAGAGCGAACCTCGGCAGGAAGACCGGCGGCATTCTGACCTGGTAAGTCGCCAGTGTCGGATCGTGAGAAAGTGAATAAGACTAAAGCATCGGAGGACATTTAAATCGACCGTGTTAAGCGACACTCGTTTTTAAAAGCGAAACGGTTTCGCCGCGAACTGTCTACGACGCGGACGCAATTGACGGAATACGAGCTACGCCAAACCAAATTACGCTTATTTATTACAATTCCTACGTCGTACGAACCTTCGACCGATCATTTTTATTCGTTCGCTGCTAGTGTGTGTTGACGCGCTGTTGTAACGCGTTCGGTCCTTTCTTGCTCTTTATCCTCGATCGAGAGAGACAGTTTCGACGAAACCGAGGATACACGAAGAAAAACAGAAAGAGTCAAGCACGAAAGAAAAGAAGAGAAAAGAAGAGAAAAGAAGAGAAAAGAAGAGAAAAGAAGAGAAAAGAAAAGAAAAGAAAAGAAAAGAAAGGAAAAAAAAAGTACTATACAAGATCGAGAGACCGGTAGCTACTTTGGATAGCGAGAATAGGAAAGACGAAAGTAAAGTGTGTTGTGCATGGAACGCAAGGGATAACAAAATCGGTAGACCAGCTTTTTTTTCCACAACTTCGTCGAATCCCGACAGATTCTCGCCGTTGTATATATTGTTTTCGCGTAAACGGCCTTTAGGTGAGTGATATTCGAAGTCATCGCCCGAAACCAAGGTCCTGTTACGTGTATATATACACGCGTACGCACACGTTCGACACGCGTGTATTCCTCTGTATAGTTCTATTTTGTGAAGTGTTGAGCAGTGTCCTGGGCGAGGTAAGCGTCTTGCCGTGCGAATTCGTGCCAACTTCTCTAGCCGTGGCCGTATCTTTACGATCGATTTGTGCATGCTCTGTCTGGTCGCGCCGGTGAAAAACGGTTTGGCAACGTGGCACGTGAATAAAGTGACACCGCGACGACGACGACGACGGCGACGGCGTCGGCGACGGCGCTGAGAAGAGACGGAAAATACGAACGAGAGGGGAAAAATACGTCTGATCTTATACAGCGAGGTTTCGTTTCGCGTCGTCAACGACCACCAGAATCTTGACACGTACGTACGCACACCGTGGAATAATATCTTCGATCGCAAGCAGCAGCAGCAGCAGCAGCAGCAGCAGCAGCAGCAGCAGCAGCAGCAGCGGCGGCAGCAGTCATCGCATACACAGCCGAGAAAAAGAAGAGAAGGAGGTGGTGGAGGAGGAGGAGGAGGCGAGGTTGTGCCGCCGCCACCGTTTCTCTCTGTCGCGTGTGTGCGTGTTTCGAGAGGTTAGAAACGCCACGGGATCATGGATCTGCTTTGCTGCGAGAACACCGCGGTCGAGCGCAGAGCTTACGCCGATCCTGCCGTACTTGGCGACGACCGTGTCTTGCAGAATCTTCTGAAAACCGAGGAAAGATACGCACCCAGCAGTTCTTACTTCGAGTGCGTGCAGAGGGACATCTCGCCGCTCATGCGCAAGATCGTCGCGGAGTGGATGTTGGAGGTGAGCAACTGTTTCCGGTCCACGTGTCGCCCTTGAATTTCCCAAAATTTTACCATTAACCGAACCTTATCGCCACTCGTACGATCACGGTTAGATACGTTACGTTGTTTTTTACGCGTCTCGATAAAATTACTAGCACGATCGATGATATTTTGCGGGGAATCGTTGGTGGAAAAGTCGAAGGAAGCGCGAAACGCCAAACTCGACTTTTTCCATAGTCGAAAGGGAACGCGACGGTTTATATATGCGCGTCTTATATCGCGATAATTTCCACCGGTTTCAACGAGATTCGTTTAACGCTGTCGCGCAGAACGATAGGTTTCGATAACTTGTTAAGTTGTTAAATGTCCGTGCAGTGAAAACGAAAATGAGTTATACGTAATTATATATCGGTTATCGTTGTCATTTTATACGGCCAACCAGTAAACACTCGCGTTACGTAAAAGTTGGCAATAATCTCTCTCGTACGAACCATTTCCATGCAACTATTCATTAACGATCTACCGATATAATATATACCGATAGCATTATCGCTTGTATTATACGTAGAAGCGTTAATAAACCACGATCAATCTCGTTTTAAAGTTCCATCTGCGAATACTTAAATGTCACGACGACGACCAGCCGATACACCAGTAGGATTTCGTTTGTCATCGAGAACATTAACAGGCCGTAACGCGTAGAGGCGTAGAGTGGTCGAGGTATTTCATCTGGAAGAGATCGCGTGACGAGGAATTCTTCGAATCCAGGGTGTCACATCCGAGGGAACCTCGTTAGCGCCGAGTATATCGAACAGAAAATTCCGTTATATCGGCGCGTTTGGAGTTTGGGTAGCGCACGGAAAGCTCGCGGAACGTAACGTTCGTGACTTATTTTCGGCCGCGGTGCGTGAGAGAGAGAGAGAGAGAGAGAGAGAGAGAGAGAGAGAGAGACGTCCGATGACGTCGAACGCGCGTCCGGGGTCCCTTTAAAATTTAAAAAACACGCTTGTTGCGTAGGTACGCAACGGCTTTTGGCTGGCGGGGCGCTCTCGCAATCTTTTACACCGTCATTGACGAGCGGTCGAATCATGTCAGTGGGATCACAGCGTTACGTCACCTGTGCGTTACCAAATGCGTATCGATGCGGACAAACGCGACATTTGCAAATCCAGAGATTCGAATCTTCCCGAGAACCTTCCTTTTTCAGCCAACTGTGCAGTTAAGTTAAACTTTGACAGAGGAAATTTCAAATACTCGAGCAGAGGATTCTTAATACGATTCCCTGGATAAATCTTGAACGAATGTTACGACAATTTACGAATAATAATTCTTCTAGGTAAACTTTGCACTCGTATTGTGAAAATTCGTATAAACTTCGATATCCAAAGAACGTATTTAAATTAGTAGATTTAACGTATTTAAATATCAGAACGATCGATACGTTATCAATTAATATAGATAGTCGAATCGAGTCACGGAATATTATACGATACAACCGTTGGATATCGCGATCGAAAGGTGCAAGATATTAGCCGAAACGAAAACGAAGGTGGTGAACGTCGCCTTAGATGTTTGTCGCGTAATCGCATTCGTCGGTAGACGACTTCCTTCGACGGATATGGTAATGAATTCCTGCTTCCGGATCGAATTGTAAGATTCCAAGATTAATTTTTCCTTCAAACGCCACTCTGACCCGCTGACAATGTAGTCTTCGCCGCTCTCGGTTACATTTAAATTTCTGTATTTTTTTCTTTTTTTTTTTTTTCTTTTCAGTCGAACGGGAATATCTGTGTTTCTCGGCGATATCGTTTGCCCTGTCCGGCGACAAAGTATCTTTTTCTTTTCTTCTCTTTTTTTTCCGCTCATGACTAACGTAACGGTAATCATTTCATTGTTCGGTATCCTGGTTGATCATTTGGTCGGTTCGGTTTGGAGTTTCGAACGCGTACATACGTATACGAGATTCGACTGAATTTGTTCGACGATCAACGACGATCGCTTTCTTTTAGTTAGTCGGTAAGAGACGCGTTGACCGTCTCTTTTGATCGTTGAAAAGCGAAACATTGTAACGTACGAGATGTCTTTTCATTGGGACATTGATATCGTTCTAAAGAAATAAATCCAAACTCGTTAAATTATCGTTAAATTTTGCAAATGTATCGTACGTTAGCGAATATTATGTTCCAAAGCGTGTTCGGTAACCAAAGTTTCGAAATTTAACGGAACAAAGTTTCGTAATTCTGCATTTTTTCCACGCTGAATTTGCCATTTCTTTTAACGCTAGAATTAAATCAATATCAGAGCGATCTAAAATATTCGATTAGATTTAATTATACGAAGAAATCGAGCAGTCGAGAGTCAGAAATTCGCACGATTAAAATCCTTAGGCTTTCTAATGATGTAACGCTAGTAAAATTAGAAATCGTTGATAATCGCCGGTATCCAGCCACGATTAACCCTCCGTTGTCACGTTTCGTCACGAAATTACACCGAGATATTTAAAATCTCGGTTGTATAACTCATTTTATAAATACCGATAAGAAGGATCTATCTAATCTGTAAGTCTATAAATCTTGACTCCTGATGCAATGTACATACGTTCGCCAGTTTTCACTTTGAATTCGTTGCGATATTATTGGTAGAAGATCCCGTAACGTTAGAAATCCATTGTTCCATCCGAATACAATACGATACAATCGTACGTTGCACAAAAGTTGTCCGATTTTATTCGATGGTAACTTTCAACAGCGTCTCGAGTGTTCTAATCTAATATAAAAACTTGCGATTTCACTTTTTATCAATTTACAAGTGGCGCGAATAGCGCCAAGCACTCGAGGTACTTACACTATGCTTATAATCAGAACTATAAATGTCAAATACTTACTAATTGCAGATTCGTTAAATATTCTCTCACCCAAGTTTCTGCTGCGAGATATCCGGTAATTTGCTAACGTACAATTTTACGATTTACCGTGGTAAACGTCGAATGCTTTATAAAATTTACCGAACGTTCGTTAAAAACGTATCGATAGCAACGTAATTAACGCTAATCGCGTCGCTATAAGCATCGAACGATTGCAAACTCGTTAACGCAACTTGAAAACAAAGTTTACTTACTCTGCTTTTGTTACTTCCATTCTCCGTCTTGCCATCTTTAAATTTCGCACAAATGCGGCAAACTGCAGGATTTAGATGGAAGAAAGCAAGTTACGTTGGAAGAATAAGAAAGAAGACGCGAACCGGTAAAGGTATTAAATTAATCGGTGGGAAATTTAAATTCGATAATTCGATGGATCGTTGGCGTTAAGACGAGAGATGTTAATCGTGTTTAAATGTCCTTCGAAGTTCCTTGAACGATTCCAAGCTTCTTAACCAGGCCGATTTCGTGCGATTCGCGGTTCAAGGTCCGGTTTATTCAGCTGCCGATTGATTTTTTTGCACGATTAATTACAACGATCAGGAGGTTTGTAAAGTCGGCCTTGAGTCATACGGGTGCGTCGGGAACGTGACCGGACTGGATCGTGTCGTACACGCGTGTCGAAGTCCACTGCTTTGAATTCTTTGGTATTAGAGGCACTGGCGAACGATTCACTCGGTCCAAATTCATTCGACGTTATCCTTTCGCTTCGTTCTCACGTATCTCAGGCGTATCTCACACGGAGGCAAGTCTTCTTTCGTAATCGTTCGGTTGCTAAAGTTGAGAAAGCTGGAGAATAAAAAATCTCCATTTCCTCGGAAGAGTCGCAGAATCTCGTGGAACGAAATCGTTATCGGTTTAGGGTTAAAGGTTGCCGATTTTTCAATTTGAAATCCCGTTAAATATGCAAATTTGTTTCTGTTTATACTCTTCCGCTTGATCTTCGCGGCTTTCATGTGCTAATAAGAGTTTGGTTGCTTCGGCCATGGTGTTTCTTGAACGAAATCCTTTTAGAATGGAAACGTTAATTGTCGTAGTTGGGAATAAATTACCATGGTAACCTAATTGGTTCCATGTTATCGGTATCGGTTTGAATAATTTGTAAATGCAACGCGTTAAATTCAACCTACACGCCGTGACAGAAGCCGGGATAAGAAGACGTAGAATATAGAACGATATAACGGAACCGATTTAATTTTAAATCCCAACGTATTCCAACATTATTCACGACAGAAATACTTGTCGGCGTCAACAACAATTCGTTCGTTAAAACGAAATTATTTATTCGCCAGCCAAAGATATTACAACGTTGGATCAAGGTTTGTTCGAACACCAGGTGCACGGTCGCCTAATCTCTCTTCGACGAACGTGAAATTATAAAATTTGAAATAGAAAATATCGGAATTTGTGAGAAATTTATTTAAATGTGTAAAGATGTGCTAAACGCGCTTATCGTTTTATCGTTTTGCACGACTATCGGTATCAGCGGCAAACTTTACGTTCGATAACTATTCAATACGATCCATGACCTATTCTAATGAATAAGATCTGTTAAAATCACAAACGCTCGAATATTTTGGGAGGTCGGAAGACCTCTATAGATCGCAAACAGTCTCGTTGAACTTTGAAAGAACGTTGGCTGACCCCCGGTACGTCAAACGCGTTTCCTTTCTTCTCTTTTGTCGGATCTGGCGTATCGAAGGACGGATTAAAGTTTATCGTGGCAGATAACCAACGTAGAGAAACCTCTCTATCTTCTGCCACCACTTGTATATAGTATATAGGAATGTTTGACGATCGGCGAACAGTTGTTAGAAGCCGTTGCCTAAAGCCTGATAGGGCAATACAAAGCGTTGTCCGGAAAGTTCGCGTGTGGTATCGATAACTTGTGTTCCATAAGAGATAACAATAATCTGTACGACGTTGTACACGCGTATTGTGCAGTAATTTGCAGCACGATCCTACGAAGAAACGATTTTCTAATTACAAACAGTGACCGCGAGCGATATCCTTTGCGCGTGTCCTTTGTCTCTTCCGATCAAGCGTTTTTTTGTTTCTTTTTTCTTCTTCTGTATTACGTTCTATACATTTCATTTTCGTGGTATCAAACGTTTGTAGTCGGGCGAAAGGAAGGCGTTTAAGGAAGTCCGATAATTGGTGCAACAGTCTCCACAGAGAGAATGACAGGCGAGTTTACGAAATGGAAGTAGCATGGAATTTTCTGCGTTTCGATGCGAATTTTTGCAAAACGGTTCGCCAAACTAATTATCTGCGGTGGCGAGGGGTAACGGATGACCGTCCGGCAGATATACGGACGAGTTTGTTGGCTCACGGTTTTTATCGGCTAGCCTTCTCCGCGTTCCTTTTAATTCCAGCTCGAAACGCGTTGGCCATTCGAACGAGAGATATCGAGCCCCAATTCGGCCAAACTTTCTTTAATATTTGAACAGATGCACGATGTAATTATCCAAAGCCTTTTCCCTTAATTCTTCTCCTTTGCAACGGCCGATCAAGCGGAATGGTTCCGCCTTCTTCTTTTAATCCACGAAATTTGCTCGCTCCATTGTCTCCCTCTGCCATGTAACTTTATTTAGCTTGCATAATAGTTTCGACTTTTTCCCTGGACTTTTTTATATTCATAAGTGTCGTAATTTTTACGTAATTCTTTTCGAATAAATTCCTATAATTTTCTTTACCTTACCCTGTAGATTAAAATTTGACCAACGGTGTGCGATAGCGAACCGAAAACGCATCTGCGCGACACACTCTGTGCCTCGAACGTATAAAAACGCCGCCATAAATCGCCACCCCAGAAAGGATATTGGTAAGCTAAGTGGATTCGTAGAAACGACCACCTTCGAAACTCGAAAAACTCGGCGTCTTTGAAAGAAATATCGCTTCGACTATTTACGATGATTTACAGGAATAATGCTTGAAAAATAATTAGGCAGCGAGCGATAACAAGGGCTCCGTAGATAAAAATTAACTTGAGAAGATAACAATGATATTCGTAACGAAGACGTTTTTGATGAGAAAAGAAATACGATTTTTTAGTTCCTTATTGAATACGATTTTACACGCTCCTTCAACGTCGTTGTAATTCGAAGAAACTTTATCTCGTTAAATCGAGGCGGAAAACAGCGCACAGTTCATCCCCGTTGAAAAGAAACCGCCATCCGAAAACAATCTTCCAGTCTGAGATGTAAATTACTTGAAGTATCGGCTAAGCAACGTAACTGGAAGAAAGTAACCGCGAAAGCGTTACGGATTGTAATACCATTTCGTTGAATCGAATCGTTCTAATTTGATCAGACTCTACAAGTTTTCATTTTGTTTGAGAATGTCGGTTTCGAAATTGATCGATCTATCTTCCCCTAAACGTTGTCTTCTCCAAATAATAAATAATTAATGAATTAATTATTAATTTCTTTTATCTGCCTCTTTTCTATCTACATCTAGAGCGGGGAGTATTCTGTTTGAACAATTTTAACTCGCACTCGCTCTAAATATTCCCATACAATTCTCACATTACTTATTCCGCGTTCGTATAATGGATTTCGATTAAAACGATCTAAACTCTGCCTTATCGATACGCTTCGTAATGCTCCCACGTTCCCCGAAGTTCTAACCTCGACTGGCCCAAACGTAATCTTCCACGGATCTGAAGCAAAAAGGCATCCTTTCATGCTGCTAATTGAACCTACAGTCATTAAAACTTACACCGCGAAATTTTTGCCTTTTTTATTTTTTGCAGCCTCGTAACGCGTTTAATCGATGATGGGACACAGACAATTATTTCGTTAAACCGGTAGTACTAATTGGTCGTGGTATACGCACGACGAAGCGCAATTAGAAGGGGTGTTTGAAAAGGGTGGAATCGTCGGTCACGCTCAATAAGTCGTGACGCAACGACGATTCGTACGGCTGCGCTTAAACCGGTAGGAAAGCAACCGGTGGGACTTTGGTGAGGCCACTGCTGGAAAATTTCGGTCAACCTCCGTTCCGCTAGTGCGACGAGTAACTTTTCCAAACGATAGGTTAACTCGTTAACTTGATTTGTCAAAAGACGACGAAACTCTGTACGAGAAGTAAAATTTACCGATAGAAAAGGTAACGACGCGTTAAAACACGGTGATTCTGTAAGAAAGTAAATCGTTTCGCCTCGAGTGATCTGTACGAAGAATCAACGCGTTCTTCTCGATCGATATCTGTCGGTATGCAGAATTCGGAATATCTTGTATCTCGTGTTTTGCGTCTGATTTTTCGAATTTGCGGTAATTCTTATTTGAAGAGTTAACAATATCGACAGAGGCGTCGAAACCATAATCTTTTAACGCAGATAACGCCCTTAACAAAAATCCGTGTATTGTATCTCGTATCGCTTTGTGTTTTCATCGTCGAATTTGCAATAATTGCGCGTTAAGAAATTCTCCTGAAGAGGTAACGTGTATCCGCGAAAGCGTCGAGACGACGATCTTTCGATATAAAAGATGACATTTTAAATTAAACGTATTGCATATCTTTTATCGATTTGTACCGTTGCGCGTATCTCTTTAACTTTGCAACAATTGCTTGCAATAATTCATTTTGAGAGTTAGCAGTATCGACAGAGGCGTCGAAACGATAATCTTTTAACGCAAATGACGCCTTTAACAAAATCCCTGTATTATATCTCGTATCGCTTTGTATTTTGATCCTCGAATTTGCAATAATTGCATGTTAAGAAATTCTCCTGAAGAGGTAACGTGTATCTGCGACAGCGTCGGGACGATAATCTTTTGATATAAACAATGGCATTTTAAATAAAAAGTGTTGCACATCTTTTATCAACTCGTATCGTTTTGCGCGTATCTCTTTAACTTCGCAATAATTGCTTGTAATAATTCATTTCGAGAGTTAGCAATATCTGTGAGAAAAAAAGAATCGTCGAGGTATATCTTTAATACGTATTTAATTAGGAAATCTTGCGTACGTCGTATTTTCGATTAGCCCTCGTTACTTAATAGCTAAAAATGAAATGCACGATATAATACGTAATTTTCTCGTTGAACCAACGATCGCTTTTATTTATTCGAACAAGGTTAATCTTATCCGCTTAACGAACGCCGCGAAACTGACCGAAATCGATGTTTCGTTTATTTCTATTGGACTTTAGACGCAGTGTATTCGTTTAGCGAAGAATTATTTCAACCCGTCGTACTGGAATTTCGTACGACGCCGAAAGCTCGTTATACTCTTCTTCAGCATCGACTGTATCGATTGTATCTTCTCTCTCTCTTCGAGAATGCTTTGAAAACAAAAACCGAGGTCCCCGACCTGTGCCCCAGGGTGATCGATTAGCCAAAGCCACGATGTTAAAATACGAGGAGAGGAAATCCGGTCTGACGTATTCCCTTCTTCTTTTTCTTCTTTTTTCAGCTTTACTGCTATTTTATTAATTTGCCGTTAATTTCCACCAAATTAAATACATCGACCTTGTTTCTTTTTTTTTTATCTTTTTTTCTTTTTTTTTTCCTTCTCTGAGCCCGAGCTCGAGATTTGTTCGTAATAAATTCGGTAGATATTTCAACAGCAAGGAAATACATAAATCCCCCCTTCTCATAGAATATTCAGAATATAATCTCCGATTATAATTTTCCTTACGGAATAACCTTTAAGAGAAACGTTTTACAGAAAAATTTGTTTCTCCGATGTCGAATATGAACTGAAAATACGTAACTGTACTCGCATTCCACCCAACTTCCATCATCCCGGTATCGATGGTCCCCCTAACACCAATGGTCCTCCAAGCACCATTGCCGTTACTTTCCTTCGAAACATCGCGACCGGACAAATCGTCGAGAGCAATCGTTTTCCTGTTTCGTCGCAACGAAACAAGGGACCCCGCCGTTGGGTCTAGCCGCGAGCGAAACGAAAGGACACGATTCTAATCTGTTGGTTGATGATCATGCGACAGGTATGCGAGGAGCAGAAGTGCCAGGACGAGGTCTTTCCCCTGTCGATGAACTACGTCGACAGGTTCCTCTCGATCTGCCCGATCAGGAAGTCGCAGCTGCAGCTACTAGGAACTGCCTGTTTGCTTCTCGCCTCGAAATTGCGAGAACCATCGCCGCTGACCGCGGAGGCGCTTGTTTTCTACACAGACAACTCCGTCACCCTGGATGACCTATGGGTAAGTGTTCGTAGAATCGCACTTCCTTTCGCTTTTGTTCCTGTTTATTGCTTATATCGGTAAATTCTCCTTGCCTCTTACGGTGGTCCAACATCCGCACACACGCCGATTCTTACAGAGAATTTGCCTGTTCGGGTCTCGATTAGGCAACGTTTCCAACTCTGGCAGTCGAAGGGAGGCTTTTACGTTGTTGGTTTTTAATTATTGCATCGGAACGACGATTTTTATTGATTATTGGATTGACGATTGGAACGAAAAGCAAAGAATACGGACAGTTTACCGCGCGATACTACGAAATTATTTATCGCTCAGTCTCTATCAATTTTTACCTCGACGCTAAGAGCCGTAGGTGGCACTTCGACCATCGATTATATTATAGTTGCGAGATTGGGACTAAAGGGAAAGATCATCTTAATCAAATGGTAAATATAAGGATACAAACGGTAAGAGATTATTGCGCCTAAATACATAAGTACATAATGTGACTGTCCACGAAAGTTTAGCCACTTTGCTCGATACTTTGTTCAGATACCCAGCCGTATCGAGCCATACGTTCTTTCACAACTATTGGCGATAGGAAAAGAGGGAAAATCCTGTTAGTAAACGCTGTCAGCTGCTACCGATAAAACGCTGTGCGTTAATGAAACACACCAGAGCTTATCGTTAATTGCACCTTTTCGATAAGTTTTAGGTAGAGTAGCGGAAGTATCGTCAGGTTTTCGGTGCAAAGTCGTGCGACTGACATCTGTCCACCGTTCCTATCCGAGAAAAGTGGTTCCGCCTTCTTTGTCGAATAAAAAAAGGAAAAAGATAAGTCTTCCAAAAAGTTTCGTAGCTTTTTCAATTTTGCCCAGTAGCCGAAATTTCTCTTTACCTTGGCAAATGTTTCCATACGATAGGACTTTGTGAAAATTTATTTTAATCGTTTAAGAGTCATTTACAGAAGAATCGATTATTCGACTCGAGTAGCTATTTGTTTACAGATATTCGAGAGATTAGATTTTTATTAAAATAACATGTTGTATTAGCGATATAAAGTGGAAGAAAGATAGCATGATACTGTCGTTTCTTACGCGATACTTTCACACAATCTTTCATCAAAGATAATTTTCGTGCTTTGATAAGTCATTTTAATAAACATTTCTTTATCTACGATTGTGATACAGGTAATATATCTCTTAAAAAAGAAAAACAACAACAACAAAGGAAAGGAAAGAGAAAAGGAGAAATATAGAACAGTATGGCCAGCTGGATGAAACGTGCACAATGGTGCGCGATGAATCTGCTTTTCTCGTTAAAATGTATCGTAGACCGCTATCGACTCGCCTGCTCATATGCTAATGCCATGAAACTTTCATAGGAGAAATTTTACGGTAGGTTTGTCGGAGCATTTGACAAAAACAGTTGGGAAAATAGAGCGCGTTATCGATATCGGACGCTTTTATTTCTCGATTGTTCCCCGACAAGGACCGTTAAACAAATGGCCGAAACTCAAGCCGCCGATAACTCGTCCTATCGATAGCCTCGCCGATTATCGTGCGATCCGACGTTACGTGTGCGCAACGTTACGACGTCTTCTAACTCGTTCCACATTCATGGAATGTAAGAATCACAGCAGACGCAGGCAATTTTCTTGCTTATTCAACCTTGTCATCGTCCGTCCATGTCGTGGTTCCTTTCTATCGCGATTTTCGATCTATGCAATTACGTGTTTATGGATTTAATCCTTGCACGGGCAAGATTCCGTGATTAGTTAACAAGCGTAGCTTCGAAGCTCGGATATTCGAAACTTTTGAATTTCAATTTTGATTCAATTTTGAAATGTCCAAAGAACAGGTATATAGAGCAGTTTCGCCATGTTTCTACGTGTCTAGCGATATAAATCTAAAGGAGCATTTTGGAAAAGAGCCATACTAAAAATTTAAGACAAACTAGCAGCAGCAAATAAGAAGAAAGAGGAAAAGAAAAAGAAAAAAAAGAAGGCAGAAAAAATCGTCGTGAGGTATAAAAGTTTAGCAAACAAAATCACCAGACGGTTCTTTATTTACTATCTAATCTGGCCTCGGATGGCATTGCCAATTTATTAAAAATCCGAATCGGGAACGTGTAGTTCTTTATCAGATAAAGATCGATGCTATCGAGAGGATTTCGCTCGTTCTGTTATTTCATCGATTAAACTTGCCGACAATCTCTACGTTCTTAACGAATGCTCAATGTCGCGAGACATTTAAATTTCCTAGAAACGTCACTGCCTTGAAAAGAGCTTTCCGGTTTAAACAAATTCAACGTAACGGTCCATTTACATTTTATCGTTACCTAGTAATCTACGGATAGATGGACAGATTCTTTTCGCTTATTAAAAATTATTGCACCTCGAATGCTGGTATTTTCGCATTTCTAAATTTCACAGAAATACGCCAAAATCCATAGTCGACTCGTGAAAGTTACGTAGTTAATTGAATAGATTTCCAAGTATAGAGAGAGAGGGAGAGAACAGACAATTTATCGATGCGCATAATTCGATCGATTCCATGAATCATCGCGTGAAATATGAAAACTGCTAGGGTTTGGGTTGAAAATAGTCATTGGAATCGGCGCCACCTTCCGTTAAAATGTCACGACTTCCTGAGAGATGACGAGTCTCGCAAAACCTCGTAGGTGAGCCATCTGATTTGTTGGAGGTTTATTAGAAATTTATTCGAATTGGAAGCAACGTTGACGTGTCTGCTCTTCTTGCTGCTCACATTATATTCATACGTTTTATTGGCGTCTATTATTACTCGAAAGTGGTCGATGAGTAAGTCTGGAAAATCTATTTTCGTTGTTGTCACGGGAAACATAATTTTGTTTGTTTTTACAGGTTTCTCTTCTGTGTTGTTTAAATATTTCTTCTTGTCGTCATTGCTGGCCCCTAATTTCATCGATCGGATCGTTCGCTCTAAGGATTCGCCAAATACTTCTACTCGAGCAAACGTCAAATTCATCGAATACCCGATAGATTACAGATTGCGAAAGGAAACCAAGTCTTTCTCTGGGCAACGTCTCTCGTCAAGAAGAATGAAAACACGAAAAAGAACATGATCGCGTTTAAATCGTTTGGAAACGTCTCGAAATCTAAACGGCGACATCGTGCGGTGTCCAATTGCGCGTGGTCGGGTCATCGTCGGGAAAAGTGATCGTTTTGCAAACGCGGCGACGAGGAAGCAAGAATTCCGCGGCTGCTGCGTCACTGAGAAATCGGAACGATCCGTAGAGGATTTTAAATATCACGCGAGGCAAATAGAAAAGGAAACGATGGCCGCAGTCGCTCTACGAATTCCTGCTTTTCGAGAATACGAAAGTGTAACTGGGCTTCCCGAGCAAACAAGCGATAGCCTGAACAAGCCTAAATAGATAACGTCTGATACGGCCAGCGTATTATTTAATTTCCAGCCACTCTCGAGTCGCTCGATGCGTTGCGCTTGCTTAGACAGATTTCGAAGGATTTCCTTCTTTTCTTATCGTAATTTCGTTTCTTTCATTGGCTTTTCGTTTTATTAGCTTTTAATTGAAGTTGCGGCCTGCTGGAGCACCCTAAACGGTATAAATATTGCCGTAATTTCACTTTCCAGCAACGTACGACACCGTGCGAGAAGCAGTCGGGGTGACGAAGCCCGTGTTTCGAGAAAACAGTGGACACAGCTCGTAGAAAAGTCTGCAGTTGGCCAATCGTACTAATTAACGCGACTGCGAAATGCGTATATGCACGTTTCCACGTTAGTTGCAATTATCTAAATGACGAATGTCGTACGCAGTGTAGCTGCATTCCTCGTCTATAAATGACATTGTTGCACTAGTAGAAGATTAGTAACCTAGATCCAGCACTGCACTAAAATTGGTACACGATATCTCATTATCATACTGCACACAATAAATATCTGTCGAGCCATGAAACGATTTCTGCGAACATCTCGTTTCAACGGCGATCGATACTGACATAAGCAAACTATTAATAAATCAATTAGGATTCTTTGGGTTCAAAGTGTAGCGATTATAACCGAGTTGTGGTCAACAAATTTTCCACGTTTCGCCTTAATTTGCTGTAGCGTCCGACTAAGGACTAGTATATTCGTTCGAGAACGAAAATGGTTAAATTTAATAGAATTTAAAACAAGAACAGGCGTACCATAACTTGCGTATCGAGCGCGACGATCACGAGAACGAAAGAAATCTGCCAAATATAAAAAAAGAAAAAAAAAACGCACAGGCAAAAAGCGGAAAGCACGCAGGGGTAGATAATCGCCGCGTGAAACAGTGGAAACGTTGAAAGGGTAATTGCTGTTTTCAGGACGATTTCGTCGCCCCTGAGGGCAATAAACTCGATGCGGTTGGTTGTATGTTGTGCCTCGTGCTCGTCGAGTTGTGTAATAAAACAGAAATAGGAGAGAAAAAAGAAACAGGAACGATTAAAAAAGGGCGGTAGTAAAGAAGAGGAAGGAGAGAGAGATAGACCGCTGACTAATCATTGGAAAACAAACAGAAAGGTGTTAGCCGAGGGCGTGGTGCACCTGCAACATGTCGGAATGCACATGCACTGGCACGCGTGCAACAGGCACGAAAAAGTTTATCGATCCGACCGGCGGACACCGGCTGAAATTACGAAATACGGTGGCAACCCCGGAAACGGGGGAGAGTTTCGACACACGGGGGTTGTGTCGCCAATTGCCACCGGTGACGATATGGAAATTAGTTGCGCTAAATTTTCACGCTACGTTGCGGTTGCTGTTTGTCAACGTTGTTTCTTTTTCTTTTTTTTTTTTTTTTTTTTTTGCGGGAGTTTTAATCGTATTTATTTATTCGTACATAGGTATTGCAAAATTAGTTAAGTTTATAGGGTTGTTAGTTAAATTTGAACGTTATCGTTCACGTATAGAGATACCCCAGACGAACGAAGCTTGTACTAAAATTATTTTCGCGTTTAAACACTTTGTACTCGGTTAACAAGTCAGAGTTCATGGAATTAACCGACTGTGTACAAAGTATAGTTTGCGTAATTATCTCACGTACGAAGGAAGAGGAAAGGTGTTTTTAGTTTACGCGTGATTAAGCAATACGTACGAATAGCAGACGCACAGACGCGTCATACCCGTTGCGAAGTTTGTCAATTTCTAGATGACGAATGACGGACTAGACGTTTCGCTTTTTAACTTTGTTGACTCGGGTCATGATCTTAGATATTCCAAGATTCGCGTCGCTCTGCCGATCCAAGTTGCAACAGAATGTGACGATCGACGTTCGATGAATCATAATTTTTGTTCTAGTACCGATGTAAGATCGTACAACGCGGCTCATTGAGATACGCTCGGAAACCAAATTTCCAGACATTTTCCTCAAAGATGCGCAACGATGTCGACGATTGATTTTATCAGGAATAATTTCCCGAATAATTTGCTACAATTTCTCTTAAATTGTCCGATAAAGGAAAAGAAAAATAGGCCGGCGGAATGGAGAGTTCGTTTTCCCATGAATCTCGGATCGCGTAAAACAATCAAGTCCTACCTTGAAACCATCTATCGCCTGAGAAACCACCAAAGTTCCGGTGTCAAAGTGCACAGCACCGGAAATCTCCACCTTCCCAGAGTTGCTGCGAAACCTGGTCGACGGCAGGAAGGTGAGCCTGCTTGCAAAAGCTTACGGCGTAGGGTTCGAGAAAGGGGTACACAGGATACCGGGACATTTCGATGACGCGAAAATACCCATAGAGACGAATTCCGGCCGGCTGTGGCCCCTTGCACCACTGCAGAAGCCGCAGAAAAAGGAGGGGAGCAGGTGATGGCCAGGTGCTGGCGGCTTTGGTATCCTGGCTCTTGCAGGGTTGCACCGGGCCCGTGCTCGACGCCCAAAGGCAGCTGCATCTCTCAATACGACGACACAGAGAGCAACCAGTACCCCTTTCCTTGGATCGCGAGTCAGGAAATCCCGCTGGATATCTTCCTCGGATGGATTTACTGGGCGTACGCGGACCATTCGGTTTCCTCTTCTTTACGGAGGCTGTGAAAGCGACTCGACGCGTTTACGCGTGGACAGGGAACTCGATATTCGCGCGGATGTGGGCCAGGTGCCGAGTAATTGTAGTGGAAAGCGTCACCTGTTGATCGGTTCACGTATCAGGTGCGAGTCGAGGTGATTCGATCGCAACTCGATCCAATGCTCGGGGAAGTTGTTCTGTTTCGCGACGGTGGTTCTATCGCGGATATTTATGCTAATGCGTGTTTTATAGGAGGCGAGGGAATGGGAGCTGGATAGAAGTTTGTTCAGTCGTTAACCTTTTGTACTCGGCCGATGCCTCTACGGCGAAGGTTGAAAGGATTGCAACGATAGAAAGGCACGCCTGATGATTACGTAATATAATCGAGCGATACGACATCTCGTATATTTCTTTTTTCTCCGATCACCATAAATCGATTTCGATTTTGTCTCTTTTTAAACGGAATAGATTTGCCAACTATATACATATATGTGTATATATAATATATATATATATAATTACGAAGATGTTCTTCGTCTTCTTGAGGTCTTCGTCAAGCGTCGATAGTCGATGGTTTCGTGACATATCGTACTTTGTATACTTCCACTTATCGTACGTACTTGATGTTGGAAATAAGTAAATCGTATTATAGTAACAAAAAATGACGCTCGTTCTTTCGTTTGAGAAATATAACATCGTCGATACGCTTGGAAACGCGTTTAGACTACGAGAAGAAGAAGCTGCGAAGCTTCCACCCTTCCTTTTCGGCTTTTATCGTATCAGGAAGACCCTTTCAATTTCTTTCTCCCTTGGGTTCCTGTCCATCGAAGTCCTGCAAGTCCTTTCGAGACTCAATTTCTCGAAACCTTAAAGTCGACTTTGTCCGAATTAATTTACGAGTCTCTGTCTCTTCTTTGTTCAATTAATCGAAACTAGCGTGAACAGTCGATTGATAAGTCCAGTCTTGGAATTAACGAGTCACGTGATATTCCTAAAAACTTTCTACACGTTGCAAAATAAGCGTTGCAATAGATACATTTTCCCTCAAACTACTTTCCTACGTTGTTCGATCGTCGCACGACATTTCTTTGCACGTTTTTCTAACGTATAACGTATACGTATAACGTAAATATACAGAAATGGAAGATTCCTGACTAAAATAACGAAAAATATTGCTCGAGAAATTAACCAGTAGTTCGTTAAAGCTATAACGCCAATCCTTTCTGTGTATGTAACCACCATCACCTGCCCGTTGGTCATTATGCATGCAGATCTTGTCGCATTTCCCGTATTTAATAAACAGGACTAACGAGCCAGCCAATTTTTCCCCGCAATTATTTCGGCTATTAATTATCGATTAATTTCTTTTCAAATTCCTAGTCGATCGTTAGTCCATGTACCGTATAATTCCCGATCGTGGTTACACGAACGCCTATGGATCCGACATAGTCCGCTGCCGTTTGCGGATGTTCACCAGTCAGACGTTCGCCTTTCCTTGATGATTCTACGCGATAACAGAGCCTTGAAAGTACCGGTTAGGCACGCGATAGTTCGGTTACACTTAATCATTCTGTTTAATTCCAACGTTTAATCTACGCGAATTTTGCCCGTTTTGGAAATAACCGGTTCACTCGTATCTCCTTCCCATTCCCTCTTTTTTTTTTCTTTTTTAAATTTCGCGTCAGTTAGCTCGTAATATTTTCGTAAAATTTTGCAACCACCATTCATAGTCATATCTTTACGGTATTTCTGAATTTATCTCCGACTCTTGTTTCTCTCTGCAACTCGTTTTTAGCCAGCCATCGGATAATTTATGTGCACCTACACACACGCCTGCTTCCTAACAAAGGTTAGGAAGTTGCGAACGTTCACCTGCCTACGTTCGATTAGAAGCGACACGTGTCCTGGTGCGTGCTTTTGATCGCACGTGTTGCGTGCGGCTGTCGAGTACGCGTGCTTCGATACGCGCATCGCGCACGAAATCTCCTGGATACCCAGCCGCAATGTTTTAAAACCGGGATGCTTCTTAAATCTGGAGAAAACGCGTCCGCAACGTCGGATGGACGGTAATACGGTTCCGAGTTTACCGCTTATGGCGAAGTAATTTTGTATCGGTTCGAGATCCCATAGAATCGCTGTTCCCCGAGTTTCGATTTTTCACCGTTTTGAATTTTTTTAGCTTGTACGTAGGTGAAGGTACTTTGCTGACATTTGACTTTACTGTTTTAAGCGGATAAAAAATGTATTCTTCAAATTTATTTCGCAATGAAATATTAACAAATTTATATTCGCGGTCTATTTTCTATAAAATATTGTTTTAGTATATTTGTGAACATTCGCGCGTAACAGCGTCGTGGTATTTTTAGATTTTTAGATTCTGCGAGGTACTCGTATTCCGAGGCTTTGTCGGCAAAATAATTTCGCAAATTTTAAAGATCACCGTAAAATTTGAGAAACTTTCTGCAAACCAGACGTTCCCGTCATTTTCTTCCATATACTATTATTCGTGTTTTTCTTTTTTTTTTTTTTTTTAAGATTCCAAGTATTTTTCTCATATTGCATTCGTAGATATATCTTTTCTGGAAAGAGTTTCTCTGTGATCGAAACGCGAGATAGAAGTCATGTGTGAATAATGTAAGACAAAGTATAAGGAAATCGCGCGATTAGAGGCGTAATAATTTTTAACAAAGATCGCAAGGCCATCGGATGCATCGATGCAAGATGCGGAACGAGACGTTCTCGAGAAACGTCGTTATATATCATAAACAATAATTTTATCTCTAGACAATAAATTTACAAAACTAAAAATGTCCGCGTGGTCAACATTTATTGGCAACCGTGGTATTTAAATACAGATAAATAGAATACTCTTTATCTATATTCTACTTTAAAGTTCCAAAGATTTAAGAAACGATCTTACGTTTGATAAACCTTTCGAAAAATTGAAAACACGTCGAAACTTGCGCAATATTTTCCGAGCCTGCCTGATATATCGAGTAACTACGTATCTATCGTATCTGTTAGATTCGTTCGTACGAAACGCCTCTTCTCAAATAAAATCAAAATTAGTTTCACCATACTTGCTATATATAGAAATAATTTTTCAGAAAGAAGAAAGAAAAAGAGGGACAAAGATTCGAAATAAGTAGATCGTGCAATTTTGATCGATCGCTAAACGTTATAATTAAATATTTTCAAAAGAATCGAACATGTTCGAAAGTCGAAAATGATTCATACCAACGCGTGCATTCCAAACTCGTCTGGGAAGATCCGTATGCAAATGCCGAGAAGTGTACGGTCAGCACGAGTGTAAAATTCACAGTAGATGAACACGTTCGTCGTCAGACATCTGTCTCCTCGAAAACTCACTCCTATTCGCCTCTCTCGAATATAATTTATGCACGTTTCTTAATTTATTCGTCGATTCGAACGTCTGCTGGAGGAGGAGAAGAGGCTTTTTTCAAGAGGAAGGGACACGATCCATTTCGTCTTTTCTCTGGACGAAACTAATCTGGATAACCCGGTCGCGTTTTATTACGATGGTCGATGCGTCGCATCGTTCCGAGCCAACAGTCGACCATCTGTCGCTGCAATTAGGAGCCAGCACGCGAATTGCAAAAAAACAAGATGCGTACTGCGGCATGAAAAGGTGCTGCTTTTCACCTGTTTTATTTTTCCCTTCCTGCGTATTCGAACAGTAAAAAAAAAAAAAAAAAAAAAAAAAAAAAAAAAAAGGGAAAATAGAAATATCGGTGAGATGTCTCTTCATTCGGCAGATCAATTTTCAATCTTCCCGTGCCATGAAAATCGTTTTGAAAGCGAAAGGGTTTAGATAATAGAAGTTGGCATAGCAAATAGAAAAGAGCGGTTATATAGCTTCTAAATAAATTTACAAAGATACAGAATCTTCCCCCTTTCGAGCTGAAATTGTTTAATTTCAAAAAGAATAACTGTTTAGAATATATTGTTATTATTAAAACATATTAGAAGCAACTATTCTCTAGAAATGAATTTCTTTGCTGTTCGATTTCTAGTTATCGATCACCGGTTACGTGGTTCCTCCGCCTTATCTCTCTTTTCCTCCTCGCTTTTCATTGTTATTCTTTTGTCACGCGCTGGAAACTCTCGTTTCTTCTGCCGCTGGTGTTTCCTGGCATTTAAATTCCCCGCGGCACGTGACGCGTATGAGAAAAAGCTACCGGTGACTAAATTCAAATACCACAGTTTCCCGTTCCATTGAATAGAGAGAAAGAATGGGTTTCGGATCGGCCGACGCTATATGTCCACCCTGGATGACGAGGGTTACCGACATTGTGTTTAATTTCAGAAAGCAACCTCTTTTTCTTTCGCTTCTCTGATGTAATTTGTTAATCACTGAAAAGAACGTGCGATTCTAATTTGTTTCGTAAACGTATGCTTCGCTTTTTCCGAACGAAAAACGTTTCTCCTTCCTTCGGATATTAAAAACGTGGAACGTCCCAAAAATTTCTCGCAACGACTCGAGAAAAAACTCGTTCTTCTTTATTACCAATTAGCTGCCAAGACTCGTGCAACGAAACATCGTCAGGAAAATTACGCTTTCAACGTCGAAGTCAAGGAAGAAGATTTTTATCGGTACAAATTTTCAGCAAACGAACCTGCTGCGGTAAATTGTTCGAAGCATTCAGAGCGGAGGGGGCCTTTGTATACGAAATTGCAGCAGAAGAAAATTGCAGAAACGCATCCGAGAGTCGTTATCAGCGCATGCTACAATCTGTCGCGAGCATCGTAATACACACCTTGCGTCTTGACCGATGAAACGAGGTGCTTCCTTCCTCGACGTGGCCTACCTTAAAGCGGTCGTGCGACAGGTGCGCCAGTTCGATGCCAGCAGGTTTCCATTTCGACGAGACCGGGACGAAAGGATCGCTGGACTCCCACCCATCGAAAGAAAACGGGAATTAAACGGACCCTCCTTAAATCGCGTGAAATCGAATCTATGGAGTTAATCGCGCCTCTAGCTTTCCGGTTTCGATTTCGTTTAGGTCGGTCCCCAGAAATTCCTTGCATCCAGGTTTTGCACAGGTGTCCGAATAGATTTCTCTAGCTTTCGTTTTCCAATTTTTTGGAAACAGGTTTTATTTTTCCTTATTTTATTCAACGTACTTTAATTTATATATTCAACGTACTTTGTTTTAATCCGTGTTTTGTCTTTAATAACACGAGTTTTTGGGTTCTATCTAGAAAACGTAGGATCCTTCGTGGGTTCGACGTAGATTCGCCATTTCGTCGGTTTCCTGGATATGTTACATTATAGCTTGTCGACGAGTTGCTCCACGACAGGTGCATTGTTTTCGCTGCGCTCTATTCACCGAGAAAGAGAAGATCTTTCAGAGCTTTTAGCGATTTTAGAGAATGAAAGTGTGTAAACTTTTTCCAGCTTTTATATATTTGTATCAACAGTACTCCGGCAAAATTCCTTTAAAAATCAAAATACCGATGCCCCGATTATCTACGCCCAAACGAATATAATTAGCCGGGTCCATGAGAAATACCATTAAGACGTGAAATACCTAGCGTTCCTCAACCGGAACTTTCTCTAGCCAGTTAGAATCACATCTCCAAGGCCCCTAAAAACCTATGTTAACGCAAGAGCAGGGATACGCGCGACTTTTGTCGTTACGTAAAAAGGCGGAGGAAGGTGGGAAGAGAAATACCCGAGGGACAATAGGGACGTTAGTTTCACGAGTTAGGACGATTTCTCGGTTCTGTCCTTAATTCAGCCCGTTTGCCTATTGTTCGACGCGTCACGGAGCCGATTTTGTCGGCTTCGTAGCCGACTATTAGAAATAGTTTCGCCATGAACAAGTCGGTGGGGGCGGTGACCAGCCCGAGGCCGCGTAAACTCGCTTTTCTGGCTCGCGCACGTACCCGACCATACTCTTTATCGTTGCCTTCGACAGAAATTTAGCCGTGACGTAGCTCCACCATGAGGCTTATCCATCTTTCTTTTTTTTCTTTTTCTTCTTTTCCTTTTGCTTCTTTTTTAAGAGCGTTGCTTGTTCGCGCTGTGCATATTTATACTTCTATTTTATTTAGCTTCGTGGGTGGGTGTTGAATAAATTCAGGTTCGTTCGAGCTTCGAGCATAGACCGAAGTGAAACGAGAAGGGTTGGGAAATTAGACACGGCTTGATGGATTTAACGCGAACGTTAGTTTTCCTAGGTAACATGGTGAATCTTATCGGATATTGTTTGTTCGTTCTGTGAAGATATATTTTAGGATCGTTTTCATTGAGAATGGAGTAGGAGATGTATGTGCTCCAGTTTTTTGAACGTTCAAAGGATTACATCGGGATTTGGAAATTCGAAATATTTCCAGATTTCCGAAACTAGGAACAGAAACAGAAAGAGAACATTCATTCGGGATTTTCGAAATTTCAGAAATAGGCGAAACTTGGCGCGAATTTATAAACGGAATTGTTAAAACCATTCGCGAAGGAAATAAAAAGCTAAAGTTACACAGGGATATGCTGCGAAGACGCGAAGTCATAATATTCAAATGAGGCACGTGCATTTTCCCCCTTGGTGGTTGAACGCGTTACATAAAGATGAGGAAAACGGTAAATACATAGGTCGTAATGTGCAATTTGAATTCATTCACTGCCGCAATTGTGACAACTGTTTACAATGTTAACTCTGAATTTTAATGGCAAACTTACAGTGTTCCTCTTTGAAGTACGATCATTGTCCACGCGTTATTATTCCGAAACGACGTTTATGTTAATAATAAATTTCATTTAATAAAGATTTCTCTTACCGTCATCGAGAATTTTAAACGATCGTTTATTTCATTTGCTTTGGAAATATTAAGCGAATTTTTACAACCTTACCAATGAATTAGAACGTCACTTTCTTCGCTTTCACATTTTTCTATCCAATATTTTCCATTCCGATTCTGTTACCGTGCTATCTTTCCTTATTGCCATCAACGAATTTCATTGACAGTTGAGCGTAAGGTCGATGTCTGCTGCGCAATAAATTCCACTTCCTTATTCCTCCTTTAATAATCCCGAACTTCATTCAACGGTACGACGTTTAAATCTCCCTTTTCTCCTCAGCTTTCTAGCGTCCATTTAAACTAACCGGACCACCGACCTTGCCGCGACATGTATATCTATATATATATATATATATATATATATATATATCGCCATCGCTGAAAACCGATCACGTACTTTACTTTCGTGCAAAAGACCAAAGCGAAAGAAACGAAGAGGCAATTTTGCAATTCGAGGCAAAAGCTGGAACGTGTCCCTTCGCCGATGTCGCGCAAGATGGAACAATGGACCCAGCCCGCGAGAAATAATCGTTTTACGAACGAACAAAGATATTGCTTCGTTAACATTTCGTAATGCATCGTAGCTTGCAGGAAGTATTTTATGCGTTTAACTTCTTTCTCATTCGAGGCTGCTGCCTCCTTTACCTTTCAGGCGAGCGCAGCATTGTGCTTCTGATTTTTTTCAAACATCCCGAGAACAAAGGCAACGCGTGGTCTTAAAGGCTATGCAGATGTTATTGCAAAAACGATGATTCGCAATTTACATTTTGGTTTCGTGTGAAATGACACACGGGATGCAACTGTTGCTGTCGTTTACCGAAGCTCCGATTCCAGGGAACAGACAGAACGAAAGCTTTCGTCGACAAAATGAAAATCTCTTCTACCAATGGTATTTCGAGTATCGAAAATACCCGAAGAAGCTTAAAATTTCACAGTGTACCGTGAATTTGGTGTTCTTCGCTTTGGCCTCAAAAATTAGAAAGATATTCTTTGATCTATTCTTCGAGTAAAATAGATAGAAAAAAAAAAAAAGAAGAAAAAGACATTAAATTATTGAAAATACGTTACGACGAAATCCTAACTCAGACTATTCTAGAAGCAAGCGATAGTTTTTGCCCATGTTAAAGATAATTTACGATCGCAAAATAAATCCGGGACAATTCCAAATATGGCGTAGCAAAGGATTTGCGAATCCGGTCACGATGATTCCATGGAAATCGAGTGCAAACTTCCGTTTGTACGAGCTACCGTGTTACACGAAGACTTGTCGCAAGGGACCCTTATACGAGCCCCCCGATCAAACGTAGCGTCTTGGTATTTGATTTTCGTAAGCCGGATGTTCGTAAATATTGATCGAGCCAAGGCCAGATATACCGCGAGAATTGGCTTTCTAACTTCTAAAAGCAACAGCGGCTCGATTCTTTTCGTCCGCGTTGACTTCGAATGCGGATGTGACGTATCGCGGTGGATCGCACCACGTGTCGTTGGAACCGTTCTTCTCGTTTCACAAGAAGCGTCGATTTCGCGGCTCCGGATCTCGTTCCACCGATTCCAACATTTTCGCTTATTCCTTTTTATCACTTGGTTTCTGTTCTAAGAATGTTCTATTCTCGTTCTCCGCGTTTAGAACGTGTCCGCGTTTGGATTAAACGAGATAATCCGTAGGTTTTACAGCAGTTTCTCGGACGATGTTGCTAATTCGAAACGATACAAATTATAGGAGAAGTTTCGAGGACGTAGTATGTAGATATTCCTTTCTCTAGCAATTTTCCGGTTACGATTTTTCCCAGTAAAGGATATTTCTCGTGGTTCTCGGAAAAATATCTAATCGGTACGACAAAAGTAACATCGTACGAGCGAAGAATTTCCAAGGTACGTTATACCATCGACTAATTAAAACGATCATTAAAAATCGAAAACGATCGAGGCAGGAAACGATCGATCTTAGAGAAACACAAAAGCCTCGTAGTTAGAACCCAAGCGTTTCTAGAAGGCACAAAGTGAATCTTAATTACGTTTTCCCGGGGTCCGCCTAACCCTCGAAAACCCGTAACCGTTGCTCGTACATCGATCCTTCTCAATTTCTTCGAACGGCATAAAACATAATTTTGGACGATGATCGAGTATGCGGGTACCCGTAGCTGGCTCGCCATGGTACATTGACATTTTCCTAGAAATTGGTTCCTTGAACCTTTTATTTCATTCCAAACAAAATGATCTATTTCAATTCTCTGTATCGTATATATTATGCGTAGAATAGTTATATTCTCAGACGTCTTTGTCCGTGTGTCTCTTATTTTTTATTTTTTTTTTTTTTCGTATATATAATATTCTTACGTTATTTAATGAGATTTAAGTTAATTCCTTGCGTCATAGCGGTTTAGGAGTCTTGCACGATGAATAGCGTCGCACCTATCGAGATAAACCTGTTTCTCTCCTTGTAGCGGCTTTGCGAGATTTATTTTGTTATTTTCGTTGATAAGAAGAAGTTTGATCGAGTCGCAGAATTGACAAAGATTAAATTAAACGAAGAATTTAAAGGCCAAGGAACTCGTAAACGTTGAAAATGATTTTTTTTCGAATTTCTGATTAACGAATAAATAATTATTAAGCAAATCGATGCAGCAGCCGTTATAACATCCTGTTTCTTACTTCGCTTAAGGTGTATTAAAAGACTGTGTGAAAGGAAGAAAAAATAACGCGATAGAGGAAGAATTTAAATTAGATTTAAAATTAAAAACGTGGTATAAATAGCACAAAGCACGGTGATAAAGATACTTTACGATTTCCGTTCGTAAATTCAGAAAAGTTTTCACGAAAATAGTTTAGTATTAGAAGCAGTTATGCAGAAAAATGTTGGCGAAACGATGAAAATTCTGACAAAAAGCAGAGCACGTGCGGCAGGCTGAAGGAATCAGTAGTCGCTGCCAGTACCACGTCAGACACGCACGATGAGGTCACCGCCGTTCTTCTCCAAAGTGAACGTAGAAACAAGTCGGACAAGGTTGCAACAAGTTCTTTAAGAACCTCCACCATTCAGTAATAGCTTTCTAGATGAGCCATATTAAAAATTATGGTAATTTTTTAAAAGGAATTTGCGTTTCGAGAATTTTATTGAAACGTTAAAAACTTGAAATTGCGATATAATTTGAAGACTATACAATTGCTTGCTTCGTAACAACTGTTTTAAGTTTCTTAAACTACGATTCTCTTATCAGAGATGGCAGACGCTATTCGTTTCGTTGGACTCTTAGTCAATTCTCGACTTTGGTACGACAAATATCTCCTCGCTGTAATTTCGTTATACGTTCTGCCGATTTATTCCTTATCTGTTTATTCTTAAGCAAGTTCTTTCCGGTCCGTGAAAAATTGGAAAATATACGTCTCACGCGGTACAGGATGCATAAGCACATGCACAAATAAAAGTGGACGTTGGAAGCAGCTGTCCCACGCGATTCCTCGAAAGGAATCGTCGGAAATACAACGATGCGTCTATCCGTATACACTGCACAGCCTTCTTTCACCGTCCTAAATAAATATATAAATACCTGTATCGAAAATATTCACTTTAAATTTAAATTTGCTCGAGCAAGCTTCTCCGATGGGGTGAATTTATGAAAAATTCAAGCGAAATTTAGATAACCAAGTGGCAAATTTTTCCCATTGCGATCAGCGTTATCTTATTTCAAAAGGTTATTTCTTACACACGTTTCTCACGTGTAATTTCCAAATCTTCTTGTTCCTCCAAAGCCCAGCGTTTCTTCTTTCTCGACAATCCACACCAGCTGACCTATATTCTTTAATATTCCTACCTAAAAATCCATCTAAACAGTTCAAACTCTCAATCACCCTGACGAACCTAATTCAAGCTTAGAAGAGGGTGTTCCCAAAAGCTTCAGGCGCCAGTGCCAAACAATGGACACCAAATGGTCAAGGGAACACCATGGTTTCCCTCTGTCGTCCATAACTCACCAGGAGTGCCGATACAGGCGGCGAAAGAAGAGAGAACGAGAGAATGGCTGTACCGCTAGGGTGGCGCGTTACCGATGAAGAAGGGAGTCTCTTACGTGCGAAAAAGGACCCGTCGTATTCTCCGGTAATCGGAACAGATGTCCTGCAGAAAAAAAGATAGTGAGAGAGAGAGAGAGAGAGGGAGAGACAGTTTCTGGAAGTGGCACTGGCCAGCGTTAAACGACGCAGCCGTAGATGGCTACTAGAAGGACCAGAAAACGACCCCTCGAGCGCCGTTTCGAAGAGGGTCCTTTCCTCTCCCTGGGAATGCCTTACGCCCATGGAGGGCTAAGGAATGCGCGGACGGTGATTCTGCTTTTTGTTGCCAGTTACGCTGAGAGAAGGAGCCCTCTATACCTTGGCCTTTTGTACTTTATTTTTGGCCAGAATGGTAAACACCTTGCTCACAGGCGCCGCCCTTCGATCCTGCATCATTCTTTCTCCCCTCTTTCTCCTTCCAATGGAAAGGAGGCTTCTCCTGCTGGCTTCTCTCCACCGTTCCACGTTGGCTCGTTTACTACCTTTTCTTCTCACTTTCTCTCCGACTCTCTCTTCCCTCCACGGATTCCCTCTGCCCTTCCATCCACTCGGTGTCCCAACTGTTTGACCCATTCAGCTCCGCGCGATGGTGCCGCCATCTATCGAACCTATCGATCATTCTATTATACTCCTTTTTGTATTTATTTAGATTCTCGGTCCTTTTTAGCGAGCATGGTTCAACGAACGGATGAGAATTCTTGTTTGGTGGATGAGGAATTTTTATCGTTTGCGTCTTTTTGCGTTACGAGGGAAATAAGAAGGTTCGTTAACCCTCTGTATGCGTTGGTATTCATTTATCCATACGTATATGGAATATATTAAGCGGAACGTTACTATACCCTAGAGATAAATAGGTGATCTATATGTCGCAACACGGATGATATATATCAGCGGGGTATTATACGTTATGCCACAGTAGCCGGTAAATTATAAATCGAAGCGAAGAATCTACAGGATAATAAAACGCGAGTATAGATTTTTAATAGGAGATACTTGCTCCGCGACTTACTCGATACCCTACGTACATAAAATTTACATCCCGTTATCTTATCGTCCATCCTATGATACGTCCACTTACTACGTTTACATTTTATTGCTCACGAAATACAGGGTGTTTTGGGAATCTACGTCTGTTTATCTACGGCTCTATTTACTAAGTTTACGCTTTATTGCTCACAAAATACACCATGTTTCGGGAATCTACGACTGTTTATCTTCGTACAGGCATTTTTTTCTTTTTTTTTTTTTTTTTAATTTATTAAACTACCCGATAAGCGCTTAGATTTTTTTCTTTGATTTCCCACGAGACTAGTGTTTCTTGGGACACCCGATGCGCAACATCGGCGTCTACCTTTTCGTTGCAGGCCACCTCCTATCGATTCCTCATTGCGAACCAGATAAATCGGACCCCCGTTTCTCGGAACCGGCCAGGTAATGGCAGGGACGTAACCCTCCGCGTTTCTCCTCTCAAGGAAACCTATTGTCCGTTAGCTTCGTTGCTCGCTTTCGCCGTTTCCATCGCTCGGTTTGTCTAGAATTCGGGCCGCTCTCGTTGGCAAAAGTTGATCGCAACCACGGATCGCATCTTCCTACCTTCCTGCCGTCTCTTTTTCTTTCTTTTTTCGCGTAACGCGATACACCGTTCGATCGGACGGATTATCCTTCGTTTTCTCTATGTTTTCGTTATTCTTTGTTAGCGTTAATGTTCTATTTTTCCATCCCTATTTTTCCTTGTTAAATCGCCGTCGTTTATCGATAAAAGTAAAAATAAAAGTACACGAATTAGCGGAAACAGAGTATCGGATGGATCAGGCTTAAAAGGAAATTCGTACAACTTCCGCGATACCCTTTCTTTCCACGCTCACCACCTGTCGCACTGATTCCACCCTCCGTTCGTCATCTGCAGCTTGGAAAGTTGTTCATTTTCGAAAACGGAAAATTAAGCAACGTTCTACCACACGGAGCCCGTGTAATTACAACAAAATAACCATAATTACTACGCGACTCCGCTATCACCGCGTTTTATCCGATTTCACACGATGTCTTATCTCTGTGAAGCAACATATGTCAGAGTAATTTATCCTGTGTTTCGTCGACTGATATATCAGCGGTTTAAATTGCGTTGTGAAGGTACAGAGGTTAATTTTCCCAAGTACGTGTGGAATTTGCCTATGGAAGTAATTTTTATCGAAATCCGAGGAAACATAGTTTGCTAATTATTAATATAATATCTACCATGAAAGAGTTAATCGTTCACAGAGAAATAAAAAGGGCAATTCTTACGTACGATGAAATTAATAGGCGACGCACGAATATAGATCTTAGATCGTGGTTCTATAATTTAATCGCGTTGAAGATAATTCGAACAACGAAGCAAGGATAAATCAGACCGCCATGTTGGTTAGAATCGGTGACGAGAAGCTGAGTGACGTAGATCCAATTCAGGTTGGGTCCGAAGTTGAACTAATAACCGGATAGCCGTTAACGCAAACAAGCATCGATAGTAGTAGTAAGGCCAGCGATAAAGGGGTGATTTCTCAATAGGTAGATCTAGTAAATAGCAGCCGTTATTTTCAGAGCCTGTTACGTCGAATAAGCATTTCTCGGATATCTACGATCTTATCGTTAGGCTTCTACGATCAGCTCTTTAACATAATTGTACATCAACTTTAATTACGATCATTGTTATTATAGATCTTATAGTTGCTTCGATAATATCAGAAATTGGTCGCTGCATACCACGGATATCTGCGTGACTAAGTTTTTAAAAGCCACGCGATATAAGTCGTTAAAGAACCGCGTTCTTTCTACGTCCAGTAATTTCTCATTAACTTCGTAAATATCTTCATAAAATGGAGCGACATATCCTTAGTTACCAGTGACTTTTCATTACCAAAAGAAACATTGTACTTAATTAACGCGCGTGTTTAAAATTTCCGTTTCGTCAAACAACTGATATATCGTAGATTTGGTGTACGTGTTTCGATCGCTTTCGAATTTTACTACGACGGTCAACCAATGAAATTTCCAAATGTTTCGCCTAACTACGAGTATTCGAATACTTTCGCGAGATCGCGTATATTTTCAATCGTATTATCGAATAATTCTTAGTAGTATCATCGAGCCTTTGATCAAATTTTGCGTTGCTCGTACTTTCTCTCCGGTTGGTTTAATTCGATCTGCAGATAATAATCGTAAACTATAGTTTCGATCGCTGCCAGACGAGACCGCAGAGGGTTAAATTGCACGTGGATCACGCGTGCACACGCGTTGCGTCATTCGTGCGTGCGCATGCGTGCACGTCTACGCAAAGTAGGTACGCGTACACACGATACGCACTACCGCAATACCATGAATACCCAGTAGCGTATCAAGTTGTTCTCCTCACCCTCGTACAACTCGTACTTTTTTTACAAGCAACTTCTGTTAAAGCCTTGAACGTGACTTGGTTTACGATGCAGCTATATTTTGCTCTTTCTCGCGTTACATTTTCGCGTCGTACTCGGTTAACGTAAGTCTCTTAGTAACGTAATACGTATAACGAACGATATATTCGTTATCGCTTGTCTGATTTTCTTCTAGCTTCTTTTATCGGATAAACTTCAATCATTGGTTGTAATAAAGAATCGCGGATACTTTGTACAAATGTGGGAAAGTCGGCGATAACTTTTGGAGAGCTTGCGTCGACTTTTCTTCTGGTTAAGACGGAAAGGGGAAATTATACCGCGAAGACGTAAGAAAACGCAGTTCGGTTTTATTGCTGGAAATTCCCAACGTTTGTTTTTAAAAAGACTCGTTAATGCCTACTGAGTTATTCTTTCGCCCATTTGGCGTTCAACCTGATGCCATATGCAACGCTCTCTGTACTGTTGGAAAAAAACCAGCCTGTAGATAATACTTGGACCGTAGATGGCTGACAGTGGCCTGTTAGTTTAGTCAGAAATTATTCCAACACAGTTACTGAAAATATACGAATTTATGTTGTGGAATAATTCGTTATGTACGAATTCCTGAATCAGCATCGATTAGAATATATTACAACTATTTTTAGGCATTTTATACCGTTCTTCGATAAATTAGAATTCCCCGTGACTGGAATGCAAATATTTCGAAAAAATTCAACAACCATCTGCGATAATCTTCCACATAACCTCTTATCTTCTTTGGATGGAATGCGTCCATTCCGGACGTTGGCAATCAGCTTTTCTATTCTCGCTTTGTCAACCGGTCCGAACCAGTCGCCGAGATTTTTCGAGACGAGCGCGTTCTTCTCTTCCTGGCCCTCCCCTCTTTTTTTTCATCGATCGATGAATTATTATTCCTTGCAAATAGTACCAGGCATATACTCGCAAGGTATTTCCCTTACGTACTATTTCGCATACTCTTGCTGGGAAAATAAACGATACGTTTATTTCGTTATTAAAGCTCGCGGAACATACCGAAGAAACACGTGGAATATTCCTTCTCACACATGGTATCACAAACGGTTATTATCTCAATATTTATTTAAGCACTTTAGCAATTATTCTTCTCGACTCGAATAACTTAAAAACATGGAAGATATTGTAAAATAATCCCAAGTATAAAACGATATAAAATAATATAAAGCGATAAAAATATGAAATATAGAATCGACGATCGCTCGATCTAATAATATTCTTCTTCTTTGTCGTTCGATGTATGGTCCTTTTGATCGAGGTTACGTTCCTGTTTCCACTGTACACGTTTATTACAACAGCCATTTGCACCTGCGGACATACCATATGTGTAGAACTCGAATATTCCACGTCTCACAGCGTGCTCCTTCTTCTTTCTGTTTCAAGCTCGGTGTCTACTTTCTCTCTCGATTTCGTGGTCGATAAGGCATATCGAGCCGGTAGAAAGCCAACAGGAAGTTCAACCAAACGATAATAAAGCGATATTGGCCACTAGATATGCTCACTCGGTGCATTTCTTACCTTTACCACTTTACTTTTCCCCTTTTCGCGACTTTTCATATTTCTTCGCATCGAATAATTACACATTTTCTGAACGAAAAATAACGCGCCTACCGCGTCTTTGCGTCTCGTGTACGTGTAATCTAATAAATTCTACGCAAATTCTCCGTGTATATGCGTTTCACGACGTGAGAAAAAGCCATCAGCGATAATTAGTCTGCTTTATTGTTATGATTTTTATGCATTTGCGCGCCATTCAAATGCGCGAAAATGCACAAAATACGCATAAGAGGCAAAGACATATAAAATATACGAAATAGAGTATTCTTTATAACGCTTAGCAGGTGCCATGAACCATATCGGTCGTGTTGGATCGCATTAGCTGTGTTTATAACGATATGAATTTCCATAACCATCTGCAACCTAGTGATAACAATAAACGTTGCACGGCGTCACGAGTAGAACGATCGAACGTCAGTCCTAGCTCGAGAGATATTTTCAAGTGGCGCAGCAACTCCACAGCGAGTCATCGATTCTAAACGCCATCTTCCAACAAATTACCCTGGAAGCATGACGAACACGTCCGCGTTTCCCTTCGCACCAGAACTCGCCATCGAACGCGATTCGATTCCATTTAATCGGACGAGGCACCAGATAGACAGGGTAGAAGTATACCAGGTGTTGCACAAAGATCGGTCGGTAACTCGAATATAAATTGCAAAACCTGCTCTTCCGAAGAAAGCAAAAACATCACTGCCGTCATTTACTTTCAAATTATTTTCTATCAAATGCTTTCCGTAACGCCGCTTCCACCGTTCAAACGAATTACGCCCGAATCTCTAGCGAACCTTCCTGAAACACCCAGTACACGAGTACACAGACGTAAAGGGAGAAGGGAAGAAAAAAGAACGAGGGGCTCTAACATTCCAACGAAGCAGACCTCGTCCTCTCGTGAGAACCCGGTTTCCTAGGCTATGGCCGTCGTGGAAAAATGCAAATGCACAAGTGCAACCGCGGCGACGTTGCATCATCTAACACGCGGGCTCACGCTCGCACCACGACACCAGATATTCCAAAAGGAAATAATAAAACGAAACAAGGAAGAGGAGGAGGAGGATACGAGGCTCGTCCGAAGGCAGCCAAAGACCGAGGCGCAGCCACTCGTCTTGCCTATGTACAACGTCGTCGTCGTTGTCGTCGTCGTCGTCGTCGTTACGCCGCGCCGTGGCTCTCACCGAGATCATCGACGATCGAGAAAACGCAACCGGCGAGTTGCTTTATAAATAGTAAAACGTGGTATCCCTGAAGCGGATCGTTGGCCTCCCGCGGAATCGTTACGTTTACGCTCGCGTACGCATCGTACCGTGGCGTGCGTAGCCCCGGCGCATCGCGTCGTTGCACCGTCACGCATTCCGTGACACACCACTGCTGTATGTACTTACGCGACCATCCACGAGATATTACGGAGCGTACCCTCTTTCTTCTGCGATTGCCGATCACCGCGAAAGCGACCGCCGCCGCGCCGTGGGGCTGGCCAGTCACTCCGTATGGAAGGGCAACTTCTTTTTTTGAAAGAGTATGGCGTAGTGGAACCTACGCTGTTCAGGTTTCTACCATGTGAGCGTTGTACTACTCGAACGAGTCGAATACAGGAAGGCTTCGGTGCACGTACGTGTTGTATTATTCGAATGTTTCGTCGTTAGGAGGTTCTATCGCACGGTATATCGCTGTACGAATGATTCGATTTGTATCTGTACGATGAGCGAATTTACGAAAACAAGACGCTCGTTTTTTAGGAATCGAATATTATTCGATTAACGCGTACCGCGTGCATAGTCGTTTTCATCCGAGCAAAGAGACGAAAATGAAACTGTTTATTGGGGAACGATCGAGTTACATAGAAAATTTAAAGCGTTATTCGATGATAATGTACACGCGTATATGTATCGATGGTAATATTTAAAATTCTGTTGAACGAAAGAAACTTCCTGTAACGTCGCGTCGCGTGGAGGAGCTGTCGCCTGCCTCTGCACGGTGGGTGCAGCTATCGACTCCGACGCTACTTGAGAATCGCGGCTGGCTGCCGCGTAAAAATCACGCCTATACCACTGCGCGCCGCCGTCTTTGTTTCATTCACTGGCACTGCGTGTCGCGTTACGAGCATATACGCACGCACTCGAGTATAAAGCTTCGCCTTCTCGTGTATAAGAGGTCGATCGAAGAGGTGAAACGAGCAAGGAGAGACGATAAGCTTCCGTAAAATAAACCAGAAAGATCCGAGAAATCCTTGGAACACCAAAGAAGCTCTGATAATTATCCTCGTGCTGATTGCCAATATTATTTTCCACGCATAAAATACGTAAAACGATTTATAGTTTCAAACATTCTTTACTTCTTAACTAGCTGACGTTATTTCCATTTCGCTGAAGTTTTAATTTCACACCCAAACAAAAGTATCCGGCTGAGAAGTAGCTCAGGTAACAGACTAAGAAAGCCACTTTCCGTACCACCAGTACATCTGCGGCTATTTCATTGTAAAATACAATTCGATGGTTCTCCGTCGAATTTCGTTTCGAACGATCGATTTGACGTAGTTAGAAAGCGGTCGATTTAAAAACTCAATCGACGTTTTAGGTAAGATTTAGAAATTTAGACTCTGATCGATAGATCGACAAATCGCCGTATGGAAAAAGTAACGAACGAGCAAGTAGATTGGTTTAAAAAAATTCGTCTCTCTCGATTCTTTGAAGTACGTGCTCCGAATGTTCTGGAATCCGAAGGAACGGTCGGCCACAGCGATCGACGACGTTCCAACCTTTGCCTCTTCGCCGTAGCTTTCCTAATATCGATCAAAGATATCTGTGACCATCGAACAGGGACATTGTTAACAGGAGGATGCTAACGACGATTCATTAAGGAACGTGGTGCCACGAGGCCATCGCGCTTTATTTGGTGAACGTACGAAAGCCGTACTGCGTGGCACGGACACGTCACGTCACGCCGTTTCGTAAGAGACTTTCAGAACCTTGAGTAGTAGCGTATATACCCACCGAATTCAATGGACTTTTAATCAAGCCGAAGGACGCGTAGTACTCCACGTAGTATAGCCGCCGTGTAATTTCACGGTCGAGAGAAAACGAGGGTACTACGACGTACTCGAGCGAGCAGCTCATCCGCGAGAACGGAAAGGAAACAGAGAGCGGTACGTGTACACTGTGCACGGTTACTACGATCGGGACGACGATATACGCGCGGCGAGGAACTAACGCGTGTACCCGTTTGCATGCAAACTTAAATCGGCCATTCCTGGATAACTGGGAATATTTAATGCCCGTAATATTTTTTATATCACGGTTCTCAAGATTTTATGTAACAGAGACATTTTCGTTTAACCCTCATGGCTGTTTGTAATTAATTTTTCTGATTTCTTTTTCTTTTTCTTTTTTTTCTTTTTCTTTTTTTTCTTTTTTTTTTTTTTTTTTTTTTTTTTTTTTTTTTTTTTTTTTTTTTTTTTTTTTTTTTTTTTTTTTTTTTTTTTTTTTTTTTTTTTTTTTTTTTTTTTTTTTTTTTTTTTTTTTTTTTTTTTTTTTTTGTTAGAAGAGGAGGAATTGTTAATGTTGGAGTTTGTTTGAAATTTGGAATATTAATAGCGTATACAGTGATTTACGAAGGTATTTGAACGGTCGGTTGGCCGGATAAGATTCATAGCGATGTGAGTCAGTTCGCTGCTAGTTTTTATAAAGTGCTGCGCGTTTATTATTGCAAGGATATTATTATGTTGCTTCGTGTCGTGAAAAAGTATCGCGTATAATATCGCCTATTTAATCATTCTTGCGAGTTCAGATTATCCTAATCGATATATAACAGAGTACAACGTGTAAAAGCCATCGTGCGGGATCTTCCATGGAAGAATTTATCTTTGATACGTCTATAATTATTTTAAAAGTATAAATAAATAAAGTAACGATATTAGAAGTTGACGTTAAATTTAAAAAGAAATTCTCGCGTAATGGTACGTTCGAACGACTTTAACGTTCGTCTCGATTACGTTTCGACATAACGGATCTCGCGATACCGTACTTGATACTTGCGAAACGTTCGATACGGCTACTGATATTAGAAACGTCCGATATGCAAATTGGCAAGTGTAAAAATATCAAGCGTATTTTAAACACGGAAAGTGAAGGATGCCCGGTGTATCGAACGTGTAATACGAAGGGTGTCCGGTGTATCGACCGTGTTCAGCATGTAACGTAAAGGATATTCACCGCATTAAACGCGTAACACGTGGAATTCCTCGTATTCTCATCACGCGTTGCGTGAAGTATCTTAATACGTGATACGAAATATCTGAAAGTAATTTTAAACGGGAAACTGCTGTCTAAAATTCGATCTTTCATCTTACGTTCGAATTATTCCATGCGTATTCAACTTGTAAAATACGAAACTGGTACCACGATTTATAAGAAAATCCCTAATAAGTAATTCCTCAGAAGCGAACATCCAAAACATCATCCAGAATAATTGCCAACTCTTTCTCGTACGACCGAATATTCGAAACCTCATCCACAATAACGTCCAATTGATTCTCTCCACAAAATCGTCTACCAGTGACGATGCGTTAAATCCATGGTACGCGCACAAGCCAACAATCTATTTACAGAAGATGAAAAATTCCGAACAAAAAGCTATCCATCCAATCTCCGATGCAGCTTAGAGAATCATCGTCTTATCTGATCTCACGCATCGCCATATTACACCCACCAACTACCCACGTCTAACCTATTCCCTTGGAACCTATTCCCCGAAGTAGAAAATTCCTTAGAAGAAAAAACTTCCGCCAACGTAACGCTAATGTAACGAGATTGGATGATGCGATCGTCTAAACCGCGTTCTCGTCTGGATGATTGTTGCAGAGGTGGGAGCAGTTGGTCGTCTCGAAGCTGAAATGGGAATTGTCCGCCGTAACACCCGGTGACTTCCTGATGCACATCCTGAGCAGACTGCCGGTGCCACGTACCTGGGACCCGGTGATGGTCAGGAGGCACGCGCAGACCTTCATCGCCCTCAGCGCCAGAGGTGAGAAACGATCAGGATTACCGACCTCAGCATATGTATTTATGTGTGTGGGATGAGCGTGCATGGCGAATGCGTGCCCGCTGTACCGTGGAAAATTCGAAGGAACAAAGGTAAATGACGAACGATGATTTTTTACTCTGGCATCGTGTAACCCCGATCACGGGGGAAAATTCGAATTCAGGCTTGTAGGAGGATCGAGTGGATCTTCGTGCGTTTGCCTGCGGTTGTTCTCAGATTTCTGGTTTTGGCAATTATCTGATTTAGCAACTTTCCATCGGGAAATCTTCCGTTTAGAAACTTTTCTTTAGAAATTTTATTTAGACGTCGAAGACGCCAAAATTAGTTTTTAACCCTTTCGCTATCGCCGTCCAAGGAAATAGTCGCACATGTTCACGACGCAAGTTTCAAACGTTCGAAATTTTAAATACAATATATTGCATATATTTTTAAATATTATGTAATAGTAAAACATGCTAAGCGGACGATCCAAGCGGCTTTTAGAACGCGTCACACACGTACATATAACGTTGGACAGTGACTAGATCGTCTCTTACTGCCAACTACTCGTCACGCATAAACAGTAGACTGGCGTCTAACGCGTTCAATACGTTACGCGCTATATAAATTCGCGTTGTAAGAATTTGCGTTGTAAGAACTGGCGTTATGCGGGAGTCCACTGTATACGTGACGTATCGTATCGTTAGCTGTTCCACGCACCATTTACGTTTACGGTTTCTATCGAACGATCTGTAATCGTAACGATGCCTAGAGAGTCGTTGGATCGTAACGGTGACTCGTCGTTGTTTGTAACATAGTAGCTCGAACGAGAACAAATAAGATATCGTGCATGTATCCTAAAGAAAATTAAAACACAATATGTCGCATATGTGTGACGCGTACTAACGAAAGAGTAAAAATTTTCCTGGTAACCAACATGCGTAGCCAGTGACTCACGCCTCTTTAAAAATGTTAATTAAAATCCATGTTTATTTTGTCTATCTGTTTGAAATACGCTTAATTACTTCTTGTCTGTTTTTTACAACCGTCTCTTATTTTCTGTGGAGATAACAGAAGTAAAATGTACGTATAAAGTGTCTTCAATGTTTCCGAACAATGCGCGTGTTGCGCGAACGGATACTATTTTAAATATAACAAGGCTGACTACTTCTTGCTACTTGGGTTAATAGATTTCGCATTAAGAAGCGCATGAGAAATTAATAACTTGGAAGTTACTATTTATGGGTCAAGAACATGATCGGAAGTTGGAATTTTAATCGTCAAAGCGACGATGCAAACCGAAACCTTGCGCGGTAAATTCTATCGAATCCAAGTCTTCTTTATTCGTGATATCGCAGTGTTTTTACGTAAAAATGCTAAACGTAAGGTACGTTTCGATTGGAGATACGATCTACATAGAAAAACGTTCGTAAAAGTTGTAAATTTTTTTCATACGTAATCGCGCCAGATACCGAGCTCTACAAAGACAAGATTATAGTTCGTTCTACTTTCCCGATTCCGCAAAATTGGTGCAACAATATTTCATGTTGTCTAGCGCCCGATACCTACTTCCCATAATATTCTAATTGCTGCAAACTGGTTAATGATAATTAACGAAACCGATAAATTCTTGCACAACAGTCATATTCTACGTCATCTATGAATATAGAACGAAGCGAACGTTATCTGCGTGTCGTTTTTTATCGCGACTGCTTATCAAATATTCGAATATTTTAAAAGTACGATAATATTAACACCAGTTCAGCTTTTTCTCTCATTTTTCTTCTCTTTTCTCTATAGTAAGCGATTTAATTTGATGTTCACGCATTTTAAACGCAACATTGTGGCGGAAGTGCATAGTACGAGCCGCTAGTATTCGTTCGTTAAGACCAGACCATTATCATTTTAATTAAACGTTGATTGCGATTCTTTTCTCACCCTATCTATAGGCGAAAGTATAACTTTGTAACGTTCCTATATACAGTTCGTGTCGCGAGATTTCTCAATTTCATTTTATTTATTCGAACGTTCAATTTTATCAAGGTCTGCTTAGTACGAATAATATGGGAAAAGAAAAATCACGACGACATCCGCGGAATTTGCCGGGCATACGGCGTTTAGGCGTTTATTAGAAATTATAATCGCCTGGCGATATTCTTTAAAATGCAATTTTTACGCGCGGACCTTCATTGTTAGCCTCGTTAGAACCGTGCCATGGCATCATAAACAATCGGGAACGTGCATCGTTAACTCACGCGTTAATGAATATGCCGGTGCATGGTGAATAATGCACCCGGCGGAAACCATCGCGTAACTACTTTCAGTCGATTCTATGCGTTCCGTTTTTTTCTTCCTCTCATTCTCTTCTTCTTTCTTTCTGCCTCTTTAATTTCTTTTCGTTGCGTTTCGTTTTAATGGATTATGGCCGAGCGTACGATCACGAATAGAAGGTAGAATGGACATAGAGATGACGTAACGAATGTATAAGGGTGATTCCTGTCTTGTACGTTTTATTTTCTTTAATCGTCGATTCGACGGACCTCTCGACGCTACAGCTAACCGAAATAAACGTTGTTAGATTTTTGTCTCTACGATGGAAGATCAGACGGGAGAAACGCGATCAGCAGATTGCGGATACTTATGCAATTTTACACTTTTATGGATTTAAATAGAAATTTCTTTCGTCTGGCAAATATCATATTTTTGCGTATTATATGCATTCGGTAGAATTTTGGAATCTTAAATTTCTCAAAAATTACATAAACTTTCGAAATCTGGGGATTAGTATAGCGTAACATGTTGGATATTTAATCTTAATTAACTCTTCCGTGTTATTTTTGCTGCTTGAGAAATGACTTCTACCTTCGTGATTACGAGCGTAGCGAGATAAATGAAGGAGGGAGCAAAATTGATTCTTTTTTTTTTTTCTCATTAATTCGCAGGAAATTTTTAACGCGTTACATGTCTTAACGAAGGTGTTGGTTCGTTTATTTTGCATTTTGTGAGAGACATTTTTCTATAGCAAGTACAAATAGTAGGAGAAAATGAAGGATGGAGGAGAGAGCCTTTGGAGAAAATTCGAAATAACGAACTACACGATCGTAAAACAGTCCTCCTCGCCACTAAATTTTTGCTTCGTCTTCTTATCGTCGTTAATCATAAGCAGAACCTTGCAAATATGTGTAAATAACGATGCATTGTACAATCTCGACACATTTATCGCCATCACGTTGAATAACGATGAACGAAGCGTAAACGGAATAGTCGCCCGATGATCGTCACTGACCACGTGGATCTGTTAAGAGCCAATAGAATAAATTACGTAGCAGCAAGTGATACAACCTTCGATTTGAGAAAACTGTGCGTAAAAATCTTGAATCGAATCATCGTATCTGTATCGAGGCTCTTTATACAAAAGGAGATCTTATCTTTGAGGGTAGAAAAATATGTTGTACGAAACTCGAGTAACTTGCAAAAAATTCCGCAAAATGCTATTAATTATACAAATTAGTTGTACGAATGAAAGTAGAGACGATCGATGTCCGCGAAGAACAGAGCTGTTAAAACGACAACGATTTCTCGAGTCTCGTTGGAAAATCAAGAAATCGAAAGAAACGAAAGAGCGAGCGAGAAAGAGAGGAAGAGCGGCAACCAAGAGAAACAAAAGCAATAAGAATACGAAGAAGAAGAAGAAGAAGAAGAAGAGGAAGAAGGGGGCGTCGAACACGACGAGATCGCAAGACACGTTTAAATCCCCTTCTGGACGCTGCCAGTCGGTTGTTATTACAAGCGGGGATGGCAAAAAGCAAGGACCATCGTCCTTCGTCGTCTGGCCGGCTCTGGTGGTCCCTGTTGAAGAAAGAGAAAAGACTAGAAGCGGGCCGGGAGACGATGATTGTTTCTCACGAGCCAAACTAGGTAGCTCGCCGAGCTCGGTTCGAGTCGGTTGACCCTCTTTTTCACCGACGAAAAGAGAAGCAAACGGCGGCGCCACGAATTCCAGCCGCTTCCTTGAATCGCGGAAGGTCCGTGAACCTGCTGCCTGCTCGCCCTTTTTCGATTCCACGCCCCTGCTACGCGGACCACGCGCTCCAACTAATTGTTTTCGTCATCGGCATCGATGTAATTCACGCGAACACCTCTTTATCCTCTTTCTTTATTTTTCGTTAATGTCGCATTCGTGTTTGATTGGCACGCGTATGGATCCTTCACGAGCTGAAACGATGGCATTCGATCCACTTCTTCAACGAGGAAGCGAAACGATACGTCTTATACGTAAGATATGACGAAGAGACGCATGTTCGAATATTAGCGCGCTAGATTTGTCGGTTTCACGCTGTACGATGTATCGCAGGCCTTGATGAGAACTATAAAGATGTGGGATAAAAAACTAGAGAAGAGATTTTAATTTAGTCGTGTTTTCAGAAGCGAAGAAAAGAGAAGGAGACGTGCAAGTAGAATGAAAAGAAAGGTAGGAGAGGACGTTAAAAAGGAAAGGAGCCGAAAATGAATACGAGAATAGGGTGACCAAGAGAAGGGAGAGGGAGGAAGACCATCGAGGAAACACAAGCAAGAACAAAATGCCGCCAGAGTGAGAAGGAGTCCTGAGGGAAAGGTGGAACGAAGTAGGCATCCGAAAGAGAACAACGGCGAGAGAGCGAGGCAAGGTAAGACGAAGTATGCGATCAAGTTCTAGAAAGATCTATGGACAGAATCATACTGAAACCTTGAAACGAAGGTAGAAGACCCGGAGAACATCGAATTACGCGAACGAACTCGAGAACCACGTAAAAACAGTCATGGAGCGAGAGAAAAGGAAGAAAATCAAATCTGGAAAAGTTGCGGAAAAACATCTCGCCGAGATGAAAAATGGAAGAAGCTGCGTGTATGTGAATAGGCTGTACAAGGAAATAAGAGATTCGGATAACGTTGCACAGGACTACGAGGATGCTACGCAGAGATAAGAAGAGGAAGAGAGAAGAGTAGAGCCTGAAAGAGACGAAAGAATTGAGATTCTTAAAAAAAGAAAAAAGAAAAAAAGCAGAAATCCGTTGCAGAAGTACGATCGGAGTATGACGAAAAAGAAAAGAGAATTGAAATGGATGGAGCGGGGGTGGTCTTGATGGAGGAATGCCGTTCTCCAATAGTAATTCGCCATCCCCGAGGACAACAGAACGCACCTGCACCAGCTTTATAACTCTCTTTCTTCTTCCTCTTCTCTTTCGCGGCTCTGCAAATTTAAGAGCGGCTTCGCGGAATTCCATTCTTAATGGCTTTATTACGGCGTGTGCGTGCGCGCACACACGCTCCCCGTTGAATTTCAGCTTGTCCATCGGACATTTCGGTTGTCCAGGAACCTGTTCCCATCTTTCCATGAATGAATAGCGCTCGCGTTTGAGAAAAATCCACACAAAACGCGCGCCGGACTATATATTACCGGCATAAAAGGATGAATACGATCGCGTCAATGATTGTCACGTTTATTGTCAATCTGGAGGCCCGCTTTACGAATAGTTTGCTGCTCGTTGTCCGTGCCGCTCCGTTGCTGGGTCTAATCGTCAAGCTCCTCTCATCAGACCGATCGATTTAACGACACGGCCAGTCGATCTCCCTTTACTTCTTCGACATCGTATTTACCGTATAAGATGTACGACCAAGTTTCTTCGTCGCGTCGAGTTTTATTCGTCGCGCGAATACGACGTACTTGGACTCCTCCGCCTTTTCGTTTCGTTTCCGGCAGTATACATTACCCTTCTGTCACCGGTATCAAATACATTTCGTAATCCTAACAAAATATCTTGGTTGATAAATGTATCTATCCGCGATAATTTGATGTAAAAAAAAAAAAGAAACAAATTAGAGATCGGTTCAATTTCCTGAATTTCGCCGCTGGAAAAAAGGGACCGTCCAAAGTCCGGCATCCCTTATCCGAATTCCACCAAAAACAACAGACCGTTAGTCTGGTCCTAAAAAGAGAACAATAACAGGCATTAGAAAGTCGGGGATGGCAGCTTTTCGGCCAGATGTGGGTGTACCGTTAGGAGATCGCCGGGACCGAATTCGTAACTAAATCTAACGAAGACAAAAGGCCCCGTAGCCCATTTCCTGGCAATTATTTGTCATAGTGGGTGGCCCGTTTTCAAAGTTACTGGCGATAGCGTGGAGGTTAGCACGGCTTGCTAAGATGGCGAAAGCTTCCACGGTGGAACTGGGCCGTGTTAAAAAGCGCGAGGGAAGACGAGAAATAAAGAAAGTGTTGTAGGTTGCGTTCTGGTGTTTGCTCAGTCGGTAACTTTTGGGCTTGGCACCACCAAGGCCGGACTTTTCAACGCCGTAAATCTTGTTTCGAATACCCTTTTCCTGGGACGTGTCTACCTGCGGTTCTATTAGCAGATTTTTTATTAGCAGAACGCGGAAAGAAACGTTACACGGAATTCTAGGATTCGTTTTCATGGCCGCTTCTGTTAACGCGCTTCGACGAAGAGATAGGATCGAACGATGGACTATTCTATCCTTTTCTTTCCTTTTTTCTTCTTCTTTTTTGGAAATAATGGTAACGTGTTTTTGTCTTTTTCTAGTTGTGTTTTCGATGTTTCGAAAGAAGGTTCCTCGCCGGTTCGTCGAGAATCGGGTACTTCGTATGCCGTTCGTGTTACTTGGAATGGCTGAGAAGATGTGTGTTTGGAATTTAAGGAGCAATGTAAGGGAGTTTTATGTGCACGGTGGATGTTATGCAGGTGGATGTGGATGCAATGGGAATAAGGTTAATGCATGTGAGTGAGTGTCGAGAAACTTACTGTTTACGCTTGACGATGTGCGCGAGTGTAATCAGATTCAATTTTTATTCTAATTCTTTCACTGAAACACGGTAAGGGAGTAGTTGCGGTTGCTCTCGAAAGTATTCCAACGCTTGTACGATCCTTCTACGAATGTATTACACGGAACGTTTTAAAATTTCGTTGGCGTCCTACCGAAACATTCAACATCCATTAGTAGCTGTTAATTATAAAAAATCCTGCGAATGTATTTGAACGTTTTACGAATACGTTATACGGAACGTTTATACGTACCGAAAGTGAAACTCAATTAGTAAATATCATCGTTTTTGATAATTATAAGAAAGATATTGATCATTTTGACGATAAGTTCGATAATGGACATACTTTTTGCAGAATACAAATTCTCCATGTATACGCCGAGCATGATCGCGGCGGCGAGCGTCGCAGCGGCCCTCCACGGTCTCGATTGGACAGGGAAAAGCGGTTACGGGCTGGCCGGACTCCTCGACGAGCTAACTCGCATCACGGCTATCGAACAGGTTTGTCCTCGTGTTGATATTATTTCACGACGGCCGAGAGAAACCTCGGATAGCACTGTCAACGAGTAGATATAATCGCAACTTGATTTGCACCCGGTTTATCCGAAATGTCGAAAATAAACGTTGCGTGACAGCTTCTGTCTGTCTGCTTCTGTGGGAGATTTATCAGATATTTTTAATTAACAAAGTTCAACTGCAAAGGGTTCCACCGAGATAGCATAATAAGGAGCTTTCGTCAGATTCGATCTACGATTTAAGGAAAACGTTTGAATAAAAACGAATTAAATTTAAAACAAAGATGTCGAACGTTGCAAACGATTCGTTCTCGTTAACATATGGAGCACGTATTAATGCAGTTTCGCGTATGGATAAATGTGGAAATTGTTCAAAATTTCATCTTTCATCCAACTGCCCTATAGATATAAAAGACAAACGTTTAAAAAACCACGCAGAGAGGTTCGTTTTCACTTTGGTTGAAATCTGGACGGTTGGAGATTATGAATGAACAGAGGGGCAGGTGGCCAACATAGTTCTCGGTATACGTTCCTTCCTGCTTCTAAACACATGTGGTCGTCGAAAATATTGCGCTTACAGGACGTAGACCCCATGCCGAGCCATTCACGCGTGCACTTTATTTGCACTGGGCGCATTATGAATGTATAGTCTGCGCGTGTTTCGAATCGTCTTTTCCCTTTCCCGTCACGCTGTGACTTTTTTCCCCCGTAAACATGTGCCCGACACCTGCTACACTCCGCTCATCAGCACGTTTTTGCGCCACGTCTTGGCTGGATTCGCGAACGATCTCTGAAACTGCTTCTTGGAACTTTCTCTTGTCGATCAAAATTACACGCTAGCTCGATTAATTAATCGGATTATCTTACGCGTTTCTGTTCGTTTCGCTGTGCAACAAAGTTCCCTAACGATTCGTAAATCGATCGCTTCATTTCTAATTTCTAACAAGAATCGTAACGAGTATTACATTCTATAATTTATAATTATTATATTGCGCAAAATCTATTAATCTCAATTCGCCGGACAACGTTCCTCAGAACTGCCCCTGAAATCGAAATATTAAAGCCGTATCTAAGAAGCCAATTATAAGACTGATCGATGTTTCTTCTTCTTCCAGGATTATCTGCAAGGTTGCCTGGAGCAAATCGAAGAGATGGTATCCGAAGCAGTGGGTGCCGACGGTACCGGCGGGAACGGCCATCAGGTGACCGGATCATCTCTTTCGGGCACGTCGCAGAGGCCTCTGGGGGACGAGATAACCAGCCAGGAGAAGATCCTGGAACACGAGAAGGCGGGCACGCCGACCGATGTGAGGGACGTCCATTTTTGAGAGACGCCGCTGAGGGAAACTCTGGCCAGGGTGACTCTCTGCTGAGCCTAGAGGCCGAGGAGCAAGCGATGCCCAGCAGCGACGACGACGACAACGACAACGATGCTGAGGGACCCACGGCCACGAAGAGAATCAAGAAGGACGAGGCAAAGTTCGAGCTAAAGAACGCGCAAGAAAATTCTTGAGACGAAAAGAGTACAGAACGCGCACAGCCACGTGCGGAAGAGACATAGATGTATAAAATACGTTGTGTTTGCTCGACCGAATCGTCGTTTGGTTTCCCTTCGTCACCACTGTGAACAGAATCGTCTTCGAAAAAGGAAAGACAGATCTCGAAACGTGTTCGATACTTTAGTGTTCTGTACGGATTCTGTAGATTCATCGCGAAGATTCGTAAACCTAAATGGGACACCGAGGAACTAGGGACATTCTTTTTTCTTTTTTAAAGAGCCACTTCCCTTCAAACGCATGTTCGATTATTCGCTGATTGTTGAGCGACTTGCGAGCGAAGGTGGACTACTTTCCGTGGGCTTGACTGGTGGAGAGAGCACGTGATCGATGGAAAATCGCGAAACATAGAAGTTTTAGTCGATCTATCTAGATAAAGCTGTCGAATATTCGTTATAGTTTTTACTCGGAGATCAAGCAACGATCAATGCCGAGGCGTTGTCCCAAAACGAATCGAAATTCCGCGTGCACAATTTATATATATATATATATATGTAAGTATGTGCGCGCGCGCGCGAGGGTGTGTATGTATGTGTGTGTATACATATATGCGTATGTATATGCAGAGGGTCGGATAGCGAGCGCGAGGGTCCAAGGTCTCGATGGGCCCCCTTTGTTATTTAGTTGTACGCGTTTTTATTCGCGAATATTCGTGTGCATCCGATCGTTCAAGGCATCGGAATTGGTTTTGTTCTCACTTCATTGACAGAGACTGCGTGTCGTCTCGTATCATGATCTAGAGTTTTCTGAGACTTTTTTCTTTTATTATTATAATACTTTTTTATTTTATTTTTTTCTTTTGGGATGGAACGCCCTCTATTGGCGTTGCAGCAGGGAAAGTAGATCGATCGAAGATGCAGAACTTAAAAAAGTCTGAACTGTTTTTTATACTTCCGTTCGAGACAATGATTCGATAATATAGCCCTTTGAAAGATAGATTTCTTTTTACAGAAAGATGTTCGTTGGCACACGGAAAGGAAGCAAGAAAGACTAAATCATTTGACGAGGAGTGTAAGTCGAATGCGAAACATTTGAGCGTTGTTTATTTAAGTATCGAATGTTGTACGAAATAGAAAGAATCGCGAGACACGAGCATGTACTCCATTCTCGCTTCATTGTCTCTCCATCCCCCCGCCCCTCCCCTCCCCGCCCGAAACATTCGCGTAATTATCATGCAATGTTCTTTCTGCATACGATATTAAAACGTTCGGGAACTTTCACGATAATGTCAGCTTTCGATCGGATTCGCTTCGCGCTAATTCGAAGCTGGAAAAGAAGAAAAGAAACTGATCTGCGAAAGGTTAATAACTGATCGATGAATATCGGAGAAAAAAGGAAGAAAAGTAAACTGCGTATAATTTAAAACTCAACGGTTCAATCTTGTTAAAAGAAGAAAGAGATAAATGTATCGTTAAAAGAGGGACACTGAGATTACTCGAACGTAAGAAATAAAACGAATAAAATGAATAAAACATATGATTTTAGTAGCATCTTCGAGAGAGACCGAAAAGTAGCAAGAGATATGAAACGTTTCAACGATAATTTCGATAATGGTCGAAGGAGAACAGAGACCGGAAGTAGAATTAGAAAAGAAGAGACCGGAAGGCGTGCCGTTGAGGGAAGGCTATGCAATACGCTTTGTGCATCTATTTCGCAATAGAATTGTACACTTAACTTTTAGTAGCCGGACGACGAAGCTACCGCGCCAATTTCGTGTATCGTTTAGAAAATTAGAGAAAACCATTAAAGAAAACACAACAAAATGCGGATCGATTCTTTTCTAGAAGGCTAGAAAGAAGAGAAAAGAAAAGCAAAAGAGGGGAGAGAAGAAATGCAGAAAACAAGGAATAAAAAGTTCATATAGTCAAATCCAGTCATGTAGTGTTTTGTACATAGGTATACATACGAGAAAAGTTATATATATATATGTACACATTATATATACACGAGGTGTGTGCTTGCGCGCGTGTAAAGAGAGATAGTATATGATACGAGAAAACGGAGGAGTGCGAAGAAAAAGAAAACGTTGATCGCGCGTGCGAGTTTATTACAGCGAAATGTCGAATGGAACAGGGAAGCGTATAGAGTAGTAGATAGAAAAAGGAAAATATAGTTCCCTTTTGTTTTTTTGTATTTACGTTTACAATAATTGTTAATCCAAATGTTTTCCTCTCGGGAGTTGCGGCACGACCCGTCGCTTATTCCACTCGGTTCCTAAGATCGGTTGTGCCACGCCCGCTGTGCATTTGTGAACGCTCGATGATTCGCGGTGTGTGGATGTGTGGGTTATACGTGCGTGTACATGCGTGTGTGTCGAATTTTTCGTAAGCAAAAAAAGAAAAAAAAAAAAAGGAAAAAATGGGGAAGAAAAGGCGTAACCAGAGGGTTTCGAAATTCCAAAAAAGATTTACAAATAACATTTTACCGTCGAATCTGCTTGTATATGCATTTCAGATCGCATCTTTTTAGCTCTTTTTGGTATATTAATATGTAAATACATATTATTATGCATATCATAAAGCTGATTTACGATGGCTTCCTGTAGCATGTATCGTATAACTATCACGCGCGATGCTATTCTATCTGTTAAAGGAAACACCGCAGAAATGACAAAATAGCGAATTAGTATGAAATTTCTACTGTCTGTGCACCAGACAGGCTAAAATAATTTCTGCGAAAAAGCTGATCCTTAAGTTTCTTTTTTTTTTTTTTTCTTAAAGAACTTGATAAAAGGATGACTTTGATAGCTAAACCGTGTCAGTCTAACTTTGCATGCTCGAAACCAGCACTCTGCATTTGGCTATTCTTCTCCCAAAACCGCGATTGTAAATATGTAGGAAAGCTATACGAGGCGTACGATTAAAAGTTAACACAGTAGTCCGTGTAAGATAAAGCGGCGAATAACGTGGCAGTGCGATAGAATCGAGATACGAAAGAGAAATTGGACGATGTGTTTAAATACGAGTAGAACCGGGCGTTTAAACGTTGTCTAATAATTGAACTATTTTGGTGCTGTGATTTTTATTCTGTGGGTTTGCTAAAAGTGCGTGAAACCGCTGAATATGAGATTTTATAGAAATTTCATTTATATATTATAGCGAATGTCTTTTTCGTGTTCGTTCGAGAAACAGGCATTTGGAAGAAAGATTCAAAGTACAAAATCAGAAGATGCAACACGTCTCAATTACTAATTAGGACAAGGTAGTCTAAATAAGAATTTGAATACTCGAAAACAATGAAATTTGATATCCGTGTATTTTATAAAGTCATCGATTGTTATTCGAAATGCGTAAAATTCTTAAAATTAGAACGATTAAAGGGAAATTTTCGAATTTAGGCCTTTGTACATAAATCACCCCTTTCCAAATTTTTAACTCCAAACCACAAAAAAAACGAAAAGGAACAAAAGAAAGAAAAAGAAATACCAAAAAGAAATATTCTCATCGCACAGATCCACAGCACCAGAAGTGTTGAACCTCAACTACTATCGTTCATCCAACGTATTTAACGTTATTATACACATGAACTCCCTTTTAGAAGACAAAATATAAACGTTTAATCAGTCTATCCTCGTTAATCTACGCTGTATGTACGTATAAGTAGATTGCCAAGTAGTTGAAGCAGAATATTATCCGACGCAAAACCAAAACGATAAAAATAGAGAAATAATATAAATCCCAATCTCTAATGTCATGAAAATGAAAACAACTCAAACGACAGTAGTTGAGGCTAGCGTCCAATGTTTATCGAAAAAGAAACAAAAAGGAAATAGTAAAAAGATAAATAATCCACGAACCCATTAGTACTTAAAATGCGTCGAGTAGAATAAAGGAGAGAAAAAGAGGGGGAGACAGAGTTCGGGGAACGCGAGTTCCTCTTCTTCCTTCGAACTTGAAAAATGAACGAAACGAACCTACGCTACGAAGAGAATTAAAAGAAGAACTCGCTAAGAGGAGAAGAGGACGGGAAGAGGTACACGCGTTCGTCCGCCCTCGATGAAAATCAATCTGCGCATTCCGACTAAGAAGTAAGAAAACGATTAAAAAAAAAAAAAAAAAAAAAAAAAAAAAAAAAAAAAAAAAAAAAAAAAAAAAAAAAAAAAAAAAAAAAAAAAAAAAAAAAAAAAAAAAAAAAAAAAAAAAAAAAAAAAAAAAAAAAAAACACAGAAAACAAGAAAATGGCAGAAATAGCCCAGTGCCACAAAACGAAACCTAGTTAGTAACATACTCTTCAAGTAACCAAATCCTAGTACAACGTAGAGAGAGATCGAATAATATAAAAGAGAAGAAAGAAAGAAAGAAAGAAAGAAAGAAAAAGCAAATAATATGCAGTCTGGTGTACGCATGGCTGACCTTTTTCATACTTGTACTACTAGCGTACTATAATGCGTTCTCTGTGCACGCACCTATATATATACATGTATCTGTATATATATCGTATACTATGTATCGTATATATACAAATAAATGTATATACGTATATGTACATATATATTTGTATATTTTAAACACGTATCATTGTGTACCTTGGAAGAATGGGATCATTGTCGAGAGACGGGGGAGGGACGCATCGGAGCTACATCGGGCAATTGTAAACCGAAAATGACGGTGCCTTGATGTGCAGGGTCCCAGATTTTCTTGTACGCTCGATCGAAATTCGAGGTTCGAAGAAATTCTTCTTCAAAGTTTGCCTCTTTTTCTGTCAATCGTCCATTCGAAATTTATTATATTATATTAGCTAGAGGTTAAAGTTCTTCGAGGAAATTTATAAATTTCGGAGGAATTCCGAAGGAAAAATAAGAACATTATATTTTGTTTATATCCGTTTGTTAGAAACGTATAGAATCGTATTTAATTGTGGAATTTATTGTGATGGTTCTTTTATGGACCTTTATTTTATTAGTAGTATATTGGCTATATACGTAGGATATTACATATGTTTACATAGTTGTCTTCTAATTTGTCTTTTATTTCCTTTTTCGATTTGGGATCCGTGAAAATAGTTTTTCGCATCGATTTTGAACAATCTTTTGCGAAGAATCATTCTGTTTCGTTTTAAAGGTCCCTGTATGTGTACGTGGCATTTAGATTGATTTATTAAAGTTCTTATAATATCGAATTTATTTACGTTAATTTTTCGAGATTCGTGTCTCTTGGTGTTTTACCATTATATTAGTTTTTTGATATGAATCTGCATCGACATTTATTTGCTTCATTTACACAATATTCTTCGTTATTTTGTTACGTAATAACCCTATGTATCGTGTAATTACGAGTGGACGAACCCTAAAGAAAGGCAAATTATTAATAGTCTAGATATAAGCATGTGTAAAAATACATAGTGAAATAACTTGCAAAAGCGAAGAAGAGAAACCGAAACGATGATAAAGAAGTTGCAATTGTCATAAAATAGAACTATTCGAAGATCTGTGATCCTAGGTTGCGAGCCTGTTCCTAAATAGCGTCTCGTTCCAGTCGAACAACCCCGTTATTCCGCCCCTGTTTTAGCTTAGTAAGAACACGACGAGCTTGCGACACTCTTTTCCTTCTTTAATACCACCGAACGAAAAATAATCTAGCGCAACAGAAATTCTTTAATTTTTTTCCTTTTTCCACGAATAATCGTGGAAAATCCAATTATTTTCTTTTCTTTTTTCCCTTCGTTCGATGCGAGTACAGAGTGTTTTACTTCATTCAACGTCACGTGATTACGCTTCCTCTCAGCAATCCTAATCTTAGCCACGCCCCGCGAATATCAATAGACACATTTTAAACTCCTACCAAGAAGAGATTGAAGCTCAGTTTTCCTCTCTAATGAGGATTCACTGCCAGATTCACTGCCAGGATGAAAATAATAGTGCACGCGCTCAATGACGAACTCGCATCGATCACTATACGTACTATTACATATGTTGTTTTCTCATTTCGTAGATTCCGTCAGTTGTTTTCCCCGATTTTTTCGTTCGCAGTAAAGCAACGCAATAGACATACCACTGATATACCTCAGACACCGCATACACCGCTCGAAACAGCATGTGTAGCTTTTTTTTTTTTAAATCTCACTCACGGCGAAAGAGTGTGCAGAAGAATGAAAACAAAGAGTTATGAAAAATCAAGATGGATGTAACAATCACACTTATGCGTTACTTTTTAAACCTAGCACGTAAAAATATGATTTTTAATCGATAGGTGCGCGATTAGTTGTACCAGGCGAAAGTGAAAGCTTCGGTACGACAAACTTTGTACATATCCCACTGTGCGTGGTGTGACGCACAGTCGAATGGAAAATAAAGTATTAATATTTTATACAGTCGTAAGACATGTCTTATTTATTGCTCGCTTCTTACTATCTTTACATCCAGATAAAAAGATATTCTTTGGACGTTTTAGCACAGTTTTTATTAAGTAATAAGCGAAAATGTTCTAAAAATATATATATTGTTTTAGAGTTAACGAATTCAAATTTTTAATTTACTTCTATCATTCCATCATAAGAGCGCTAGTGTCGTACGATTTAAAATGGTTATATTCTCTAGTTGCGATATTATGTTACTGCTTAAATAGTAGTTGAAAAGAAAAGTTAATAAACAATTCTTTAATGAATCTTGCTGGGAATATGAAGAATAATAAAACATAGAAGTTGAATAAACTTTATATCTCACTGATGATAAACAGAAACAATGTCTAAATGCATTTGTTTTCATTTATCGCTGTTTTCTTCAATTGAATGCGACGGAATGCATTCCGCGTACAATTACCCAGACCTGTAACATGAACAATATTATGTTTACGTGCAAAGATCGTAAACAAAGATGTAAACAATATTGGTAACAGGCGGCATTTATCCTCGTCGGTACATTGATATTGGAGAGTCAAGTTGCCACATGGTTATCAATAAATCTTATTGGTGGGCTAGTATCGGGCCATATTATTTACAAAACGAGCCCCTCTAATTGCGTCAGCAGCTCTTTATATAAGTAGAATCAGCTGTTGTCTATTTAGTATCTCAAGATGGTTCGGTAAATGAACTCGTAATAGTAAAGTGATATTAGTTAAAACTATTGCAGAAAAGGAAATCGGTATCAGTAATTTTTAAGAATCGTTCTGCAAAATTTTCAGCGAATCGATAATCACTAGTGTAGATAGACTTTTATCATTCCCATATTCTCCTTGTTCATACAACGAAATAAATCAAGAATGACACGAAATGTTATAAAATATTATCACAGTGTGAAATATTATCAAAGGTTTCTCCTTTTATCAAGGTAAACTATGGAACGTTAAGTTGTATTCCCTCGTTCAAGAATTGTCATAATTAAAAAATTATCCTTCTAATTCCTTTTCCAGTCTCAATTGTACCATTTTGTATTGTTTGTTATTTATAAAACATGACACACATGCGTTTGTGTTCGTGCTTTAATGTATAAAGTTAAAGTAATAATAGTTACACTTGTCCAATGAGTTTGCCTCGCGAAAATTCGTCATCTGATGTAAGCAATTACCAAATCATTTTGCATCGTCTTACAGTGCGAAACATGTTACAAAAGTTAATTATTTTTATCATTTTATGAACAATCATACGTAACATGAAAACACGTTGATTAATTCTTATTTATAATTATACTTACTTATTATGTTTATTAATTATTTATATTATTAATTTGCTCTCGTGATAAATATATAAATGTTTAATTCTTTGTAATTACAGACAGTTGACAGATAGTGCTACGGGTAAAGGTTATAGTGGAAGTGTTAATAAAAATAAATTATTAAATCGTTTAAATACTTTGTGGAAAATAAAGATGTCCATGCAAAATCATTCGAAGCTTTTGTCGCAGTTGAAAGATTATTTAAACAAAGCTGGTTATGATAAAAATTTACAAACTATCTTATCCAAATATTGGTTAGATTTTCTACAAAGAGTAACATATTCACAAATAAATACTTTGAAGAAGTTGTCAGCACTTGAATTTTCGAAACATATGAATAATAATAAAGATTTAGATATAAAACAAGGCGACAATAGTAAAGTAGAAAAAGAGAAGGTAATATTGAATGCTCCGGAAGAAGAGACATTAACTACCGGCTCTGTTCAATGTAAAAAGGTAAGTAATATATTTTGGATAATATAAGACATACTCAAAGATCTAATTTTCCTTATGTTCAACAATTCTTTTAGCAAATTCACGAAGATAATATACATGAGAGCAAACTTCAAAACAAAGGAGTATCACAAATTGTTTCCGAGTTTCTTGGTGCACTGATATTTAATTCTGTACAAAGTAAAACAGCCAGATTAGTTGTACCACCAAAGTGGAAAGTAAATATTCACAAAAATATATCAAAACACAGTATTGCGTCTAGAACAAGCCATGTCTTGAATACTATAATAACTGCTGAATCAACTGCTTCACGTTGGAGAAGGATCGAAGATTTATTAGCACACATTGATCAATATCCAGAAGCTAGACATTATGCGATTAAAGGAGGAGCAATAAGAGTATTGCTTAAAACTAGACAAAAGGTTAAAGATGAACAAACAAAAGGTATACAATGATTTAAAGACATTATCTTGCTAACTATATGAGGAAGAGTATTCTGAATGCTTTTAAACCTCACAGCATCTATTAGAGAAGCATTAGCAGTATTGGGTTATAATGAACCATTGCCTGGCAGAGGTATTAGAATTCTTTCTATTGATGGTGGGGGTGTGCGTGGAGTATTAGTTATAGAAATGTTAAAAAAACTTGAGCAATTGACAGGCAAGAAAACTCATGAACTGTTTGATTACATATGCGGCGTGAGTACAGGAGCTATTCTTGCTGCTGCTTTAGGTATATAGTATATAGTATGCTTGTTTGATTACGATAATCATCAACATTTATTTTCAAAATTTAATATTATTCACATATTATTACATTTGTCATTTTACATATAGTTTACTAATAATATTGTCTACAGGTGGACATAGACGAAAATCGTTGTTTCAAATATCTGAATTATACAAGGAACTAAGTACTAAAGTGTTTACTCAAAGTGCAATAAAAGGTACGAGTAATTTGGTATGGAGCCATGGATATTATGATACAGCGCTCTGGGAAAAATTACTGCAAGAGAATATAGGAGACAAAGTTCTTATAAAAACAGTTCATGATCCTGCTGCTCCAAAAGTATGTGTGTTATTTCTTACTTATATTATATAAATATTGCATTATTTTATTGAGAATTGTTGAAGGTAGAAAATCTTCCATCTATGATACAACAGCTATTTTTTTTAGTTTTCAGCTATATCTGCTGTTGTAAACCAAGAACGTGTAATGGCCTATATATTTAGAAATTATACTTTACCTCATAGGGTCGAAAGTTTATATCTAGGATCTCATAAACATAAATTGTGGGAAGCTATTAGAGCATCTGCAGCAGCGCCTAGTTATTTTGAAGAATTTAAATGTGGTGGATACCTTCATCAGGATGGAGGTACATATCAATGTATTTCATAATCATTGAAGATTTCAAACCTAATTCTAACCCTAACCCTAACCCTAACCCTAACCCTAACCATATAAAACAAGACTGACACTGAAGTGTTCAAATACCTTAATTTTATGCAGGTATACTAGTAAATAATCCATGTGCAGTCGCATTACACGAAGCTAAAGAATTATGGCCAAATAATCCAATTCATTGTGTGGTTTCATTCGGAACTGGTCGCACGCCAAATCAAATTTATGACAACAGCAAAACGGCAGAAATAGCGATTTCAAGTTGGAAAGACAAGTTTTATAAAATTTTGGATAGCGCGACTGATACCGAAGGTATTAATTTGCATAATAACTTNTTATTTCACTATTTGTATTGAACACATACTTAAACGTCAATAACAATATACCGTATAGCTGTGCATATTATGTTGAACGATCTGCTGCCTGAAAACGTGTACTTCCGTTTCAATCCATATCTAACGGAGATGTTGTCGATGGTAGAAATACGTCCTGAGAAAATCAATCAACTGGAACAAGATGCAAGAATGTACATACGTAGAAATGAAGAAAAATTTCAGAAAGCTGCTGAAGTTTTATTACAGAAGAGAAAACTCCAACAAAAAATCGTGGATTGGATTACATTACAAAGAAAAGTTTCAGGTCTATGAATTATTTTATCTCATAATTTATTCAAGCATTTCATAACTTATAAAGATATGTACAAGTTACATAAACACTAAGTACGAATTTTATATTAATCGGATTTACAGACTTGCAGTGTATTTATATTTTATGAGAAAAGTTTGTTTGAAACAAACTCGTAACTAGATATGTGATGTAATTATTATTGATTTTTAATGTTTATTTAAAGCGTTAGTATGACGAAACAAATATGTTACATTTATTTATATTTGTTTTTGTAAATATTATATTGAAAATAATTTTCTGTAAATAGTAACGATTTATTTAACATATCAATGAACATGTACATACTTGTGACCACTAAGGCACATGCACACGTATTTACATACATCAATAAAAGATGGTCATTAAATGACAAAGTACAAAACATCATAAATAAATATATAATATTTATTTTAGTAGGACTGTTTACTATTGTACTTAGTTTAATTATATATAAATACACTAATGACTTTTTTATTTTAATATTGTCTTTCATAAATGATAACATTATTTTAATGTTTAGTATACGTATATTTTAGCATACGTGCGCTTGTTCAAAGAATTGAAGCATTAAATAACTGTAACTAACAAAGTGATTTCTACTTTGGATATAAAATGTTATAAACCGCTCTTCTCTGCCGCTAGTTCTAATGCTAGTCTGTATTTTTTCACATAAATAGTGAATATATTCATATGAAAATGTATTTGTATAAAATAGAAAATGATCATGCTTATAAAATGTTTTATAATGTTTAAATGTTGCTTGTTTCAAAGAACACTTTAAAGTATTACAATTCTGCTTTAACTAAGCCATTGTCAACTTCGTTAAAAAATGTTATGTATTGTAAAGATATTAAAATAACTAAATATATTTAATATTATTACTTTTTTCATTTACCGTTCCTGAAGACCATATGTTATTAAATTCAACTTTAAAGAAAGAAGGAAAAGAAATAGCGCAGGAGAAATATGTATATTTGGCGCTAGTGTCGTTCTCACACTACGAATCTGTCTCTTCTTACTTTAGACTTCCGATTCAGAGCACGCTTGGTAAAGCTTCCGTAGGTTTGTTATAAATTTATTATATCTAAATCATCTTCTATGTAGATTACATAACTATGTTATTATATTATTTTTTACAATTGAGAAAAAATATTTTGTATTAATTTCTCATAGTCTTTTTTCCCAATTCATGATAGAATATCATTTCATTTTCAAAAAATCTTTTTTAACCTCAAAGATTGTTTATGACATTTTATGTTGTAACTGATTAAAGCTATTATTTTTCTAGATTGATTAACAGAGAAAAATGGCAAAGTCCAAGAATCATACCAATCATAATCAAAGTAAGTGTAAATAATTATGAAGCATGAGAAGTGAAATTCATTCATCTTAAAATGTAAAATACGAAACGTAACATTACTTGGTTTTTTCTGGTTTGTAGATCGTAAAGCTCATCGTAACGGTATNAAAGCCAAAACGTTACAGGCATGAATCTACGCTTGGTGTAAGATTTAAATTTATTAAATAATAATAATAAATTTTTTTCTTTTTTAATCATAAGCGGAATCTCTAATTGCTTGTTATGTTGTCAAGAAATTCCTGTTGTGATTTTAAGATTTGTTTTATCGGTAACATCGTTTATATTAATCAAAATGTAACTTCATAACATTTGACATTTTTTTAGATGGATTTGAAATTCTTGAGAAACCAGCGCTTTGCGAAGAAGCACAATTTAAAACCCAAAGAACAATTGAAGAGGGCAGAGAAACGTAAGGCTCTTCGTGAAGCTAAAAAATAATTTTCCTGTATATATATATGATTTTATTGTAATAAAAAATTGAAAAATTATTAAACAAGCATATTTTATAATTCCCTGACTCGTAACTAATATATACAGATTGATCTAGCAAGTGAATATCTGCCTTATTTATTGTTGTATGAAAAAACTTGTCAGTAATCAAGAGAAAGTTACAGTATTTTAAGGGTCACATGCTATTTAGCAGGACCTGTAATATTAAGAAAATGGGAATTTTAATACATCAATCAGTAACGGAAAATTACACTATTGACAGTAGGTTGAGTATCCATGTCCATATGATTATCGAGCGTTCTTAAATTTATTTTAATGCTTTTAAATTCATCAGTATAATTAGTCATATAATTATTTAATTAGTTATACAAGTTTACGAAATTTTCTCAAATAAATGATTTTTAGGAAGTATGGGAAATTTACCTAAATCTTTTCTCCTAAATTCGTGCGTCATTTAAAGTTTAAAGAACACAGCGATTCCATCAGTCAACCTCCCAAGCTCTTCAATTAATATACTCCATTAATAATAAGTTCCCCACTGTCTTTTTATATAACTAAAGTGAGCATTATACTCATAGAGATTGCACCTTTTTGAAAATGTCCATTTGAATTTAACCTTTTGCATTCCAAGCTTTTTTGCTATTGTTCTTTTTTTCTCAGATTTGTACTTTGATTTTGTTTCATACTTCCTAGAATTTAATTAAGTTTATCTATAAGTACGTTAATTTCTCATTTCGTATTAGAAGTTAGAAGTATTTGGGCGTTTAATAGAAGAAATCAGAAACATATTTGTTGTGTCAATAAGCATTGTACATTTGTAACAAATATATGTAAGTTTATTTATATAAAGTAATAAATTTTGATATTTTGAACGAACAATTATGCGATCTTTTAATATTCAAATTTATACTTAAGTGAAGTAGTGCGAATTCAATATGGCGACTGACAATATTCCCGATGATCGTGAAATAAGCCATAAAGGAACATTTAAACCACAAATAATTTTATTATTCAGTGGTAAAAGAAAATCTGGGAAAGATTATATTACAGATGCTTTGCACGAAAGGTGATTAGATTCTAACCGTAATAAAATAACTGAGGACAATATGATCGTGATGATGATAATAATAATATGTTAATTTAATATGTTGGATGATTTATTTGTTAATAGAATTGGACATGATAAGAGTGAAATTATAAGACTTTCTGGACCAATTAAGTTTCACTGGGCCAAATCTCTTGGTCTGGATATCGATCAGCTTTTAGGAGATGGAAAATACAAAGAAAATTATCGCCTTGAAATGGCAAAATGGGGAGAAAACATCAGGAACAAAGATTATGGCTATTTTTGTCGTGCAGCTTTAGAAATGTATAACGGTACGAAATGATTTTATATTAAAAATTCATATTTTATACAATATCATATGCCAATTTGTTTTAGCATATAGCAAACCTATTTGGATAGTAAGTGATACAAGAAGAAAAACTGATATACAATGGTTTATGGAAAATTTTAAAAATATATGTAAAATAATTCGCATTGAATCAGATGATTCAATTAGAAACAAACGTGGTTGGATGTTTACACCAGGTAGGTAACAAAAATTAATTGTTGAATGAAAAAATGGAAGTTTGATTATGATTATATTTGCATGTACTTACATTATTAATTATAAAATATACTTTACAGGTATTGATGATTCAGAAACTGAATGTAATTTGGATGATGTAAATACATGGGATTTGAAAGTGATAAATAATAATGAGAGCATAGAATATATATTAGAGCAAATATTAAAACTAATTGATCAGTGAACCATATCATAAATGTATAAATTAACGTTATGTATATACATATATATATATATGTATGTATGTATGTTGTAAAAAATGAATCTTTTTAAGTGATTTATAAAAAATAAAAGAGCAATACAAATTAATTTTATTCTTAGACGAGGTTGAAAATTAAATTGTAATTAAATAAATGTTGTTACAAATGGATATTCGAAATATTATTTATCATTAAACTTGCTAAATATTATATATTTGATTCTCAAATTTTGCGGATCACGTTCGTGTAATTTTGTAAACATGTTTATATACGACCGTGGTGTAGGAATGTCCAGATAGGAGGTTAGATGGCATCATAGAGCGAATCAATTGAAAAAGAGAATGGAATGGCATAAAGCATAAGTGAACTCAAAACTTGGGGTAGTTTATGTTAACGTTTGAATTGTGATTATATACGATGATTATGTGTGTACTTTGCGATTACAAAGTTTTATTATAAAAGAGAATATTGAAATTTCCCTTTGTATGATTAATTCCTGAAATGGTGGATCATTCAGTACCATCCGACATACTCGTCGATTTAAGCAGGTTAATTTTTACACTTAATTCTCAAAAAAACATTTTTTCATACCATTATTTAACTTCGTTCACATTGTTTCATTCTGTATTGAAAGTATTTTAGGATTTTGATATTTTCAGTCGATTTATTATCAACGTACCTGAAGAAGAGAGGAAAGATTTAGTTCGAATATGCTTTCAAATTGAACTAGCTCATTGGTTTTATTTGGATTTTTATTGTACAGATGAAAATCCAAAGTTGAGACCATGTAGTATGAGAGAATTTGCCACGCAAATTTTTTTTCATATACCATTCCTAAAACCTCATGTAGCTAACATAGATAGTATTCTTGAACAATGGCGTGAATATAAACAAAATGTTCCAACCTTTGGAGCGATTGTATTGAACGAAGATTTAACTAAAGTGTTACTTGTTCAAAGTTATTGGGCAAAAAGTAGTTGGAGTTTTCCTAAAGGCAAAGTTAATGAGGATGAAGATCCATCTCGTTGTGCTGTTCGGGAAGTTTTGGAAGAAACTGGTTTTGATATTTCAAATTTAATAGATGAAAATGAATACATTGAATCGGTAATAAATGAGCAATTGATAAGATTGTACATAATATGTGGTGTACAAAAAGATACGAAATTTCAACCAAAAACAAGGAAAGAGATAAAAAATGTAGAATGGTTCTCTCTCGCTGATTTACCTAATAACAAGAAAGATATGACCCCAAAAGTAAAAACAGGAGTTGGTCCAAATGCATTTTTCATGGTTATTCCTTTTGTAAGGTAATCAATTATTTCAAAAGCCTAAAAGATAAAAGTTATTTTGATATGATGTATACATTATTATCTATTATCCTTTATATCATGTCATGTCATGTCATTTTTCATATATACAATACTGTTAAAAATGCAATCAGTTTAGATGTTAGAAAAGAATAAAAAGTATAATGAAGATGTGCTTCAAAAATTCTATTTTGCTATTATAATTTTCAAATAGGAGAATGAGACGTTGGATACAAGAGAAACATTTACGTGAGAAAAATGCGAACACTATACGAAGACACAGACACAAATCTCTGGGTGACGTTGATACTGTTTCAAAGAATAAACGGCAATTACTTCCTCATTCTGTTCAGGTAATTGAACTAACTGTTGCTTAATCGCCTATTTCTGTTAATGTCTTTGAAAATAATTTTAACTGTAAATTATTTCTAGAACGATATTCCAAGCTTCAAAGATGTTAAAAACTTCCGACAATGTAATACTTCACCAGCGAGGAATCGACGTAGTATACATGATTGCAAAAATCTTATGCCCAAAGCAGCGATCAAACGTAATCTATTCGGGGATCAGAATGAAGATGAAATGTCAGCCGTACTCGCCAAACAATTAACCGACAGTCCACAAAATCAACAATCATATTCATTTTTAATGGATCCAGCTATCCAATCTGTAAAATGCAATGACTTTAGTTATAAAGCTCAAGCTAAAGTTCTAACTATGGAAACGAAAGGTTTAGTGCTTAATATTGTAATTGGTGCTAGTTATAAGCTTAAGAGATTGTGTAATTGTAATGAAGATTTTTATTGATTTACAGATCAGACATCCAGAGAATTTCGGAGTGCAGAATTTCCCGATGGAAATTTAAAATCTTTATTATTTGGCAAAGCAGCAAATAAATTGCAGGCAGATTTAAAAACTATACCTCCTCCGTTTGTGGTAATGAATCACAGCGCATCGCGTTTTTTCCCAATAGATCACATGAAAGCCCAAAACCATTCTATGGAATATTGTTCAATGACTTGGGCGAACTTTAAATTTGACAAACAAGCAATACTTGATTGTTTATAAAATTATTTTAAAATGATTTTAGAAGACATGGTCATACTCAGCAGGGTTATATCGCGATGGTTGTACATTTTTTGTGCATACATTCTTGTAATATTTATATAAGTTTAAATGATGATAGAGTGTACAAAGATTTATAATTAAATATGATTTTAAACATTTGTTTGAGATCACAAATGTTTCTCAGCATATTGGTTTTGGTGTTCAAACGATCTTGTCAGATATTATAACAGAGTACAAGTTATATACATCACTACTTTTTAATTATTAGATATTTAACAACTTTTTTTTTGTTATTGTATGTTCAACCTACTACTATAATGAAATGCAACAGAATATTAAATAAAAGTACGATAAAAATACGCTTAGATATGTGATGAAATCAATGAAATAATATACATATACATGTGTTTACTTTCAGTTGATAGGTACTTATTTTTTATGTAATAAAATATCTTGTATATTCCGCTTTAATTTAAATTAGTAAATTATGAAATAATCTCTGAAAGATCAATAGAGTGTATTTAATTTCTTTTATTTTATAACTAGATTATTTCACCATAGTTTAGTATTTATATGTACACGTGTTGAATGCATGTTTAATAAGAGATATATATATATATAAATCAAATTTAAAAACTATTCTTATATAAATAAAATAAAATCTACGTTTAAAACGGATATATATTTATCATACTTTCTTCAAAGATATAAAAAAGGCTAAAAGAAATATCATAATAGGGATAACAAAATACATGGTTTTTTTCATAAGGACAGTGCTTGTACCTTCTATACTTCTTATAATCTCATTATTTAATGCAAACACCGTTTTACTTTCTTCAATAAGTTTATTTTTTGTATCTTCGTCCAATGTTTCCGCGATATTGTTCATAGTATCGCGCATATTTCGTTTAAGTTCATAAATATTACTGTTTCCAAAGTCTGTAATATTATTAACAATCGCTCGAGATCCTTTAAATGGCCAAATTTTTTGCATAACTTGTCTTTTTTTGCGCAAAATGATCCCACCACTTAGAAGACCCATGTACAGATGATAAATGTATGCAATCAGTAAAATGGGTTCCGTATTTTCGATTTCTTTTAAATGGTTCAAATATTTGGTAACACTATCCCTGGAAATGATATCAAACATAAATCAAATTTTAAATCGAGGATCTATCGATTTTGCAAATGATTCACGAATGTCTTTAAATATTTTCAGCAACCGGTAGTAAATTAATTACATATTAACCTTTTTCGAAAGTACGTATATACGTAGAAATATAAATACAGTACAAAAGAATTTACCTAGGACTATAATTTTTTGTCCATTCTTTCCCCAAATAAAATTCAAGATCATGTTCAAACGCCTCGGTACGACGAAGTTCGTCCTGTAAAAGTGATCCTACTTTCGTATGTTTGCACCTGATCATAGCAAGTTCCAAATATCGAAAAATTTCATAGAAAACCAAAAGACCATCAGCCCATACAGAATCCTCAAGAAAACCTATTTAAAATCAATGATATTTGTCATTTTTAATTTGATATCATTTGATTTTAAGTTTTATATAATCTATCATTAGTTTATTGCACAATGATCTTAGAATAAATATTCATTGCATTGCTTAATAGGATTCATATATGATTTATTGTTATATTATATTATATTGTATGTCAAATATGAACATTAAATTAAAGAAAATATAAAAATACAAAAATATAAAAATGTAGAATGTTACATTGAAATATGTCATTTCTATTAACCTATATGAAAAAATGAAAATTTAAATTTCACTGATACGTTAATTAAAAAGATTGTGCTTTACCAAACGCTAATTTTGCATTTACTAATGCGTCACTAATTGAATGAATTTCTCTAGTGGCTTTTTGCATTTTTTTACAAAATGTCTCTTCGTCTTTGTTTGTCATTTTCGTGAAATCTATATGATTTTGTCACGGTACAGGAAAATGGATACAAATCTATCGTGCCATTTTATTCTTAATTCGTTCGTATTTAAGACACTGTACAATTATAATATTATTAAATAATTAAAAACACTATTTCACGTCTAACATTTACACAACACACGAACAGTACGACTAATGTATAATCATATGACTGCACTAGCTGAAACTTACAGTTAAGCACAAGATGGCATTGTGTTCGTCGAAAATGAAGAGGAAAACGCTATAGAACTATTAATCATTTGATATATTGATTACTTAGAAAAGATTGTTCAAAATTTTAAGTCCCTGTAGAATATTTTTGGAAGCATGAAAAAGATTTATGACATTTTCCTCCAAATGCACAACATATCTAATTTTTATCTCTGTAATAAATCATTTGAAATCGATTGAGGAGATGTATGTTTTTCTTTCTTTTTGTTTAATTCGTTTAATTGTATTTGCTTTGGTAATTTTTAATTTCCCGTGTTTGCTCTATTTCGTTTGTTAACTGTTCAGCAGAGATAATATTATATTATCATCATGGAGGAGATTATGAAAGAGAAATTTATTTCAATAAAATGCAGGTATTCGATATTTTACAATCGTTTTTTCATGTTTGAGTCTTTCTCCCAGTTCATTACGTATAAATTATTGGAACGTTTATATTTTTACTATATGTTATATGCTTCAGTGTTGCTAAACGGAACTTATATGGAAAGAAAAGGAAAATGTAAAACGGGAGAAGAATGAGAATATTAGTATGTAGTTTTTATAAAGGTAGTAACTTATCTCTATATGAAAGACAATAAATTTGTCAAGTAGCAAATGAAGCAAGTGGACGATTAAAAATGTTACGATGACACAAGCGTACTGTTTGCAGTAGTTGGCAGTTTTCTCTGCAGATACGTGGATTTTCTATGGCATTGGTATACGCTCTGTGTATATTGTAAGTGGCTGCGGTATTCGGCTAGTCAGATCGATGAGACGCCGTCGTCGTGGCGCCTCGTGAACGCCCAGCCCTGCTGTCTTGGCTAAACTTGCGCTTTTGGGATCACTTATCGTTCTCATATATTTTTATATAATATTGACAGACATTGCTAAACAATGACAATTACTTCTTGTAAACTGTTCAACACTTTTGTATAACGAGAACGAAGCCAGTTATGTAATTGTGCTAATTACTAGTCGTTAATCTTCAATCAGCTTATGAAAAATGTAATTATAATTGTATCAGAGAGTATAAAGAAAGCATCGTAATATCTTAATGGCAGTAAGTTGGCACTTTTGTTTGATTTAAGCAGAACGCAAGAAGTAGGAAGTTAAAGTAGGAATCTATTAATGTTTCTTATGCAGACGATACAAGAGGTAGACGTGCTTTATCGCAGGAGAAAAATTTGAAATCTTTAAAAGGAGGCCATCGACGTTATAGCTGCTGAATATACCGCGTTACAGACTGTAATGTAGAAGATGCCAAGTGTAAAATAATTCGAACGATGTAATAATGATGCTGATGCAAATGCTAAGGTACCTGCAATTAATAAGCACAAGCGCACGTATATATATACCTTCGTATTACTGAACGGTTTCTGAACGGAGCAGATTAGTGGTTTAATACGCTTCGCCAGGTTTTTAGTCACGGACTCTTTAATTAGTATTTTAATTACTGTAGAATCGAGTAGAAATTTTACGTATGCATCTCAATACGCGATGGTACTTTCAAACGTACGTTCTTTACTTTTTCGTTATTCTGCCCCACTAAATTCTTGATTCTTTGATACATATGTTCAGATTAAATTGCATTTGTAGTCGAATATATCATTAAACACTTTCATTTAGGAAATTTTTTTAGATATTATGTTTGTTAAATGCGAACGGTTTGAAGAGTGGAAGGTGAAATAATTTTAATTGATTTACATATATCTATCCATGTCGTTAGAGTAGATATCGTAAATTGAATCGTATCTACGTTTCATGCGCGTCGAAACGTCACATGTGTCGTCGCCATGTCTCGCGTGTGAACGCATTTACCTACGTCACTGACATGGTGGGACGTAGAATAAGTGCGGAACGTAGGGCGCATCGTCATTACGACAAGAGACAGTATCCGACTTGAAGAGATGCTATATTTTGGTTTCTGATATTCTCAACACGGTTAGTAAGGGATGCCGCTCAATACTAGCGCCGCGCACTATGGCCAGCACTGTAAAACTTCTGACTTGTACCCTGATCACGTTCGAATCCTATTCGAAATTATATTTTGACATGAAAATAGCATGAAAATTAGGGGCATTTAATGAGAAGAGAAAATAACAATGTTCTACTGTTACTTTGAAATACTAAATATATCATATATAATTCGTCTTAATAACATATTGTGCAACTATTTTTCTTTTACAAATGGAATATACACGTTATATTTTATATTTATGTATAGGTGCATGTGCGAGTATATATATATATACACTTTTTATAGTTATATATTCAGTAACGTGAAGAAACAAAGAATAGTAAAAAATTAATAGATAAATATTTTTTAACTAGAACCAGAACGAGAAAAATTTGAATAGATAGAGAGGATATAAATAATTATGAAATACTGATGTTTTTGAAAAAATTGCAAGAGAAATATACCATCAATCGGGTACGATATTTCATAGATACAGGGTTGAAGATTGTGAGATGCAATGCGGCAATCGAAGACGGCCAACGAATCGATATATCGACCGCGCGATCAACAAACATTTTAATTGATGACATTATGTCTTTTCTTTATGATCTTCCTCGTTTTAGTAGACTCAAAATTACTGAACAATAAATATAAACAATTATTCATCTATAAATCAATAAAATTGTAAATATTATCAAATAATTATATATGTTTCAATTATTAGGAAATTTACAAATTTTTAAAAGTTTGACAATCAAATAAATTTAACTGACCATACAACAGAGGTCACATCTGCAGTTGTAGCTATATGCATTCATGTACATATATCTCTGAAGCGGCTTCATTACGTAATTGATAACACAACTGTACGTTCGTAAAATATTTCTTATTTTTAAAAATATATTTTTGGAGGCTTTATCTGAATGTTCAATCGAGCATTTTTCCATTTTATATTGAAATTATTATTTCTCCCATCTAGGGAAGTCTATTACTTTATCTTCAATAAAAAATTAATAGAAAATGGAAATAAACGTACATATGTAGTGAAGGAATTTTAACTATTTTAAGCCCTATGTTCTGTTCGAAAAAGGTATTGAAAAAAGTTAGAGAAAGGTATTAGCGATATAGAATGGACGATGAAATAAAGCGATAAGAATTACGGGAACAGATCCTCCCTGCAGTGCGACAAATAGTATACCTACATATGTGGCCCACTCATCAGACGTGACATGTTATGCTTATTTTGGCATCATTATATGTTTATTTTACGGAATAATAAATATGAATTGCAGTCATACATAGTAATTACATGCTGGAGAAGATGGTGCCAATTTCACACATGCAGTATCTAGTTTAATTTGAATATCTTCTAACAAGAATAAAGGTCAATATTATGCCTAAAGTTGCGTGAGATTTAAGTGTGGTAACAATAATTTCCCACTGATAATTTGAGGAAGTAATATATTCAAAAACCTCAATACGTGTCAACATTTTAAAGAATAAAACCTCGAATTCTGAATATTCATCGTACTTCTAATCATCGTTACTCATTTTAACAAGCGTTTCGACGTAATTATTGCCACGAACGTAAATAACGAATGAGAAACGGTTCCTTAATTTCCCACGGCATGCCGGCCGGCGCAATGGCAGACATATGTATCGCGTGCTTCTTTGCCAGTCATTATTTTACCACGTAACATTTTCCCTTAAATAACCGCACCCGGTACTGCAGAGTATGACCAACGTTGACCTCCAAGTCTCGGTGATACTTTCCCAGTTTTCTCCGTTTTCCGGTGCTGGGAGTCCTTTCCCTCGATACCGGCATTTTCCGACGTCGTGCCGGCCGGCTTGCCGGTCGTGTCAGTCAGTCACACACATACAGATATACACATACGGCCACACACTCGTGTAAACGTGTAACTAAAGTGGTACGATGTCGTACCCCTGGCTATTCGAGTATGTAATACAAAGTCTGTGCATGTATATAGCATGGTCCCCGTTATACACCTAAATGGGCCTACATTGCTACGTTTCCGATGCCGTGGAGATGTTGTGTCCGTGTGTATGTCGGTGAAAACCGAATGACTAGACGTTACGGGCAGTCTGAACTGCGCGAACCTAAAGCAACCGAGCCAGTGCGCATCGTTAGTGGGGATACCGGAACGATCCTTGGAGAGGGGGTGTCTTTGCATGGTAGCGGCAAAGGGTATCGCAGTCTGTTAGAGAGCCGGCAGCCTGCAACGCGAGAGTTGCTGCCGAGTCAATTCGAGTTTGAAATATCGTTTGATTGAAACAGACAGAGAGAAGAGACATTTCGTGAATTCGTAGTAAAGAAACTCGGAAACGACGGAATCGTTGTTAACCCCGTCCCTAGACAAAGAAGGGACAGTCATCATCTCGTATTCGTTCCGATCTACGTTTAGTGTCGCTGTGTCCTACAACGGTTCTCTCACGCCACCCTCTTTGCCACCGTATTCGCGAACTACTCGGTCTCCTGTCGCTCTCCATTTGCCCCTCTTTTGCTAACCTAGCTCTCCCTTTCTCTTTTCTCTATCTCTTTCTTTCTCTCTCTCTCTCTCTCTCGCTCTCTATCTATCTCTCTCGGTTTTTAAACGCAACATCGAATGCGAAAGAAACGGAGAAATTAAAGCGTTCACACGAAGAAGTAGCCTGTTAAGATAACAGACTGTTTTCGATTGCTTCTCTGACGGATATTATTCACGTTGTTTTCTACGTGGAAAGAATACCGTTCCTGGATTGTACATATATCGAAAGATCGAACAATTAAAACTGGATAATCGTGTCACGTAACGAGGTAAGCTGGTAAAACATATTATTAGAAGATTCTCGGTGTGAGCGTTAATTAGTTGATAAACGAGAACGGTAGGGATTTGAATTTCACGAAACTTTTAATAACATTCTGGTGAACTATGTATAGATTTTATCGGCCGGCTAGGTGGATTGCGGGAGGGGTTGTTACTAAGGGGTAGACTGCAGTGCCGATACTCGCTCGTCCGGTTGACACTCTTATACCAATGTCGTGGAGTAAAGTGTTGTGCGGGGAATGACAACATGACACGAGGTGTTTTATTTTTTTCTACGAAATGTATTAATAATGACAGATCATTTTCATCACTACTCACCGGATTTTTAAGTCCAGTCCGTGATTTTCCGAATTTACAGCCTTTTATTTCTCGCTATTTTTCGAAGAAATAGAATTTTTTTTTTTTTTTTTTATTAAAATTCATCATTAAGAATAGGTGTTTAATGCCCTGTTTTGTAGTTAGCTAGCCCGAATTTGGATCAATGATCTAATGTTGTACGGAGAAGCTCGGATCCTGCGCATTCGGCGATAGGACATAGCCCTACTGCTTTTCAGGAAAAGGGTCGTGCAAATCCTGCGCAATACTTAACGCCAACACTGTCCGCATGAAATTGCGGCGTGACGACGCGGTGACCTTTTCATAAAATGTCTTCGAAATTTTTTTGCCTCGGTAAGATTTCGTTCTAAAATGTGCATTCACGTTTGCACGAATCTCGATGGATATCTCGATGGCATTTTTATTCTCTTTCTTCTCGCGTAGTGAAATAATTTGTGTCAAATGAAAGAAATCTTTAAAGTGGTCATACCCTGTGTGAAAACATTTTTATTATCATGCTCATGTTTCAACTGTATATAATTGGGAATACAGGTAGAAGTAAAATCATTGTAACAATCGAACGTATGAAGAGGGACAGATTGCAACCTTGCAGTTACCTGGCAACGATCAATTTGACATTTTCTTTTTCTTTTTTTTCATTTAAAGTTTTTTACGTTTGTATATATACATCGTACATGAAATGTACGTATGGTGTTAAACTGACGATCATCAATCATCGTATCGCTGCCAAACATAAAAGTAGTATAACAGTAGTATGGGTCAGCTTTAGTATGATGTCATATATCAGATGTCATCATATCTGACAACTGTTAGCGAAAACGACAGCCAATCGGTTTGCAGATAAATCACGAATTACAGATAGGAGATTTTATCCGACTAACGTGTTTAATCGATAAACTTTCCTCGAAGAGACATTTACCGATAAAAAGTATTCTTTATTCGGATCTAGTAATTGTAATTAGTAATGGCGAAGAACGAGCTTCCTTCTTATCTAATTTAGTTGATTTGTCTCTGTTTCAGCAATGAGTACCACGGATCCTACTGGAGAGGGCGGAGGGGGAGGGGCAACGACTACGATATCACCAAACATTGAACAGAATGTATCTCCGATTATACCGGTGACCGGTAGTGCGGTGCAACCAGGCTCTCAACAACAGCATCCACCACCGTCACCACTAAGTGGTTGTTACCTTCTCGTTGTGCTTCCAGAGCCTCATACCACGCAGCATAAAGATCTCATCTTAAATCGTCTTGCAAAAGGTAAGTACAACTCGATTAAAGCAATAATCATTGTAACGTAATACGATGTCCGTTGTGAAATTGTCTTTAGGATTTATAACATCTAAATGGATCCCTGATAGTAATTGCAAAATCAATTAACAAATAAAAATCGAAATACGCTCCATTAAACGCTTCCGCGGCTTTAGATTCTTTTTTCTTCCTTTTTTGTTTTCGTTCTGATCTAGATAAGAATAGCGTCAATGTAGAATATTGTTTTATCAATAAAAAGGACATAATGTCGTTGATAGATGAGAGAGTATTGTTAAAGTATTTAAAGTGTATGGTTGAGATTCCGATAACAATTATGATTTCATATACATATTTCGTGGTATTAGTTCCGCACATGAACCCAGGCGCTAACGGTTCTTCTTCGCTGTGCGTATTCCTTCCGATTTATCGGACAAGCTTACCCAACAACTTTATCCAGGTCCCCCTTGTTGCTAGGCGGAGTTTGAGCGGACGTTGGTTAGTAAGGAAATCGAATGGTACCACTATACGTCATTAACTGTTGGTTGTCAACCTTTAAGAAGCGATAGGAGTCCTACGGTTCTCCGAATTTCGCGATTAATAGTTTAATCGCTAACCCATTTTCCTACTATTCGAGCGAACTCCGACTTCACTGGTTAGTTCGTGCTTTTATACGATTAAGACACGCTTAGCCACGAGTTACTTTCTACTTTTAATTCTATTTTATTAATACATCGTCGTATAAATATTCTTTACAAAATTTTACAAACGTAGTCATCGATTTATTTTCAACTTATTCTAGAAAGTTCAGAACGTCTTTCCGTTTCCTTGTAAAATTTTAATGCAAGATTGATCTATCGTGTAAATTTTCATTAATCGAACGAAAAATTACAAATATATATACGTATGTATGTTCGCGAAAAATGTTGGTAACATTATAATATGTTTCATGCATGTCTCGCGTGTATGAAACAGGTCATATTTGGTTGATCGAACGACAAGATTGTTTATTAACAGAGGTAAAATTCAGTTCGAGCATTGGATTATCAAAAATTATCAAGAATGTGGAAAAGACACGGAGAAACGCGTAGGAAACGGTGATTAAGAAATAGGGCGTAAAGGAGTTAAGGCACTAAAGGAAAGATTCGTTATGACGGAAAATAAAAGTAGGAAGAAGCGAATGGTAGAAAGAAAATAGTGGATGAAGGGAAAAATCTGTATTTGTGAGTTTGATGCGGTATGCGCATGTTAGACCAGCCTACGGCCACATCCCCGCAGTCACCAGAACTTGGATCAATAATCCATCTACACAGTATATAACGAAAATCGTCGCTAAACTATAATGACAATTTTTTAAAATGATTTTTTGATGTAATTCAACGAACAATGATTGCTTATATGTTGCATACAGACGTATACAAAAGCAAAGACAGGGAATGAAAATTGGGTTGGGAAACGAGAGCACGCGATGCGTTGATTTCTGAAAAGAGTTGCTAGAAAATGAGCAGATTAGATAAGAAGATAAAACAGATTGAAAATGTTTGGAACGGTGTAATCGTTTTAATTGTTAGTTGAAGATCATTTTCTCACGCGAGATGATCGTTATTATTCATTACGTTAAAAAAGATAACATGTCAGAAACAATCGGAAATAAGTGCCACCATGTTGTTACGATAACAGAGGGTATAATTTGAACACGAGCTAGAAATTTATATAATTCTTGGAAGATTCCGGGTATAAGAAAGGTATAGCTTGTTCGATAGAGCATCCGATCAAATATCTTGGAATTCTAAGTAGATTTGTTCGATTACAACCAGAATTCTTGTACCTTCTATACGTGAGTTCATATGGGTCATTTCGTATGCAATGGGTATGGTATACGCGTTAGCGAGTTTCATGTGAGTCATGGGTTGCCCGTGTAGAGCGTAGACGCATCACAGGAAGGATTGGTAGAGCGGAAAGAAGGCGAGACATGAATTCATTCATCTGCTTATTTCGAAGAATCTAAATGTAATGCTGACTCGTCCACTATTTTTGACAATGTTATTGTGCCTCGTTCTCAATATACATGGCCAGAGTTAGGAATAAAAAATGAGAATAAGCTTGACATACTGACAACATACTCGAGTTTTAAATTAGATTTTGCCAAAAGTACATAGAGAAGAACGTGACCATATTAATATTCAGCAAACACGATGATTCGTTATAACAACTTATAGAGAAAAGGATATTAATATTTGAAAAACAGTAGTAATAGAATATTCGCGTGATATCTTGATTTATAAATCGTGTATCTGCTTTAGAAATTGATAATTTTTTATGGAGTATGCGAATCGTCGTACGTGAACATTTGCGTGAGTTAATACATGGTAATATGCTCGTAAAAGATTAATGTGATAATGCATATACAAATACATGTACGCGCGTATATTTACAGATATTGTACGAGTAACCACACATACGTAAGATAGGAAGGCATACTTGTCGGTATGAATCATGATTGAGGACGTGGGGAGCATCGCGAAAGTTGGAGTTATTCGATGCTTGTAATATCCGGAAGAACTTGCGCATAGAGGGTTCCGTTCAATCAAATGGCGAAATTTGCATACGTGCTTTTCCAACCGCATTACGCTGTTTATCCAATTACAAGGAACGAAGCACGTACATGCACCTGTACTCACATATGGTGAGCTGAAAATCAAAGTGGTGTGAATCCAGAGTTTCTAGAATCTCAAGTTAATATTCAATTTCAATTTTTATATACTGGTTGGAAAATGTATTTGCTATATACCGTGGTATTTATTATAGCATTTGCATATTAATAATTAGTACCAGGTATATTAAACTTCGTGTAATTCGATAATATTTTTATATCGTTAGAAAGGTATTGTCCGAGAAGCATTCGGTATCAAATATAACAATTGGAAAATAAGGGAATTTTTATAGCCAGTGCGCAAGTGTCATTCATCTATTTTCATAGTTAATTTAGTTACAACTTCATCTGTTGCTTTCTAAGAATATAATGAATTTCTTACAATAATAAACGTAGAACGCTATTTTATGAAACATAACAGCGAACTGACTCGCACCACTATGATTCTTAAGCCAGATGTGGTTCGGCCAGACATTCAGGCGTCTGTAGGCGCGTGATCTTTTACTCTTTTCACCGTGGCGACAATTTTTATTTTAGTGAAATATTCACAATTTCTCCGAACGATTAAACCGACGCTCTAACGTCGAGGTATTCAAAAGAGAGAATATTCAATTTCGCGTAACGCGGCGCGTATTGTCGTACAGCGTAATAAAAGTTCTATCGAACATCGAAAGCAATCGAAGCATTGATTTCTCAAGAATATTTGTGACAGTCGACGCAAACGTCGAAGCAAGGCGCTATTTAGCCAATTTCCAGAAAACTTTTTCAGAAGACTCTTACAATTTCGTCGTACGCGCAACTGAATATAGTGTGTCTAATTTTATCACGGCATTCGCTAGTGATTTGCTCTCTGGTGCATCGTGCTTTCCGAGTCGTGAAACTCTGTTTCTCGATTACCTCGTTCTTGAACCTGACCCTTACACCAAATAGCATACTTAACATCGATACTCGTCCAGTTATAATATAAAAATATTTTTTCGCGTGCTTGTACTTTCTCCTTCTTTTCCCTTCGTTCCTTTGTTCCGTTTCGAGTGCTTCTTATTGTCAACGAGGACGCTAACGATATGCAACGATGCAACTGCATAAAGAGATTTTTATTTTCAGACTTCTATATATAATTCTCTACCTTCTTTTACTTTCTCTTATCGCATATTTCTGTCACATTATACACCATATTATAACTACGATACTATGTATTATATCATATGTCCTATCTATGCCTTTTTTTTTTTTTATAAATCTTTATTCACTGCAATGATTGTCCGTACACGCGTGCTTACGCACACAACACGCGTATCGCTATAACGATTCTAATTAAAATTTCTTCGCTAAAAGTGCATACATTGCTGCGATCAAATGATATCTGAAAGTGCAAATACGTGTGAATATTATTATCGTATATGAAATATTCTTTATCTAAGCGAGAGGATGCTCGTCAATGGTCTTCGATAAGTGTTTAATTGTTCGTTAAGCGTTATCGAAAAATATCGAAACACAAGAAATAAATTTCGGTCTCGTCTTTAACAAATCCTTGGAGCAGGTCTTCGCCCTTCTCTTAAAAATATAAATAGCCGCGGACGGGCTAAGTCGATCTCTGTGCTATTCCATCAAGTTCGTGTATGTTCAAATATTGGTTACTAGTTAATCAGTAAGTTTTGCACATAGGCTGCTTTTAAATTTATCGATCTACGCTAAGATTTATTACATACATACGTCATTTGTTTATTACGTCTCAAGTATAGTAACACGATGGTACATAACAAATATTACTGTTTCATCTATACATGTTTTGTATTATTTGCGTTAAACTGGATCAAATGGCTAAACATTTATAGTCGTATTTAATCAAAGAAGCGACGATAAATGACACTTACGATTGAAACAGGTTACAACAACAGCTCTCTATCGACCTCGTTCGATATTTTATTCGCCTCGCGAGATCAATCAAGAACGATGTCAGCACTTTTCGAAGAAACTTTTTGACCCTGTTAGACGACAAAAGCTTCTACGTTACATTCTTCGTGAAAATCCATTCTGTCTTATCGTATACGATATATCGCGAAAATAATATTTCGACATTTCCATGCTCTTTAACGACGTAAATGTTATTAATTAATTATACAGACGTTTCTCGCGACATCGAATTTACGTTCATGTCGGAGACGTACGAATTTCGAGAACGGTAAGTTGCACGAAGGATAACGGAAAACCACGTCTAAACATAGTTGAGGCAACTCCTAACATTCTTAGCGTCCGTCGTCAGGCAGGAAGAGACGAAAAAAGGAAGAAAACTTATCAAAATAAAAAAAGAAAAAAAAGGTACACGGGAAAGGAGGAAAAAATGGAAGGGAATTAAATAGAAATCGAGAAACGAGATAGCAGCGAATGTTTAAGATTCTGAGAGATACTGCAAGAGGGGTAAATGCTCGAACGAAGAAAGCCATGATTCTGTCTATATTTAACTGTATCTTTCACTGATACTGTTTTTAAGTAGAACATGTCTACGACCTATCAACGCGAGGTGCATCAGACGATTTTCTCCAGAGAAAGAAACGTTACTGTTACTAAATATTCAAGCAATTCCACTCGTGTTTTATCGGCATTTATTTTTTTCAACTCGTACAAAAATCTCGTGCTTGCTAGAATTCAATGGCTGAATTTAATGCGTTCTATCTTCTACAATTTTATTTGCTTTATCGCATTTGAAATATTTGCATATTGTAAACGATTTTCGATCGTACGTTTGATAATAATTAAATTGTACTAAATATATTACCACACGGATATTAAGTAATTAGTACTAAATAGATTAATATACACGTATTAATCTATTTAGTACTAATTACTAGTACATATATATAGATGTATGTATATCGTAAAGAAAATGTAGAGGGTTCGTCACGCATTAAAAGGCACGACCCCCGACGCACGGCTTCTCTTGTATCATCGTCAGGGCTTCCGATCAATTTGACATAGAGAATTTGCTGGTTCTGTGGTTCAACTTGACAAGTTAAGCGATTCGAAGGAATTATAGTTATACGGTTATCACATATATAATTGGATTTGAAAATTCATTTTAATTATACGTTCTTAAAATATAAAACCTATTTTTCATTGATTTATTCTTCATGGATTATCAACGATTATTCAAACCTTTTCTGTTCTTTTAGCATATACTCGATTTCCCCATTCACGTGCATATTCAAATTTTATTCGATCGAAAGTTATTCTTCTAAATTTTAATCGAATAAACCATCGTTCGTATTTATAATGCCGTTGCACGTGTGCGCGTCCATTTATCGGAATAAATTTATTCCCGCAATAAAACAAGCACTGGTCGGTCCTGTTCACTATGATTACTTTTGTTTTTCGTAAATGTTTATCGACCAAGTGAGATTTTACATGCTGAAAGTTTAAAATCTCCTAGTATCGAGATACGGTGGTATCATTACCAATATATCATCGATCCTTTGGAGTTATGGTATCTGGTCTGTCATGTTGCTTATTCTACTTTGTAATAAAAATTACCTGTTCGCTTCGACGCAGATTGGAAACATTTGACGATGATTTATTCCATGATTTATTTCTCTGTCTCTCTCGATTCGTTACCGCTACAAAATAAATGTAATATTCAATTTGTTCGTAAGATTTTCGTCGCAAGCTTGACAAGTGAAAACTAGCCGATATATTACGATTGTAACGTTAATTATTTCTATCTGTATATAATCAAAGAACAATGTCATTATTAAACCGTAGTTTATTTATAATAAAGATTTATTCTAGGACAGATTTATTCTACCATACGCTCGTTTATTATTATTTATGCAATCGCGTATGCTTTTCTTTTTTAAGCGGCTGGCTGCTGGAAGCGGATTTCACGTAGAAAAGATAAAATAACAGTAAGAGAGATGGCAATAGAGAGTGGGTGCAGGATGTGCGATCGATCGCCGGCTACCGCCGAACCACGTGACGGGGTGCGGTATTCCTGACGTCATAGAAACTCCTGTTTCATTCGTGCTATCGACATATTCGTTTCTTTCCTTTTTTCTTTCTCTTACGTCCATTGTTCATTCAACGTCTAATTCCTTTGATCTTACTTATTCCATCAATTTTACACGTGGAACTTTATAACTAATTTTCCACCCTCTGTAATTATTTCTACGATAATTTACGTTGGACGAGATCTTTTATCTGTTGTATATTTTCTTAAAAGAGCCGCGAAGAAGGGGAATGCGGCAATACACGCAACTAAAAATATATTTAATAAATTACTCGTAATTACTGTCGTTTACTGTCGAGCGTTTCTTTGCTCGGAAAGTAGTTATATGTTTAGTTGTAGGTTCTACTAAATTCTGATTTTATATGATGCAGACTTTCATCTCATTAATAGAATTGACGAGTCGACGTTCGAGTAGAAGACAATTCTTGATTTCTTAACCTTCACCTTACGTTATTCAGCCCTGAATCATCCTCACTTTACGAAGCCAACCTAGTGCAGACTCTTAGGTAGTTGTGTACGACGTTATAACTTGCTATTTCGATCATTTACCTTTCGGATCTTAAGTCCTGATAAAAGAGACTTTTCCACTTTTCTAATTGAAACAGAAGATATCGACCAGCCTTACGTAATCTTCCTTTGCACTAATATTTTCCTAATTTTGTATTTCAGGTTTCTTGTCGTGGGATAAGGATAGCTGTCACGTAGATTTAGAAAAAGAATTACTCGCGTTGGTGGCGCAAGCTCCGGAAGGGGAAGAAGCAAGAAACGGTATTAATTAAAACGCGCGATTATAAGATAAATATTATCGTTGAATCTAAATCGTTGGCCATTATTCCGAATCGCAAGAACGTACTATAGGTCGTTATAAATCGTTTCGTTCGCTGAGAGAAATGAATTTTCAGGCGAACGACTGATCCAATACGCTACCGAGAACCTCGTTACCGAAGTTCTGATTCACCCGCAAACGAATACACTGTTACAATGTATCCGTAACCTTCTCTCAAGCTTTACAAAACACCGACACATTATACATGGTGGCTATACCTTCAGTGGAAATGGTTCCTGGATACTGCAAGTACGTGCCAATTCTACATAAGCATAATACGTTCCGAAACATAACATAGAAACTTAACATGCAAAACTATTACTAAGCTCGCATAGTATAGTCCGAACATTTCTGTTTCCACTGAAACTAACGATCACGTTCAAATGCCACGCGTCCAGGATGGAACCTTTAGCCTTGCCGATTTCCTGGATGTGTTCAGTGAACACGAAGTGCAAAGAGTTCTTCGCGCGTATGAGAACAGTGTCACGGTAGACATTCATTGCGCGAGTGTCTGCAATTGGACAACAAATAAACTTTCCAAAGAAGCTTGTACTAGGTTTGTATCCTATTTATTTCGAACAACGTTTTAATATCGACGTAAATTGTATTTCAAGATTTTTGTCATTGAGACTTTCGGCTGTATTTTCCAGACACCCGAAAGCCTCCATTATAAAGTTGTTATTTACATTAATGTACATACATAAATTTATATATTATTTATATTACATATTATTATTATATACACACATTAATAACATAAATATACATTTATGTGTGTTATATTTACCATGATACAGAGCTTGCCGAGTAAGAGTAAATCCCGATGACGTTCTCACCGCTGGATTACCAGCCATCACGAGTTTCACAAATTACATTGGACAATATCTGGTTGCCCAGACACTGGACCAACTTATGGAGCCATCCGATGTCGTAGGCAATATAAGATTTAGTCACCCAACATTGTATGTCTTCCCTGGCGGTCAAGGTGATGCCGCGCTCTTTGGCATAAATGGTTTTAACATGTTGGTGGACGGTGGTTTCGCCAGAAAAGCCTGTTTTTGGGACTTTACCAGACATTTGGACCGTCTTGACGCGGTCTTAGTTACTAGAATAAATAATAGTAATGTCGGAGGCATGTCCAGTGTGCTCCGCAAGAAGAAAGAAATGCACGTCTATCCTCAAATCGGACATTTCTTCTGCAACCTAATCGTAAGTATCGCTAATTTATAAAAAATTGTCGGTTCTACGCTTTCTTATATTATACGAGTCGTATATACGCGATATACTAATCAGGCTTGATTAATGTACGTTTATTAAAACTGTCGATGTTGCGTTCTCTCGCGTAACAGGAGAGAAGACAATCCAATTCACCGGACGGGGACAAAGATATCGATCCTCTGATACTAAATCTCACCGATATTGGCCAAGAGATGGTTGTTAATCTGCGTCACATCAGCCTGCGAGCGCATCCGTGCTACAGAGACCCAGACCCGATCAATCTCTATCATAAAGTAGGTCACGGCACGTTGGACATGTACGTGTTAAACCCCAGCAAGGACAGTCGCGAAGTTAAAGAATTTCTGGCGAGATGGCACGCCGCCGATTCGAAACTTTTTGGTGGTCACAAGAAAAACTCGAACAATTTAACCTTCCCGATCCAGAATTTGGTCTCGATATGCGCGTTATTAGTCTGGCAGCCCGCAAACCCCGAAGACACCATTACGAGAATATTGTTTCCCGGAAGTACGCCTCAGCAGAAGATCTTCGAAGGTTTCGAACGATTGAAGCACCTGGAGTTCCTAAAGCATCCTGTTTGTTCTGCGAAGAGCCTCTCGCCGTCTGCGTCCTTGACTACCTTGCGAGGCAAACCCACGAAACAGAAATTGGGCCTGATCAGTGAAAAAGAAACTTCGAAGAAGTTAGGCACAGAGGCGAAGAAAGAGAAAAAAGAATCGCCTGAAATAAAAATGAAAGCTACAGATGAATTACCTCCAAAGACGCAAGCAACATCGATTATTCCTACGAAACCTGTCAAAGCTGAAACGAAGTCTAAGAAAATAATGGAGGACAAGAAGATAGAGGTGGAGAAGGAGAGTAAAAAGATAGAAAAAGAAGCGAAGGAAGCGAAAAAGGAGATTGTAAAGAAGGATGTTGGGAAGGAGAAGCCAGAAAAGATAGAAGAGAAATTAGAGAAACGCGAAGAGGATGTCCAGAAGAAGATCGAGCCTCCGAAAGAAACGGAAAAGATAACTCCACCGACGAAGGAATCGAAACCGAAAGAAGTAGCCAAAAAGAAAGAATCGAAAGAACCAAAGGGCGTTAAACCTGGAAAAATTGAAACAAAGGCAAAGGTAACTGATAAAAAAGTGAAACAGTCTCCCGTAGAAAAGAAGGACGCTGGAATGATAGTAAAATCTTCTCCAACGACCCCTAAGAAAACTATAAACGGAGTTGCCACAAAGACAGAGATATCGAAAGTGAGCGTGACTAAAGCAAAAACCCAGAAGACAGCAGCTGCACCACCAGCGAAAAGCACTAAGGATGCAAATAACAGAAAAGTACTTGAACAGAAGAACATCGAATCAGCTATAACCACTGGCATGGTCAAAGTACCAGCCAAACCAAAACCAATGGACAGAAAACCACTTAGCCGCCGACCAAAGCCAGTTAGTCCGAGTAAAGTTCGAGTATCTGGTAGTCCAGCGAAGTCGACTCGTAGCACTCCAACAACCTCTGTCAAGTCTGACAAAGATGGTGTCGTTCGCAAAGCGAAGAGCGACAAAGGTACTGCCGATTCTTCAACTGTATCCACGCCATCTGGAATCGAAGCTGAAACAGGGGCTAGACTCGCAGAGAAGAGTCTAATGGAACAATCGGAAGATATTTCTTTGGATTCTATCGAAAGCAAAGTGTTGGCTGATCTAAAGGAAGAGAGAGAAGTAGTCGAAGAGATCGAAGCAGTGCTTAAGAAAGCAGATCTCATCGAAGAAACACGTAAAGATGATCGTTCCGAAGGAGATGATGAAATCACAGCAGAACTTACTGATAAGAAAGAAGAAGATATCACGGACGATGACATAATCGAAGCTGACATGGAAGATGCACTTAAGAGAGAACTTATCGATGAGTATTTGATCGTTGAAAAAGAGGAAGATTATATAGAAGACTCTACTCAGAGCGGCGAAGGTGAACAAAAGCATATTTTGGACGAGGCTGAATCTGAGAAAGTGAAGATGCTAAAGGATATGGAGCAGGTGAAGGAAAAAGGTGCCGAGGAAGAAGTGGAGGAGAAAGAGAAGGACGAGAGCGTAGAGAAGCGTGAAAAACCATTGGAAGAGAAGGAGACGATATTGAAAGCCGAAGAAGAGAAGGCAGAGCCAATTGATTTGTCACCAGATCGTAGGGAGCAATTGGAAGAAGAGGCTAAAGAAATAATTGCTCCCGCAGCAGAAATGATCCAACAAAAACCAGAGGAGAAAGATGATTCCGGTAAGAAGGATAGCGAGGACATTACCAAAGAACCTTCGAGTTTGAGCCCTGACAAGTTGGACTCTTCCGAGAAGAAAACCACTGACACTGATTTGAAACCCGAAGCTGACCAAAAGGAACAAATACCAGAAAAATTAGAAGAATCGCAAGAACGAATTTCAACTTTGGAATCTGGTGCTACAACCACAGCGCCGACACTTCCGGAAGATGAGCGTATACCTCTGGACGAAATCAAAGAAGATATCGACGAGAAACACATTATCGAGGAAGTAAAAGAGAAGGATGTGGTACAGAAAGTTAAAGAAGAGGTCGTTGCTTCGCGAACCGTACCTCCAACAGTAACTACAAAACCAGACGTTCAAGTGTTTGATGTCCGTCAAGCTGTACAGTGTCTTCAACGCGACATTGTAAAAACACCAGACGAAGTTGCTGATTTACCAGTTCATGAAGAGGTAGATCCTAAATTGTACAGAATGGAAGACTTCGAGAAGGACAAAGAGGAAAAACCAGCATTGGTACAACCGCCACAGCCACAGCAAGAACCAGAGCCTCAGCCACAAGTACCGGCACCGGTACCAACACAAGAAGTCAAAGAACCACCTACGCCACCTGTTAAGGAACAAAAAGGAGTTTTTAGTTTCTTCGGCAAGGTTGCTGATAAGTTTGAAAAGGGCATCGATAAACTAACCAAGAAATCAAAGAAGGAACAAGAGAAGGATGTCGATGAAAAGTCTTCGTCGAAGTCCAGTTCTCCGAAAGAGGCAAAGGTACAGGAGAAGACTGTGCTTGAAGAAGTCGATATTGAGAAAATATTCCTGAAAGTTGGTAAACCTAGTGAGAAAGTCCAGGAAGAAGTTCCTGAAGTGGAACCGAAGATACAGGAGAGGGCTGCCTCGATCACGGAAGAAACCATCGCGATGGCTAAGGAAAAACTCGAGGGTGTGATTGTAACAGAACGTGACGTAACAGAACTCGAAATTAAAGAGAAAGAAATTAAACCTACTGAGGAAGAGGCTATGAAAGAAGAAAGCAAATCTCCAGTGTCGGTAGTATCGAAACCCATTGAGGAAGAAAAAATTGAATTGAAAAAAGAAATAGCGAAACCAAGCGAAGTTCCATCAGAAGATGTCGAGGTCGCTGAAAAGATGGAAAAGTCACCAGAGATTGAGATTAAAGCTAAGAAGGAAGAACAGCTTGCAGAAGAAGTCGAAGAAGAAGCAGAAGAAATAAAAGCACTGTTGGAAGAAGCTTCGAAGAAATTTAAAACAGTAAAGGACAGCTTGAGGGATTCTTTGGAATCGTTAGAAGAGAAGATTGCCGATGAAACAGCTGATTTGATACGAGAGGTACCATTAACGAAGGATGTCGTTAAGGATACTCTAGAAGGTGTGGTGGAAAAGCTGGAAGCGATTAAGCCACATATCGAAGGCACGTCTCCCGAAAGCAAAGAACCTGAAAAGGTGAAATTCGAAATACCAAAAGCGGAACATTTGGAAGAAGAAATACCTACGAAAGACGTTAAAGAAGCTGTTCTAGACGTTGGAGAGGTTCTTGCTGGTACAGCTGGTATCGACATCGAGGACAAAGTTAGAGATGTTACCGAAATTGTGCGTAAGGTTGCCGAGGTTCTGAAAGAAGAAGATGTCTTCTCGGACAAGTCATTGTTCGGGGAACCAATCAAAAAGGGAGAAACTGTGTCGCCACCTAAACCTGTGGCAGAAGCTGTGTCGCCACCTAAACCTGTGGCAGAAGCTGTGTCGCCACCTAAACCTGTAGCAGAAGCTGTGTCGCCACCTAAACCTGTAGCAGAAGCTGTGTCACCACCTAAACCTGTGGCAGAAGCTGTGTCGCCACCTAAACCTGTGGCAGAACCTGTGTCACCACCTAAACCTGTAGCAGATGCTGTGTCGCCGCCTAAAGCTGTCGTGGAAACTAAGGTTCCTATGATACCCACGAAAGTTGGAATTACCGAAGAAATTTCTTTGTACCAGGAGGAAGCTGAAGAACTCGTTGCAGAAACACAGGAAGAACCTTGTGTCCAAGTTGTCAAAGAAACAGAGCCAATTATATCTCCGAAAGAAGAGAAAGACGAGCGTGACGTTAAGGAAATTTGCGAAGAAATGATGAAAGATGTCAAAGAGATTGTTCCCGAAGTTAAAGATTTATCTTTGAAGGTGGACGTACTGGAAGCTGGGGTGGAAGACGTTTGTGTGAAAGAAATTGTAAAATCACCGATCGAAAAAGAGGAGAAAGTTCAAACAGCTATAGAAGAGCCTGTAATAGGTTTCGAGCAAAAGATTTCTCCCGCCAAAGCGGAGATTGTAATGGTTTCTCCTGGTTCAACACCAACTTCACCGAAATTTGTCACAGATAAAATGCAGGAAAGCAAAGAGGACTTGAGCAAACAAATTGAAATCTCGATTAAATTACCCGCTGAAATAAAAGCTATTGTCGATAAGGTAGATCGTATCGTGGAAGAGATTATCGAAGAACTGGTAATTAAGAAGAAGAAGATCACCATTGAGATTATAGAGTACATTACAATTGTTAAAGGTGTTCCAAAGGAGCGTGTGATCTACATTATCGAAGAGATTATTATAAGAAAGGGTCTCTCAAAGAAAGATGTCGTCGATAACGTTGATATCTTAAAATTGGAAGAATCTATCACTCCGAAATTGAAAATGGAGCTTGAAGAGTATATTATCAATGAATACATAAAAAGAGGAAAATGCATAACTATCGAAATCGTCGAAGAAATTTCCATCAAAAAGACTGTCCCGAAAGTGATCATAATTCGTATTATCCAGGAAATTATCGTTAAAAAGTTAATCGATGTTAAAACTGATGGTTTGTTCGATTCCGAACTGGAACCGATTGATACTAAAGCAAAGAAAGAAGAAGCTGTGAAGAAGGAAGAAACGAAGGAGGAAGAAATCGAAGCACCGTCGAAATTAGACAAAAAGGAAGAAAAATTATCTCCAATCGAAATTATATCGGGCGCGAAACCAGAAATAAAATCTCCTGTAGAGAAAGAGATTTTGAAGGAAAAGGAAATCTCAAAGGAGAAAGAGATGAAATCACCCAAAGAAGAAGCTAAAATTTCTGAACCGCATAAAGAAGAACTCGAAGTCGAAGAAGAATCCGTTTGTTTGTCAGCGGAAGAAGAAGAAGAAGATGATTTTGTAAGTATTATTAAAAAATCTTCCACGAAAACGAAAGAGGTTCGTGACTACGAGGACACAATACCTACAAAACCAGTATCTCTAAAAGAAATTATCGACAAAAGACAGGAAAAAGACATTGGCGACGACTTTGAGGCTGTCGAACAAGAATATAAAGTACGTGATGTAACTGTTACTTCTTTGGAAGATACATCGCGTATTATTTCACCAAAATCAGACGAATCACGCGAGCGGGAATATGCTGAAGAAGCTGTGGAAGATACCATAAGTGAAGTTATTGAGGCTGACGAAAAATTCGTTCACGAGACAAAGGGAAAAGTAGGGAAGACAGAATTACCTGTCGATGTAAAACCAGTTAAAGAGAAAGAAAAGGAAGTACCAGAATCTCTTGATACCATAGAAAAGTATCTAGACGAAGCTAAAGAAAAGAAGGAGCAGAAAACTGAATCACCCGAAGAACAAGTGGATGTGATTACAATAGAAAAGGAAAGAAGGAAACGTTCAATCGGTGAACTAGTGCTGGAAAAAGACGAAGTTATTCAGAAAGAATTAGAAAAGGCAGAAGAAAAAGTGTTTAAGACAATAGAAAAGAAGGAAGAAGTTAAACCAGCAGAAAAAGAGGAAGAAGTAAAACCAATAGAAAAGAAAGAAGAAGTAAAACCAGTAGAGAAGGAAGAAGAAATGAAACCAGTAGAAAAGAAAGAAGAAGTAAAACCAATAGAAAAGGAAGAAGAAATGAAACCAGTAGAAAAGAAAGAAGAAGTAAAACCAATGGAAATGAAGGAAGAAGTTAAACCAGTAGAAAAGGAAGAAGAAGTAANAACCAATAGAAAAGGAAGAAGAAGTAAAACCAATAGAAAAGAAGGAAGAAGTTAAACCAGCAGAAAAAGAGGAAGAAGTAAAACCAATAGAAAAGAAAGAAGAAGTAAAACCAATAGAAAAGAAGGAAGAAGTTAAACCAGCAGAAAAAGAGGAAGAAGTAAAACCAATAGAAAAGAAAGAAGAAGTAAAACCAGTAGAAAAGGAAGAAGAAGTAAAACCAATAGAAAAGAAAGAAGAAGTAAAACCAGTAGAGAAGGAAGAAGAAATGAAACCAGTAGAAAAGGAAGAAGAAGTAAAACCAATGGAAATGAAGGAAGAAGTTAAACCAGTAGAGAAGAAAGAAGAAGCGAAACCAGTGGAAGAGAGAGAAGAAGTAAAGCCAATGGAAAAGGAGGAAGAATTGAAACCAGTAGAGAAGGAAGAAGAAATGAAACCTGTAGAGAAGAAAGAAGAAGTAAAACCAATGGAAAAGAAAGAAGAAGTGAAACCAGTAGAGAAGAAAGAAGAAGAAAGACCGGTGGAAAAGTTGACTGAACAAAAGTCACCTGTTCAAAAGGAAATCATCGATGAAATCAAGCCTACTGAAATTGCATTAACAAAAGACGAGAAGCGAGAAGAGAAATTGGAGACAGTTATCGACATTTCCAAGAAAATTCCGGAATCAGAAGTTGTTGATCGCGTATCGAAGGAAGAACTTGTTGAAAAGAAACCGGAAATACTTGAAATGGAGCGTAAGAAGAGTATTCAGGAATTAGTTAAAAAAGATGAGGAAGTATCCCCCAAAGCAGAAAAGATCGAAGATGTCACGAAAATTGAGAAAGTTACTCTTGAAGATTTAGCTAAAAAAGATGCGGAAGTATCTCCCAAGCTAGAAAAGGTTGAAGATGACAAAAAAATGGAGAAAGTTTCTCCTGTAGACTTAGCTAAGAAAGATGAAGAAGTATCTCCCAAAGTAGAAAAGATCGAAGATGAAAAGAAAATTGAGAAAGTGACTCTAGAAGACTTAGCTAAAAAGGATGAGAAAATATCTCCCAAAACAGAAAAGATCGAAGATGTCACGAAAATTGAGAAAGTTACTCTTGAAGATTTAGCTAAAAAAGATGCGGAAGTATCTCCCAAGCTAGAAAAGATTGAAGATGACAAAAAAATGGAGAAAGTTTCTCCTGTAGACTTAGCTAAGAAAGATGAAGAAGTATCTCCTAAAGTAGAAAAGATCGAAGATGACAAGAAAATGGAGAAGGTTGCTCCTGAAGATTTAACTAAAAAGGATGAGAAAGTATCTCCCAAAGTAGAAAAGGTCGAAGCTGACAAGAAAATTGACAAATCTGTTCCTGAAGACTTATCGTTGGCTCGAAAAGAAGAGCCATTCAAAGAGATACCAGTTGCTGTTAAAGAAGAAAAGAAACCCGAGAAATCGCCTGAAGATGATGCCGCAGCTGTTCGAAGGATGTTAGTTACAACAAGCAGCGAAGATGGCGGCCAAGAAATTGAAATTTCCACAACTGGTACTATCGCGCTCCAAAAAACTGTTACACCTGATGATTCTCTTAAAGATGCATCTGTCAAATCAACATCTGATAAAGATTCTTTGCTTCTAGACAAGGACTCTCTGCACTCAGAAATTAGTTCTCCAGAAAAAGATAGCATTTCTGATAAGTCGCCGTCAATCAAAGATGTCGGAAAGGTAACTCCTGAAGACAGCTTGGATAAATCACCGATTGACACTCGTGACTCACGTGATCTCGAAGACAGTTTAGAAAAGGCGGTACCTAGTAAACCAAAAGAAGCAGACAGTAGCACTTCTCCATCTCTGATAGAATCAGAAGTTCCAAAGTCTCCCAGTTTGCAACAACAAACAGAAATTTTAGAGGATATGGCTAAAACCGTTCGTGAAAAAGTCGAAAAGAAAGAATTAGAAACTGGGAAGATCGAAACAATCGAATCATCTGTTGATATAGCTACTAAAGTAGTGGATACCGTTGCTGAGAAAAAGGAATTAGATGGAAGAATGATTAAAGAAGCTTTAGAGAAACCGATGCTGATTCAAGAGAAAGTTGAAGTCGATGATGAAATTCGTAAGAAAAGTCTTGATATCGTTGCATCGAAATCACCGGAGTCGCTTCGATCGGAAGATGTTTCTCCGGCGGAAACTATTTTTGCGAAATCACCGGAAGAATCGGCAAAGACTTCTGATATGAAAGATATAGAACCTCTAAAGTCAACTTTCGAAACGATAGTTCCAGAAAGAAAGATTGGAATGCTGGAAAGTCTGAAAACAGAAGTAATTAAAGAAGTTGGTCAAGTTGATAGGAAAATTGAGATGCCTGTAAGCGATGAAAAAGAAGACAAGAAAGAACGTGTCGGAATTTCACCTAAGAAAAGTCCTGAAGAGAGTCCTGAAAAGAGTCCTGAAAAGAGTCCAGAACTAAAAGAGAAACCAATTGATTTCGAATCTATCAAAGCAGAAAAGATACAACCAATCACAGACCTTAAGCCAGCAATTATTACCGACCAGGACAAGTTAGGAAAGACAGAAGCAGACAAAAAATCTCCTTCTCCGGCACCTAGCGATAAAGGGGATTTGCAGGAGGTAAGCGAGGATAAAATGAAAGAAAAGACGATTGTCTATTTGTTGGAAAAATCTAAGATCACTACCACAGAAGCAGAAAAGAAGATAGAAGAACAAGTAGATGTTTCTAAACGTCAGGCTGAAGAATCCAAGGAAGCAAAAACACCAGAGGAACCTAGAACTCCAACTACAAGTCCTGTTCTTGAACAACCTACGAAAGCAGGCATCGCAGAAATCCCCAGTGAAAAACTAGACTTAAGAGAAGCTGACGATAAACAAAAATCACCGATAGAATCAAAGACACCTTTGGATGTATCAAAGCGACCCAGTATTCCTACTGAACCGCATGAGTGGAAAGAGATTGACGTAAAAGAAATAGACAAGGCTAGGGCGTTAAGTATAACGAGTGCTACCGAAGAACGTGAGGTTATTACAGATCGTTGGAAATCACCGATTAGTCCTGCAGAGAAGCCAGATTTGAAGGCTATTGATAAAAAATCACCAACCGAAGCAGAAGAAAGAAAAGAGAAACCGATATCACCGAGCATTTTAGAAGAACAGAAGGACCTAAAGGAGGTTGAAGAAAAGATCGACAAACTTACGTATAAATTCCCTCGTTATTCAGATTTGGAGGATGCAGAGACAGGAGATGAGAAGTCTGCATCTTCCAGTATAACAAGTGTCTCAGGAGAATCTAAGGACGCATCAGATGCGTCAAAGTCGTCCAGCATTGTTGATGAGGATATCGTGGCAAGAGATATTGAGAATTTAAAATTTCCTAGTGTCACTAGCATCGCAAGTCTCTCGGCTGAGCAAAAGGAACCTGTGGATAAATCAAAGTCACCTAGTCTTGCTGGAGAGATGATTCCTGACTTAAAAGAAGTTGAAACAAAAGATATGGAGAAATCTAGGTCCCCCAGTATATCGAGTGTCTCAACTGAAGCAAAGGACGTGTCAGATAAGTCCAAGTCTTCTAGTATCGCTGGCGAGACACCTGACTTAAAAGACATTGAAGCTAAAGAAATAGAGAAATCTAGATCTCCCAGTGTAACGAGTGTCCTATCCGAAGAAAAGGGCGTGTCGGATAAGTCGAAATCTCCTAGTATCGCTGGCGAGACACCTGACTTAAAGGATCTTGAAGCTAAAGAAATTGAAAAATCTAGATCTCCCAGTGTAACAAGCGTCCCATCCGAAGCGAAGGACGTACCGGACAAGTCGAAATCTCCTAGTATCGCTGGCGAGGCACTTGACTTAAAGGACATTGAAGCTAAAGAAATTGAAAAATCTAGATCTCCCAGTGTAACAAGCGTCCCATCCGAAGCAAAGGACGTACCGGACAAGTCGAAATCTCCTAGTATCGCTGGCGAGACACCTGACTTAAAGGACATTGAAGCTAAAGAAATAGAGAAATCTAGATCTCCCAGTGTGACGAGTGTCCCATCCGAAGCAAAGGGCGTATCGGATAAGTCGAAATCTCCTAGTATCGCTGGCGAGACACCTGACTTAAAGGACATTGAAGCTAAAGAAATAGAGAAATCTAGATCTCCCAGTGTCACGAGTATCCCATCCGAAGCAAAGGGTGTATCGGATAAATCGAAGTCTCCTAGTATCGCTGGCGAGACACCAGACTTAAAAGATCTTGAAGCTAAAGAAATTGAAAAATCTAGGTCTCCCAGTGTAACAAGCGTCCCAGCTGAAGCAAGAGATGTATCGGATAAATCGAAGTCTCCTAGTATCGCTGGCGAGACACCTGACTTAAAGGATCTTGAAGCTAAAGAAATTGAAAAATCTAGGTCTCCCAGTGTAACAAGCGTCCCAGCTGAAGCAAGAGATG
>JACXIL010000197.1:2254921-2369048 GCA_014737365.1 Bombus soroeensis
CTCCTAGTATCGCTGGCGAGACACTTGACTTAAAGGACATTGAAGCTAAAGAAATAGAGAAGTCTAGGTCTCCCAGTGTAACGAGTGCCCCATCTGAAGCAAAGGGCGTATCGGATAAGTCCAGATCTCCTAGTATCGTTGGCGAGACACCTGACTTAAAGGATCTTGAAGCTAAAGAAATTGAAAAATCTAGGTCTCCTAGTGTAATAAGCGTTCCATCTGAAGCAAAAGATGTATCGGATAAGTCGAAGTCTCCTAGTATCACTGATGAAACGCCTGATCTGAAGGACGTTGAAGCAAAAGGTGCTGAGAAATCTAGATCTCCGAGTATACCAAGTGCTCCGGTAGAAGCTAAAGATATATCAGATAAATCAAAGACACCAAGCATCGTCAGTGATACGCTAGATCTAAAAGAACTCGAAACAATTGAGAAATCCAGATCTCCTAGTGTGACAAGTATTTCAGCGGAACTGAAGGATAAGTCAAAGACCCCTAGCATTACTGGTGAAACACCAGATTTAAAGGATATCGAGAAGTCTAGGTCTCCTAGCATAACAAGTATTTCAGCGGAGTCTAAAGAAGTATCAGATAAGTCAAAGACTCCCAGCGTTGTTGGTGAAGCACCTGACTTAAAGGATGTTGACAAATCTAGGTCTCCTAGGTCTAGTGTAAGTAGTGTCCTTACTGAGCCAAAAGAACCAGCTGATAAATCCAAGACACCAAGCATCGCAGGAGATATTGCCGATCTAAAGGAAGTGGATGAAAAAGATTTTGACAAATCTAGATCTGCCAGCGTAGCAAGTATTGCAGTTGAACCGAAGGAACTTTCGGATAAGTCAAAGTCACCTAGTATTGTTAGCGAGACTCTTGACTTGAAGGAGATTGACGAAAAAGATATTGAGAAATCTAGGTCTCCTAGTGTGATAAGTGTCCCTACTGAGCGGAAAGAAACACCAGATAAATCCAAGTCACCCAGCATTGCTGATGAGATTCCAGAATTGAAAGATGCTGAGAAGTCTAGATCTCCTAGTGTAACAAGCATTTCAGCCGAGCTGAGAGAACCAACTGATAAATCAAAGTCGCCTAGCATTGCTAGCGAGAAACCTGATCTAGAGGAAATTGATGCAAAAAGTGCTGAAAAATCCAGGTCTCCTAGTGTTGCAAGTGTTGTAACTGAGACAAAGGAAACATCCGATAAATCAAAATCGCCTAGCATTGCTGGGGAGATTCCCGATTTGAAAGATGTTGAAGCAAAAGATATTGAGAAATCCCGATCCCCTAGCATTACAAGTGTTCCAACTGAAGCGAAAGACGCATCAGATAAATCAAAGTCTCCTAGTATCGCTGGCGAAATACCTGATGTAAAGGACGCCGATATAAAAGATACACAGAAATCTAGATCTCCGAGTATATCAATCGCATCAACGGAATCGAAAGAAGCCACGGATAAATCAAAGTCTCCCAGCGTTGCCGGAGAAGTACCTGACTTAAAGGATATTGAGAAATCTAGATCTCCCAGTATAACCAGTATTCCGGCTGAAGCAAAGGACGTTTTGGATAAGTCAAAGTCGCCTAGTGTTGCTGGTGAAATTCCCGACTTAAAGGATGTTGAGAAATCCAGATCTCCCAGTATACCAAGCATTCCTGTGGAATCAAAGGATGTATCAGATAAGTCGAAATCTCCCAGTGTCGCTGGCGAAGTTCCTGATTTGAAAGATGTTGAGAAATCCAGATCTCCCAGTATACCAAGCATTCCTGTGGAATCGAAGGATGTATCAGATAAGTCGAAATCTCCCAGTGTCGCTGGCGAAGTTCCTGATTTGAAAGATGTTGAGAAATCCAGATCTCCCAGTATACCAAGCATTCCTGTGGAATCGAAGGACGTATCAGATAAGTCAAAATCTCCCAGTGTCGCTGGCGAAGTTCCTGATTTGAAAGATGTTGAGAAATCCAGATCTCCCAGTATAGCAAGCATTCCTGTGGAATCGAAGGACGTATCAGATAAATCAAAATCTCCCAGTGTTGCTAGCGAAGTTCCTGATTCGAAAGATATTGAGAAATCCAGATCTCCCAGTATAGCAAGCATTCCTGTGGAATCGAAGGACGTATCAGATAAATCAAAATCTCCCAGTGTTGCTGGTGAAGTTCCTGATCTGAAAGATATGGAGAAATCTAGATCTCCTAGTATAACAAGTGTTTCAGCGGAACTAAAAGGAGCAGTAGATAAATCGAAATCGCCCAGTATTGTTGACGAAGCTATTGATTTGAAGGATGTTGAGGCTAAAGAAATTGGGAAATCTAGGTCTCCCAGTGTGGTTAGTGTCACAGATGAATCGAAGGATAAATCCAGGTCTCCCAGCATTGTTGCCGAGGCGCTCGATTTGAAGGATGTCCCCGCGAAAGATGCTGATAAATCTAGGTCACCTAGTGTTCCGTTAGAATATAAAGATATATCTGAAAAATCAAAGACTCCCAGCGTTGCTGATGAAACTAGCGATTTAAAGGATGTTGACGCTAAAGTTGCTGATAAATCTAGGTCACCTAGCGTAACAAGTGCCCCAGCGGAAGCAAAGGATTTAACGGATAAATCAAAATCCCCTAGCGTTGCCAGTGATATATTAGATTTGAAAGATGTTGCAGATTCTGTGGACAAATCTAAATCCCCAAGTGTAACAGATATTTCAATAGAATCGAAGGATGTAGCAGATAAGTCAAAGTCGCCTAGCATCGCTGGTGAATCACCTGACTTAAAGGAGGTTGAAACGAAATCTATTGACAAATCTATATCTCCAACAATACCAAGTGCTCCAAAGGAAGCTAAAGATGTATCGGATAAATCAAAGTCACCCAGTATTGCTGGCGAATCACCCGATGTGAAAGAAGTCGAATTGGAAGATATCGTGAAATCTAGATCTCCGAGTATACCAAGTGTTCCCGTGGAATCTAAGGACGTATCCAAGTCGCCTAGCATCGCTGGCGACACGCTCGATTTCAAGGATATTGACGTAAAAGACAAATCCAGATCTCCTAGTGTAACAAGTGTTTTAAGCGAACCAAAGGAAGCAGCGGACAAATCCAAGTCGCCAAGTGTCGCTGGAGAAGTTGCCGATATAAAGGATGTTGAAGCAAAAGATACTGAGAAATCCAGATCTCCAAGTATACCAAGTGCAACGATAGACTCGAGAGATGTATCAGACAAGTCGAAGTCCCCAAGCATCGCTGGTGACGTTTCCGATGTAAAGGAAGTTGAAGCTAAAGACATTGGAAAGTCCAGATCACCCAGTGTAACAAGTGTCCTATCAGAACCTAAGGATAAATCAAAGACTCCTAGCATTGCTAGCGAGACACCTGATTTGAAGGAAGTTGGTGTAAAAGAAACTGAGAAATCCAGATCTCCCAGTGTAGCAAGTGTTTCAGGAGAACTTAAAGATTTGTCGGACAAATCAAAGTCTCCCAGCATCGCTGATTTAGACGAAGGCGATAAAAGAAAAGAAATGGACAGTAAAAAGCTAGATGACGAAGAGAAACAGATTGATATTCGGAAATCAGTCGAAATGGATAGGGCATTAAAGACGCCAGTTAAACTGGAGGATTTTACGAAAATAAGCGTCTCTACGACAGAGATAACTAAAGATAAGTCGCTATTCGCCGATGATAGCTATAAAGTATTGCCTGAAAGTGTTGAAATGGACCAAGCGCAGGTCGACCGAGAAAGTACGATGAAAATAACGCCTGAGAAAGAAGCAAATATTAAAAAATATATTTTAGAAGAATATATAAATAAGGGAAGGAAGATCACAATGATCGTAATAGAGGAAATAATTAGAATTTATTCAGTCTCCGAGTTGATAGTAATGACTATCATAGAGACAATTATTACGACGAGGAAACTCAACAGAGATTCAGTTTTAGATATACCCGAGCAAAAGATGGAGAAGTCGGATCATTCGATAAGTTCTAGCGTAAGTTCCGAACTGATTGCTTCTGATAAATCTACTCAAGATAGCCCTGTACGTTCTGAGCCACATATCGACGAAGAAGTTTCCATCTCGGAAGAGAAGAGAATCGAAATTGAGAAACTTCTCGAAGAAGACTACATTAAGCAAGGAAAGAAAATCACCGAAGAGATTCTAGAAGAAATTATCGTCCGATCATCTTTACCTCGATACATCATTCTAGAAATAATGGAGGAATTAATTCTGAAGAGAAAACTTACTCGAGAATCCGTGATCGACGTGGAGGTGTATTATCACGACGACGAGCCAGAAGACAGCTACGGCAAAGACGGCTATCGTTACGAAAAATCTCTGGAGCTTAGATACGAACCCGATCACGGAGAAGGGAAAATGTCTTACGATTACAAAACGGTGGAATATTCGGGACAACGCGACGGCCATATGGAAACGTCGATGACGGATTATTCGACAAGTTACGAGAGCCAATTCCACAAGGCATTCGTCGGCGGAGTAACCGAGATACGTACGACTCATATAACAACGTTGTCAGGGAAATCAACGCCAGACATAACTCGTGACGGAACTCCTGATTCGATATCCGAGCCTACAGCTTCCACCGTAGAGAAAGTAGAAGATAAATCTGCCGGTAAACCAACCGACCATATTTCGCCTGATAAAGATGTAGTTTCTACGAGTATCGGTACTTCCACCACTATCACCACTACAGTAACGCAGAAATCATCTGTCACGCACACTGTAGAAGCAAAACCTCAAATAGTTACTGTACTGAAAGAAAGTAAAATTGGTGAACTAGACGCGCAAGTGACTGGTAAAACGGAAGTAATTAGAAAAGTAATCGAATCAGACGTAGACGCGAGTAAATCGGGCCGTGTACCCTCGGCCAGGCTTGAGTTCGAGGAGTTGGAAAAACGAATTATCGAAGGTAAAGAAGAGATGGAAGCAGAGCCAACCGAAGAAGAAAAGGAAGTTTCGCCGGATGGCAAAGTGATCGTGGTTAAAAGAATCGTGACGCGAGAAGTGTCGGACCAAGAAGAACCCGAAACTATTCGTAAGGTAATAAAACGGGAGATCATCGAGCAGGATGATCCAGTGGTGATTACGAAAGTCATAAAGCGCGAGATTATCGTTCCCGAGGGTGAGACAGCCGACACGGACGATCTCGAAACGATAAAAGAAATCGTGAGCAAAGAAACTATCCCATCGACCGTCGAAACTGTGAGAACAGAAACGAAAAAAATCGTGATTACAGGAGGCGAGAAGCTGAGCGAAGAGAGTCTGACATCGGACATTCTGTCGGGTATGCACGTCGACGTTAAAAAAGGAACAACAACTATCATAGAAACGGGTGGTAAAATGTCGGAGCAGGACATCAGAGATGCTATCGAAAAAATGACAACCGAAGCTAGTAAGCAGAGCGAATTTTTAAGCGACGAAGGTACCATAATCAAAGAAACTACTATTAGAACTAGCAAGTCTGAGGAGTCTACGGAAAGGAAGAAAGAAGAGAAGAAAGTCGGTGAAGCAGAAGGAAGATCTGAAGCGAAATTTGTGAAGGAAGAAACGAAGCATACGCAGATAGATAAACGTTCGGTGCCTCCTCAAGTACGCGATATCGCTTCCGACGTTTCTTCTCTGTCAGGAAGAACTACACCGGACCGAAGATCCGAAGGTAGGTCTTTAACTGGAACTCCGGAAGGATTCAGATCGGGAGAGGTGATTAGAACGATCATCACCACGACTAAGACAGTGTCCGACGACGGTGAGATAGTGACGACGACCCGAGAAGTCACGGAAACCACAAACGAAAAAGGGGAGACGGTGATATTGGCGGAGAAGGTGGACGTGAAGGTAGATGAATATTTACCTAGCAAGGATATGACGGAATCTTTGGGTCCCGATAGCTCCCTTCTACGTTCCTTGCAAGAAAAAGAGAAAGAGAAAATATCTAGCGACTTTATGAGCAGCGCGATGATGAGCAGCAGCGTTTATGGCGAGCTACCATCTGAAAAAGATATAACGAGTGGCAGCATGCAGAAGATGGGCGAATCTTCCACTCTGACAGATCAAGGTGATTACACGTTCAAACGTTTCATGGTTGAGAAAGAATATGCCGGTGATTACAAGGAGAAATCTGATCCGAAGAAATATATCGACGAGGCTGGACTTGACTTTGAGAAAGCTCTGTCGATGGAACAAAAGGAAAGTAAAGAAACCGAGCCACAGGGTAAAACTATCTCAGCGAGATACACCAACGGTAGCGTTCGTGGAGAAGCGTCAGATTCTGATGGCAAATCGGACGATCGTAAAGAGGAGGATCCGAAGTCCGACACGAAGAAAGATCCGTTAGAAGGTTGGGGAACTCCATTGGGGCTTCCTTCTCCTATTCCACCGCGCAAGTTTAACCTCAGAAATACGAATTCCGATAACAATATGAGACTAAATTTCGACGCTATTAACGACTGGGGTGAACCATTGAGATTACCTTCGCCAGCTCCTGTGACTAATGAAATTTCTAACAAGGGTACACCCGAAACACCGAAAAAGGAGAAGAAACAAGCGAGAAAGGTTCTATCGGAGAATCTGAAGAACAAGAAACGCTCTGAGAGTCCGGGCAAGAACGAGAAGAAGCTGAAGGATTCGAAGAATAAAGTACAACCCGTCTACGTGGATCTTACTTATGTACCTCATCATGGAAACTCCTATTACACATCGTTGGAATTCTTCAAGAGAGTTCGCGCGAGATATTACGTGTTTAGCGGTACCGAGCCAAGTCGCGAAGTCTATGATGCTTTCTTGGAAGCTAAGAGGACTTGGGAAGACAAAGATCTCGGTAGGTCGACGTCGCTTTTCATTCGCACACGTTTATGCCGATCGGTATTAGCACTCGTTTATTCCACGACTCTAATAACTTTTCATTCAATTCATTTCAAGTCTAAATTCTCATCGAGAAAGTAAATCCTTACGTAGTGCTTAATTGCTAATCCTAGCGCGATTGACATTATGATCTTTGCTTTTCAGAGGTAACTATGATCCCAACTTACGACACCGACACCCTTGGCAATTGGGTAGCCGACAACGAAGAAGCTCTGACTGCGAACCGCATTGACCTTTCACCTTCTGCATCCCGATGTACGATTAACCTGCAGGACCACGAGACTAGTTGCAGTGCCTATAGACTCGAATTCTAGGGATTGGCAGCCTGCTCAGCCGTAATAGTTGAGTTCTGAGCGGTGTTCAGAGAGTGTACTTGATCGCTTCATTTCTGGACTTGCCGTTTCGCGAATTCCTTACCGTGCCTACTAGCGGTTCATAAAACTTTAGAAAAATCTTAAGGAGAGGCTACATCGAACGACTTGGACGTGGTCGTTCTACGATCCGAATTTCGTGCCTAATCCCGTATAAATCATAAATACGTAGTTGTTCCTTGTTTTTAAATGCACAGGTTTATTGGATCAACAACTATGTTACCACGACCACCGATAACAACATATAACAGCAACAATAACGACAAAAGAAAACAATTACGACGATAACAACAACAACAGAAACAACAACACAACAACAACGATAACGACAACAGCGATGAGGACGATAACATTAACGATGCTCCCTTCTTGCTCTCTCTCTCTCTCTCTCTATCTATTTTCTTTGCTTCCTTCACCTATGATACTTAGATCGAGAATACGATAAAAAGAATGCAATTTTCTCCTGAACACTCGGCCGTGTATGATCTTTGCTGGCACGTGCAAAATTTCGATACAAAGCTGTGACACGATCACGTTAGAAGCTGTTGCGATAAACCAACTTGGCCTGTTCTCAGTTTTTTGGACGCTTACACCCACAAAGCTTAAAGAACGCGTCCTTTGCCTCATTATCTTTTTATATACGTACCTATTACTCGACACTGTTATCGCTTTGAAAGCATCACTAAAAAAAGCCGTAGAAAGATGGAGACACATACGCAGAACAACGCAACACAGCAACTAGCAATAACACGGACAAGACGTACAAAGGTAAATAGGATGAAAGAACGCGTACACATAACGGGCAGATATCAAAGCATCGACCACGTCGATGAAGAAGAAGAAGAAAGGATTCTTTGTACATTTTCTATGGTCTTAAGTTCTCGACAAAAATGAATTCGAGTTGGAATATCCAATCGTTGAATATCGTTTCTTCGTCAAACTAAGGATCAACCTCCTCGTCGTGAATGTCTACTCGTGCATAGAGATAAACGACTATATACGTCGATCGGGAAGTACCGCAGTGAAACGATCCGAGTCGCGAAACAAAGCGTTTCCAAAGATTCCTAAAGAATAGAAGATATTCGCGCGGTTACGATCGAATCGAAGCGAACAACAGGAAATGCGATATAGGAATACGATTGTCCATATCGTCGATGTTCCATTCCAAATGCCACTTAGGTCCGTTATCTTATAGCGGAGGTAGGTGAATAAAAATAAAGCAAAATCTAAAAAGGATTCCCTTCTCGATAACGAAGAAAGTAGAATATCAGAAGCAAAACTGAGACGGCGATAAAGTAAAAATCGTACAACATCCATCCAATGGACAAAGTCCACGTTCGATAATCGTATCGGAGTGAACAGCTCTGTTTTTCGACGTTTCGCCCGAGTTTTCGGCCACCTTAAGAACAGAGTTGCTCGTTCCTGTAATATAAATCCGTTTATAGATATTTTTTAGAGATGAGAATATTTCATTTGCCACGTAACAAAATACCACTTTCTAGAGCGCGCACCGTTTATGAAATTAGACCAAACGATAATCGCGGTGTCGTATCGACGTTGAGAACTGTACAAGGGGTTTAAGAATTCCATTGACTCGTTTCCATTCTCTCCTCGTTGCGTCGAAAGAAACGCAACGTTTCTGACGATGTTTGCTTTCCAAGGGAATTTCCACGTTCCGCGCGTCCCTATTCCTTTTACGCGTGTCGAACCGAAGACCGTAAAAGAAAACGTTTCCAGAAAGTTGACAAACCGTTTAGTTCATTTTGTACTTATTTCAATCAGATCGACGAAATACGACAAACTGTACTCGTGCGGGATGACGATGGTGTGACGATTGCTCGACACATGGTAACGATGACTATACGTGGAACGATTACAACGGTAATCGTAATGACGATGACGAAAACACGCATTAGTCAGGATAACGATTCGATCATGACGATGATTGTGGTGACAACGATGTGGACAACGCGAACGTAAACGAGAACGGTGACGATTACCGGTTACCGACGATAATGATGGTGATGATGGGTGACGATGGTGACGACAATAACGATTAGAACGGTGACAATAATGACGAGACGACGACAAATATAGTAACGATGATGGCAATGATGATGATAATCCTTGTAAGAACGATTACAAATCCGAAAGTATAAAGGACGATGATATCTTCCACGTGGATGAAATAAAATTCTGCTTAACGTAAGTAACGTAAAGCGAACGTGTTTTCAAGAATTTGAAATACGCGTGTGATCGAGGTAATTTTCATACAACAAACGTAGCCTTATAGATTATGAGAACGCATGCTCGTTATGTTCTTAATCGTTTCGTGATAAATGACATATAAGGAAAAATTTATTTTGTGATCGCATATATATATATATATATATATATATGAAAATAAGAGATAAGTACAGTTCGTTGAAAGAACGAAAGCGATCTCACATCGACCTATTAACAAAATTACCATCGCATTCGATTTCGTGCAAGTTGACAGTTTCGAGTTCCAAATGATTATATTTACTCGGATTGACCACGGAGAATTTGAGAAGAAAATTTCGATGGAAATGTCTGGAATAATGAAAGACCGAAGGCATAAGAACTGAGCATAGCGAAAGGCCTATAATATCGATCGGTTTTCACAACCATTGTACGAAAACCATCGTCTTACGAACGTTACCAGGTTCGCGAAAGGAAAAAGCTAAAGTTAAGAAGAGAAACGTACATTCTGCCAATTGTGATTGTCTTACGATAACTCCGGGTCCAATAAATACTCTAGTTAGTGTGTAAGTTTTTTACTGCTCGTTTAACGCAGTTTGCTCGTAAACACTCGCTTATTTGCTCCACCGCGTGTATATTTCATCTACTTACATTTACATTTTTAATTGCATTTACTTTTCCATCTTTTACATTTTTGTAATTTAGGTTTATACGTAAGATCTTTGGACGAGAGGTTTAAAGAAGTTTGGTCTAAACGAAAATACGTTTGCTACGTATTATCTCCGATACAATTATTACTATCATCATCATCATCGTCATTATTACTACTACTGCCGATGCTACTATGCTCGTTATTACCATTATCATTACTATTATTTATTATTCCTCCTAATATTATCACTATTCATACAACTACTATCGTCATTGTTATTCTAACAAAACCGTTATGATTATCGCCATCATCGTTATGATTATCATAATCATCGTGTTACTATTATGTATTATTAATAACCATTATCGTATCGTTACAATCATCATCTCTATTATTGTCACTGTTACTATTGTTATTGTCGTTGTTGTTGTTGTTGTTGCATCGTTACGTTTGCCATCATCATTGGCATGGTCGTGTCGTCATTGTCACCATCGTCATCGTGGACGAGAATTTTGTCGCTTGCGACGAGAAAGAAAGAAGGAACAGATGAATGAAACCGAAGAAAACGTAAACGCGCGATAGCGATAAAACCATGTGTGTACCTATGTATTTATGTATTATTTATTGACAAACTAACGACGACCAGCTATTTAGGTAGGATATTAAAATTATGAAATTGAATATGTAACGAGAACGATCGAAACGAGTAAACAAACACAGTTATATTAACATTGGTGAAACGAAGCGAATGGTTAGGTATGCGCTCGTCCTCGGCGAGCTAACGAAGATGAAAGAGAATTTTAATTAAAAAGAAACGAGGATGAATATAAAAGTTAAGAACGAGCTTTCATTAAGACAGTTTAGATTAAATATAAAGATGAACAAAAAGGTATATATATATATATATATATATGAACACACACACACATAGACACAGACACAGACATATACGTACAAACCGTGCGCATGCACATACATAATACATGCATACGACACCAGAAATATACATATAATATACGAATGGAAAGACAGAGACAAAATAAAAAAAACTAGAAAGAAATCTAATTCCGGGAGGAAAAAGAATATGCAAAGGATTGAGAAGTGCGAACCTCAACACCTGTACGAACCCCTAAATCGCGATGCTTAACGGGTGTGAGAACGGTGATACGGTTTTATTTGAATATCAACTTAAAAAGAGCGTCGTATGAAGCGTGTTTCATACGCCCTTAACACGTATCCGACACTCGAGCGTATCGGGGTAAGGGCTCTCGTTCGAATTTTGGCATGTGTTTTTAAAGAGATTTCGCTGCATCAAAAAGAATACATTGTATGAATCAGCGATCAAACGAGACGAATGCAAAAAGGGACAAAATGTTGGAAAGACAGAAAAAAAAAAAAAAATGAAAAAGAAAAGTAAAGCAATCGGACTACTAAGACACGATAAATCAAGAGTTTGTTTACTCCACGCGAAATATCGGATACGCTAATGTTCTAGTCAGAAGAAAATCTCGTTTCCTAATATTAAAAAAATCATCTAGTCATTCTTCTTCACAGTCGATTTTCTGCCGTTACGAGACTGCGCCGCAGATGTAAGACGAAGTACAGTTTTTCACAATTGTATTTATTATACAAATCGCGGTTCTCACCCCTTGAAGCGCAGCATCAGCGCGTCGTGTTTTTCGAATAACGAATTAAACAAAAAAAAAAAAAAACTTACTGTGGAGTGTTCATGGTGCTATAATTACTATTATTATTATGATTATGGTTATGATTATGATTATTATGATTATGATTATTATTATTACTATAGAAATAACAATGTTATGCTATATGACAAAAAATGATAATATAATAAATATACATTATACCTTAGCAATACTCTTTCCTTGTACTCTCGTGTTTTTTATTTACTTAAAAACTTTTTTTTTTTTCAATTTGGTGAGATATTTATTTTCAATAAAGTACGTATATTCCCTTTACATCCTTTAACGGAAGTGGTTATCGCTTTTATTGCAAAATATTTTCTGTCGAAAATAAAGAACAAAATATTTTCATTTTGTAATGTTATTATTAGCGACGTTACATAGTTTACAATATTTTTATCGATGAAAGTAATCATGTTGCGTGTACCGTTGCATAGAATGTAATTTTCAAGTATTTAGAGATTTTCCATCAAGGATTTGGCTCTTCGTAATTCTAGAGAAAACACAAAAACAAACGAACAAGTTAAATGCGAATAATACCAATCTTTTGGCCGAATCGTCCGTCAAATTCTAATCCACACCTGTCAGTAGAACATGAACGTCCTTTTTTGATATATTAATAACGGAATCTTCTACGTTTCCGTCCAGTTTCTTCAATTTGAGAGACACCGTGGAGAATGGCGAGGAATTGTCGCAGGATAGAACTTCGATCGACGATAATCTGCTGACTGCAAAACCATAGAATTTTCCAATTAGAATTCGCCTCAATCACGCGGATAACTCAAAAAACGTTTAATTACCTCTTAAGGACTGCGAAGAAAGTGCAGCCGTGATTTGAGGACAATGATCCGTATGTAGTCTGGCAATCGCAGCACTATGTTCGCGAGGCAGTCCCAGCTGTTGTAATTCACTGCTTAAGTCAGCAGCGGAAACACCATATCGGGCGGACGATGTAAAAATTAATTCGAGAGCTGCCACCATAGCCTTTGCGTCGTTCAATTCTTCACGAAGGGTAAGAAATAGGAAATGAGGACAAAGAAAAATTGTTACGCACATTGATCGTGCATATGAATAAAATGAATAAAGAGAGAAACGAATTTTTGTGTATGAAACGTGAAAACAATACACCTGTACTTACTGTTTGATGCAGTAAAATTGATTTCCACTTACCAACCTTAGCGTCTTGAGTAATTTTTCTGACCTTCTCTTCCTTAAAAAGAAGAAGTATTTTGATATTGATATTACTCTTCTAAAAATAACAACGATAGTGACTGAGACAGAACAAATAGTACAACATAAAACTCTTTTTCGTTTAGATTCCAGCATCTAAGATCATCTCTATGGTTTTTTCTTTCCTTTTTAACGACATAACGCGTTATCCTATTTTGCTCTGCTCGATTAAAATTTTCTGCGGAATATTTATTCTTAATCTTTATTTATCTCTTATACGGACACGACTAAATCCGACAAGCGTGTAAAATTATCATTTTGAAATATAGATCATCAACAATTAGTACTCACATCGAGATCGCTTTCCGTAAGATACTTTGCAACCGTTTGACCCAGTATCTTGATTTTGATTGATGTCTGCGACAAAATAATTAAACGAAGCTTCAAGGATCGTGGCGTACTCGATCGAGAAATGAAAACTGTCTGTGATATTGAAAGGAAACTGTACCATACGTGACAACGTGTTGATCTCAGCCAGCAACCAATCGGGGCAATCCCCATCGCCTAAAAATCTGAATTTCTACGAACAAACGAGAGAAATAAAATGCACGTTGTTTCTATCGATCTTCTGCCTAGAATTTCGCGTAGTTTTCACGCGCATCGTAATTGCATCCACTTGAAAAGTAAACTACATCGCCAAATATATTATATTACCAGATAACTTATAATAGTTAAGCAGATTATCTCACCATGGTTTATCGATTTCTCCTGAAATATCGGATGTATCGGTTCTTGATCTGAAAAGAACACCCATAAATGTTTAAATGGATCAACAAAAACGAGAGGACACATATTTCACGTAAAATCAAATGAACTGGCCAGTCGTACGAAGCGACGTAGTGGACGAATTCTTACGATTTTACGACTATTAATATCTACGATCTACGACTCGCAAAAAGCAAAAAAAGAAAGAAATTAGAAAAGATCGTTGTTTAGGCTAAAGAATCAAAATTTTGTTTAAACTCGATCAATTTAAAGGGGTAAAAGGATACGTCGACGAAAGGAATTACATCAAACGTAAGTAAGTTGATACACGCTCTTGGTTACCTCCTACTTGATTCGATTACACAACATATTATCACATTAAACACGAGTGCATGTTCTTTCTCGCATCATAACGTTTTTATGGTTATAAGTAAGTACTTACGCGTCTTTCATGACGCAGAAAGAAACAGCGTACTTATATTCAATCCCTTTCCAGTTTACATTGTAAATATCTGTTTCATTGAACGTATTGCAAACTATATTGCACGTTATCGATATTTTTGATTGTACGACGTAGTTTGATTATAGTTTGTTGATTTTCTGACTTCTTTCTTACCATTTAACGACTAAAAAAAAAAAAAAAAAGTACTTTCACATGGAATAGTTAAAGAGGGAAACATGCTGATAGATTCGACGACACATACACGATATATTTTATAAGAAGCCTATAATATTACTTTAATTTAATCTCAACTTAATTAAACGTCCATCTGCATACCGGGACGTTTTCGAATCAGCAAATTTTCATTTTCTTTCGATATTTTTGTTTAAACGTTGCTTCGCTAACAAAATTTAGGTAACACGTTACGCTGGGCATCGAGTGACATTCTAGAAACTTGGAAGAGTTTTTATCCAAGAAATTTTGGAGATTTTTTAAACCACAAAGGTATAAAGAAAGCTGCATTGTCTTAAACGACTCGGTATACGAACAAAGTAGGTAAAAATAAAGTTGCAGACGGAAGATTAATATTAAAAATTGTAGGGACAATTTGCGTCGTCTTTAAATACATAAATCATCGAGTCGGTGTTGAAAATGTTAAAATACAAAATAACATTTTCTGTTATGACAAGCGTGACCAGCGTGAAACGCATTTCCCTTGATGACAGGAATTTTTCGACGAAAGAACAAGAACACGGAAGAAACTTATAACCTAAAGTCATCAGGATGTTTGCGTTTCGTGGCAGGGTAAATTCCCCATACAATTCTCCTAATCTCTCGACCGCAACGAGGTCGCCTGTAGGATTCGCGAACGAGTACCATAAATACGGAAGAAACGGTCATTTCGAGTCCATTCTTCGCGTTCGACTCGTAGTGCATCGACGAAACAGTGATCGTAGTTGGTTGTTACAACAGGTAGGTTCATTTTACGCCAAATCTCGCATTACCTATTACGTTACTGATCGTAATTATTCGAACGAGATCGATATTTCGAAATAGAGAGAATATCTTTAAATAATTTTTGAAATCCAATTGTTGGAAGGTATCAGGGATGAGAGTTTAGCGCGACATATTGTTCAAATTTAAAAATTCATAACGTTAAAACACTGTAAGTGCCAAGAAGCAAGATTTTCAGAAGGAGAAGAAACCTTGTGCATTATTAATGCAGTCCAAATCCGTGAAAAAAGAGACAAGTATTTGTAGAAAACTCTGTACGTGTCACCTCTTACAGTTTGTTGTAGAAAAAGCTCCATGTTCCATTCATCTAATTTTTCTCTGTAGAGGCGACGTCCGACACCATCTTCTAGCGTTATTAATAAACATTTAAAAAGCGAAATTGCAGTCAAATTCTAATACCGCAGTATTCCCACTGGTATGTAGAACATTTTCCAATAAAAAGTCAAAGTTTTTCAATTTTGACACTTACAATGTTTCCTACGAACGCTCTTCGGTTATAAACAGTTACTATGTATATAGGGTGTTTCCGAAATTGTGGTACAACGGGAAAGGAGGTTGAAAATATCGCCTGATACAAAAGTAAGTGGAAAATATGGACTAGAATTTTTTCATACCGAGTTCCGTTTTCGAGAATGTAATATTTTGCATATTTTGTAGGAATGACGAGATCGCTCGTTACTCTAGCGCTCTTATCAGCGGTGGCATGCGATATCGATGCGACGAAGATAAAGGACACTTCTACGGTAAATCTACACGAACTTGTCGCATCGTAAGAGTTAAATGTTCTAATTATGCAAAACTACGCGTTACTAATTATGAATTACTCTGCTAAATTAATTCTTACCCCGTCGTTCCTTTTTTTCTTTTTTGCCATCGATGTATTATTATTACTTCTGTCGCATTTTAATGAGTAAACTCTTAAAAGGTTACACCAACTCGTTATTGATTACGATAAGAAAAAGAGGGAAAAGAGAAAAGAAAAACACTTGTATGTACGAAGAAGTACAGTTTCCTCCCTGGAGTCGCGTTTCATCTTCTACCTCTTGTTTACTTCGTAACAGTATTTATAACGAACAATTCTTGTCCACCGTTTAAACGCCAGACCGTTCACCGCCCTCGCTGATATTTAAAAATATCACAATTTTTAGGAAAGCAGAAACGATGAAGCGACACCGACGTTCATTCTGGATGTGCATTGTTCGTGGAAACGTGGAAGACGTGGATCGTGGCAAGACGCCATTTGTTTCGAAATCGATGACGATTCTTCACGAGAGGCTACTAGATCGCTGAAACTTGCACCTTTCACAGCGAACAGGTAACCGTCCAAAATACGTGTTTCTTTCGGATATATATATTTTTTTTTTTTCAAACTACGTGCTCATATAAATACGCTATCGTCCATAAGTCATCGCGTATTCGTTAATTTTAGACATAATTTTCAATAAATGTACTATGTGTTCCGCGACCTATGGACGCTGCTTCTGTACTACATGCAAATAATTACAAAGTTTATCGTGTTACAAAGATACGTGGATCCAAGTGGCAAACAATCGCAATACGACACATGGAATCTGGCAAAGAGAATAGGAACCGAGCACGTAGGATGTGATATCCTAAATCCTACCATAGCAAGATCGGTAGAGTTCCGCAAACTACTGGAAAGAGACGATCGTTTCGCATCGTTTAACTCGAAGGAATGTTGCTATCGTCGACAACTAGGTTGGGAAAAACAAAATCCATTCTACGTGGAGGAACCAAGATGGATCGAAATTGATAACGATCACAAGGAGAGTCATTCGCGTCATAGTCGTTTGGAGACGATCGATCCATTTATTATTTCTCGGGGGAAAAAGTTTCGCGAAATATTAACAAATATCGTGAACGACTCGAAGAGAGGAGAATCGCCGATCGAGTACGAAGATCCGAATGTTATCCTGGCGGACAATCCGAAAACGATCGAGTCAACGACGGAAGATAAAAGATCGACGTATCCGAATTCGCGACTCGGAAGAAAGAAAAACAGCGACAACTACGACGACAGCGGTGATAACAACGAAGAAGAGAAAAATCTGAAAAGGACGGATGAAAAATATATCGACTATTTGCGATCAACAAACTATGAGAATTCGTTGTTTGCTACGCGAAGGAAAAGAGCGTACGACGAGCGAAAGAGATATTCGAAAAACAAGGAAAAGAGCGGGAAATTCGAAAGAGTGGAGTCAAGGTTTAACAAACGGAAAGACAAGCGTGGAGCGGATTTTAGAAAAACATCGGCGACGTATCGTTCGAAAGACGAAATAGTCTCACGTCCGAGTTACACGCCTCGACTGACGACATTTCACATGCCGATCGAATTGGCTCGCATTTCGAGGAACGCGATTGGCGAGAAGGGTAATTCTGTTTTATTTCACGTTCGAATGAAACGCGACTCGAACACGGTAAACAGTGCCTCCGCCGTCGTAAAGAATATTGTGGTCGAATCTACGTACCGACCAAATTGGCGGTACAGACATGTTCGTAAAACGACGCCGACTATCTTGGCTTATCTCGAAAGAGAGCGAAGGGGTAGTGTCGGTTATGACATGCTGGATAACATACTCAGGCAACCTTACTTCATTTCCAAAGGTAAAAGAACTAATAATCGGGACGACGAGAAGATATTATCCGGACAACTAGAATCGAAAGAATTCGAATCGATGATAGATAGTTTCGTGGATAAAGGAAAGTTGAGGGTAGATTTGAAATGCGATTCGAACAAATGCAAGGATCGTTTTAGCGAAAGAGAAAGGAGAACAAAGAAACTTCAAGATCACCTTCAAGCGGTTGAAACGAAGGGAATTGTTAAAGACTTATTATCCAAGTTTGATCCCTTTTATGCGTCCAGAGGTAAAAGAGTGTTGTTACCATCACTGAACCAATCATTCTGATTAAATGCTAATTGTTCTTTAACCGCGAATTTACTTAGAGTGTTTCTCAAAAAATTAAGATCTTTTTGGCAACGATTCGGTTGGTGTTTCGCGATCGTTTCTAATTAGAGCGAAACGAAACACTTGCATTACAATTGAAAGTTTCAGTTTATCTATACGAATGTCTTCATATGTATCGTTCAGGCTTATGAATTTGGAAGATCTCGTGCGGCGAAATGTAATTTTTCTTGTGTCGTAGTTGATTGTCATTCGAAAAATATTAAATCGCATCAAACTAGACGTATTGTACGAATGTATATATAACATTTCACCGGAATCTTTTCGTTTGCGAGCAAAGGAAACGCCAAAGCGGATACACCTACAAACAAAGAATGTTAAACGTTCCGAAGAAACGTATCGACCGAATAAATCTACCGACTGGACTTAATAGCACCATGTTACTCGTTTAACCATAATTTTAAGCAAGTTATTTTGCTTTATCATCACAATTATACGCTTACCTAATGCTTACGTATTTTATAAAGATCATTTCACTCGCGTCTGTATACAACAATCTGTATCTACTTGAATCGCTGTACTTGGTATTCCTAAAAACGAACGATCAGACCTTGGTCTTGTTTGTTCTTCAAAAATCGTGCGATTCGGGCAAATCTATAGAAAGAAAAACTCTGATAATAGTTCATTGTTCTTCGATTTCTACTGTACTTTGATCGAAACGGCGAGCAATTCTCTTGGTGAGATTGAAATTAAAATGATGATCAACAGGCTGTTGCTTCCGTTTGTCTTTACTCTTGTCTGTTCGCCGTAAAATTTGACGTTACGCATTACCCTGAGCTGAAATTTACGACGTAATCTTTCAAAGTGCGAAGAAACGCATTTTTAACCGATACGCACATATGCTACCTCCGTCTATTCTCGCATATTCACTTTGTCATTGTATTCGCAAAATGTCACCGTACTTTGCAAAGCAAAAGACAAGCGTTTAACAGCGTCGCCTCGTTTCCTTGAATTACGGGCCTGAATTCAAGAAAAATTCGACGGATTTCCCTGCTGTTCGCGCTTTCGAAAGACACGCAAACGTATAGACTTTGATCGAGTGTCAACGGTAGTCGTTATCTTAATGTGTTTAATCACATATTATAGAAATAAATTATTGAATGATGATTAACAGTCATCGTCTGTTTTAATTCACAAATGAAAGATAAGGTAAAGCTAATTTCAGCGGAATATGATATTACTTGACGAATGTAGGCAACTCTGGCGAAAACCTCTGATAACCAATTATTCTACGATAAAATAATATATCACGACAAATGAAAACTTGCACTAAACGACGTGGCTCGATCTAACAAAAGAATAAGAGGACAAGAAAGGCAAAGTTTTACGTTCATTGTCATCGATGATATAACAATTTGCAACATCATTCCGCTCCTTTTCCTGTCCCGTTTCGTTTCTAGTTTCTCTTGTTTTTTCCTAGAAGATGGATTTATGTAATAACGTAAATAGGAATCAACGTACAGTAGCGAAATAGAAAGAGAAAGAGAGAAAGAGAGAAAGAGAGAGAGAGAGAGAAGTATTAAGCGTGAGCAATAATAGCAGCATGGATGAAAAGGGCGGTTAAAAATCGGGGTTGCTCTTTCGAAGCAAGGAGAGTGCGCTGCGGAAGCACGTGGCGGGTATAAGAAGAGCCGCGCGTATCGTTACTAGTCACTGTACATCTTATTTTAGCAGAGCTCGCAAGTGTCGCGCGTACCATACAATATATTTGCATAGGACGAAAAGGAACGGTGGTGAGACGATTTTTCATAATCGTAACATCCCATTAAGTGAAGAATTAGTTTTTGAAACAGAAACTGCGGATAGGTTTCAAGAGTGAAATAGGATACCAGTGTAAGAGGTAAGCGGGAGCTCTTAACGTGACAAATTAAAAAAGTTCGCTAATTGATCCTTCTCGCCAATATTATTAATCTCTTCGTTACTAAACGATAAAATTCTAAGAGTGAATTAAAATTAAGAAGAAGAAGATATAACGAGTTTATCTAAACGATAGTGATCTAAAAATATTTTTATTTCAGTAAGAGAAGAGTAGTTTTATTTAATGTGCTAACCGATCAAACATTTTGTCTTTTTCGGAGCTTTCATTTGTTCGATCATTGAAAACGGTAACGAAGGGGTTACAGAAATTAACGTTTATTCGCCGATTTATTTAATTCGTTGCATATTGTGTATTATAGGGAAGTGTGTTTAATACGCGTAAGAAAAGGAAATGTCTAGATCCTCTGACATGTACTTTTCTGATCTAAAATTATTCTAGTTTGATAGATACGGCCTGACAGATACGAATATTTTCTGAAAATTTGATTTGACACGTTTTTTGCTTCGAATGGCAGGACATACGAAAATTAAATTAAGTCTCTATTTCTATAGAGCTTCTCTATTTCTTACATTTAATGTAACGAAGGTTTGTTAAAAAAAGGGAGGGAGGGGGGGACCGTAAAGATCTAAAAATGAATATTTCGAGAGAAAATATGTTTCCTTTCAAATATGATATTGCAGGACGTAAATGGTTTGTGAAAAAGAATAAGCCGATGACAGGTTTGAAAGTGCTTGTTAATTGTTTTAACAAGTTTTAACGAAAATGCACTGTTGCTTCCACTTGATGCAACACATCCTTCAACTATATATAACACAAAACATAATAAATATAATAAAATATAATAAAAAATAGATATATAATATATAATAAGAGAAGTATATGAATGTATATATATACATACTTTTTCGTATTCTATTAAATTAAATGTTCTTTCATAGTTCACATAGAGATCTGATAACAAATACAAAGATTCTCTAAAAATTACTTTGAAAATATCGGATTTATTTTAATTTTGCTCGATGACCGAAGATAACACGAAAGAAACGATGAAAATATAAAGGAGAAATTATCAAATCAGATATTCCACGATAAATTTATCTGCTGTGTTTGTACATATTTAAGAAAGTACATGAAACGCGCATATAATGTAAATCCGACTATTTCGCAAGGATGAAAGTAATACGACTTTAATAGGAACGTACAATTAGTAGATTATTTTTAGAGGGAATTGAGGGAAGCAACGTGCTTCTGCATATAAGAATTATACTTCTCCATAAAGATTTCATGCAGTTAATATAGTATTTACTTTTACATTACACATGCATATTTAGATCCAACAAATGGAAGGTTTAGCCTCTTTTCATGGTTTTTCTCAGAAACAATTTGATCCTACTATGAATTCGTAATGCGTATGCATTGTCAGTTAACAAAGTTAGAAATGAAACGCGATTCCGGAAGTTTGCAATTTTATGGTATAAAATTTAGTACATTATATTTGATGAAAATTGAGCATTATTATTCCGTTCCCTCTCAATATTTGTTTGCGTATAAAAGCAAATGACAATGCTCACGTATGTTTCCCATATCCGACGTTCATCTCTTTTCGTACTCTTTGCAATTATATTACGTGATATAGCGAAGAATGCTAAATATGAAGCATATTTAAACGTGTACGTGTATGCGCTACATCTCGTACTACATACGTACTTAATCGAGCTTATTGTTATCCGTTTTTATTCTATTTTGGGTTTATTAATTAATCGGGTAGTTGTTTAACCTTTCAACAGCGTAGCTGAAGAAAGATTCGTGCAAATGTAATACTATAAATCTTATACCTTAAATGTATTTTTTATATTTTGTACCAGGACCAATGGGAATGTCGAAGAAATAGAGAAAATTATTTTCTAAAACGTTCATTTGTATCTATCATCTGTTATCCCTACCAAATTAATTTGTTTTAGGCATGTTGTTGGTGCTTCCTATGGTTTCTCTTTTGATACGCGCGATTCTCGCAAATTCAGAAATAGACGATATAGTCCTACCGGACATAATGGACCTGGAAAACGAAAGCAACGATATACTGACCGATAATTATACCGAAAGACCTGGGAACGGTATATGGAAAGTGTGGAAAAAGACATCGTTCGACCCTTGGAGTGGTAAACGAGCAAAAGAGTATTCTCGATCGAAAGTCGACTCACAAGGGAAACGAACGAAACTTACACACGATTGGTACGATCGAGACACACCTACGAATGAATTTAGCAATGTTAAAAGAATAACAGAAAGTGTCGAGTGGACGCCTTTTAATAGTTGGGGTGGAAAAAGAGCGGAGAAACTGAACAATCGAGATTCAGTTTTAGCATTAACGAGAGATCCTCATAATCTTCACCTGACGGCAAAAGGTAAGTTATAAAATAAGTTGCACATTGAAAACGTTCGCTTTCAGAAATTCAAAGTGACTCGATGCTGTTTACATTAGTTTTGAATACATCACACTACGCGAATCAAAATCGTAATTGAATCATGTTGTATGCTATTTATCTATCGTTGTGTTCGCAAACAAACTCGAATTACAGATTTAATATAAAATCCTAAATTAATAAAATTAGCGAATCACAGGTTCTGTAATTAATTTGCTTTGTCTCAAAGATAAACTCATTGCAGGAAGAAAACTTGGCGACGAAAAACTCACGATAGAAATGAAGAATTGGTTATCTTCTATGTGTAAAACCTGCGCCAAAAAACATTGGTTCGTAATTAAAACCTTTTTAAAGACATACGTCAATGATAAATTGTTTACAACAGTTTTCATTCTTCGTTTATTTTGGTAATATAATTTCATTAGTTGCAGTGAAATTGAGAAGAAAACGGAGCAAAACGAACAATATAAGAAACCCAGAGCGTGGGGTCCATGGCATGGGAAAAGAAGTTTAAAAACATATACCTTTCGTTTCGGAAATGAATACTTCACGGTACCGGCCAATTCTATAAAAGACGAGAGGAGCTTTTCTCCTTTCAGAGAACATAATTAATCGCACACTGATTATTCTATCCGATTAGATAAATCCATAGAACGTCATAAAATTTGTAAAGCAGTTTGGCGCGTTCGATTCTATTCCACTTTGTACAATCGTGTATCTTCTGTTTGGAACACGTTTATCTGATCTAATTGTGCAGGAGATTGGGAATAAATAAGTTCTTTAATATCTGTAACATTCGAATTTTGGATGCGAAATATGTCGAGTGATATATGTACACATATGTGTTATATAGCATTATGAATAAATATCTGTTTAATCAGAATTCCCTTGCGGATTCTATGCGTGTTTATTTTATATACCACACGTATTGTTTTGACATTTATTCTACATTTATTTCAAGACTGATGCATATGTATATTATGCATATATGCATATTTATATTAATAACTTATTAAATATTTTCGTTAAAATTTTAATTGGTTTTATCGTGGTCATTACTTACCAACAATTGGAATTTATGCTTGAAGAGTGACAGATTCGCATGTATAGGTTAGAAATTGATCACTTCGTACATTGCGTACCGTATGACGGTACGACCGTACCATTGCACACGATAACAATACAGGTTAGCCAACCTTAAGAAAATACAACGACAGCTTCATTTTGTTGTGATTCTGTGATAGTTTAGGTTAATTTTAAATTGAATAGAATTTTATTTCGTCTTTACTACAAATAAAAATAAACGCGAATTTGGATAATTTGTGATATTTGTATTTGTACATTAATAAATATCGTAGAATAGTTCATTGCAATCACCTAACCTCTAACGCGTTTACCGGCTTAAAGTTAATTCTTCGATGCATTTTATTATCATTGTATGAAAGTGATTAATCTTTACGAAAAGAAAGTTGTTACTTTTGGTTCTATATAAAAAGTTTGATAATAAAGTTTTTAAACATATAAAAGTTCCGACACAGAAAAATAGACATATTTGTTAAAATAGAATATTTTCCTGTGAATTATAAGTTTGTAGTAATATCAGCACTTGTTAAATTAATATAATGTAGTGCTTTTATTTATATATATTTGTCCTTAGATGTAAGTACATAGACATAGACTTTCCTTCTGTGAAATAATAAATAACATATGTATATATAGGTGCATTATTTTCATCGTCCTTTCAGTAATTGATGTAGCAACTATTATATTGTGTAGTTCAATTTAAACGAGTAAATCAAATAACTTATATAGATATTTATTCTCTTTTTGAAATTGCCAGAGACTTGTTTCACACTTACAAATCACAACATAGATAGGTCTTTATCATTGGGTAGAATACTAAACGATTACGTATTCTAAAAATTATTTGCAAACAAGCTGTGTTTAACAAATATCGTTCATGTGACAAAACATGAAAGGAGGTGAGGTATCGATAGTATAAAAATATTGTGTTGTATAGTCATAACAATCACATTGTACTCCGAGAAAGAACTGAACTTAAAATATATTTAATTTTATTTGGTGGTTGAAGCGTAAAATATCTGTATACATATATATCGATGATTTCTTTTTCCAAGAAAAATAGAATCTTCTATCTATTTCTATATTATTTATGTCCGTTTTAAGTTGTTCCTAAGTCGACGTAACAGTCTCGAGAATGACGTGGAGAATGTAAAAAATAAATTATCTTTTTGTATCAAAATTAAAAGGGTAACGGTAAGAGTAAATTAGCAACCAAAGAGAGAGAGAGAGAGAGAGAGAGAGAGAGAGAGAGAGAGAGAGAGAGAGAGAGAAAGAGAGAGTGACGTCTTTTAAGCCCTTTTCAAAATATAAGAAATAGAAACACGCTCTGTAATACGCTCGAGGTTTACGTATATATATATGTACATTGGCGGTGTACGGATATGTCGTTGAAACTAAAATCTTGAGGGGAGAAGACAACGTATTCTTTCACAATGTACGCATGGAATGCAATGACAATAACGAGGATAGTCTGCTGATAAAAGTACCGCGTTGTCTTCCCCTATCCTTAGGTATACCTATCAAGCGGTACAGTCTAATACACGTTTAAACAAAAAGACTAGCATTACACAGTGATTATTGTTGTTGTGTTGCCATTGTTGCCACCAACAAAACCAGTGATATTACTGCTAATTACCTGAAATAAGAAACGTCGATAAAAAGTAAAACTTTATTCACAATATTACCTACAATTATAACAAGTTCATCAAGTTACCTAATAACATTCACGAATCTTCATTCATACTCCTTTCGATGTTTCTTTACTGAAATACATTAATAGACAGTTTGCAAAGACGACGCTTTTTTGCCTCTCACCCCTACGAATTTTCCTCGGAATTCCCATCGTGGATTCTTCTTTCCTCTGACTCCAAGATATCTGAAGGGTGATCGCTTTTCAATTTCGTACACAGCGAGATTGTTTCCCCGGTCGCTTACGCCTGTTTGAAGTACCACAATCCGTATTTTATTTGATCGTAATCTTTTTCAACGTTATATAATTTATATAAATACCTTGATAACCGATCGTCGTTTGCGTAGGGCTCGAATTAGATCCGTAAATCTCATCAACGTTCCTTTTACCTCTCATCCCATGAAAACCCATGCGAGCTCTTTTAAACGAATCGCTACCGCTTTCTATATCTTGAAAATTCGCAGTCCTTTTCTCGTAATCTGACGGATTCATCGAATAATCTAAATAATCATCGAACGTATCCTTCCTACGTTGCAGCCCCTGCAAAGTTTTCCTAGATCTTTTAAGATTCGCACTATTTAATACGAATACATAACGTGCACAGTGCTCATATACAGCGCAAATTCTTTCGTTTATATTGCACACAAAGCATTGGGAAATATTTTATATACTTTACTCACCTGAAACCCCATATCGTCTTGTTTATCAAGATTTTGCCACGGGTCAAGAATTAATTTTTTGCCTCTCATCCCGTGGAATCCCATTGGAGCTCTCTTCTCCCACAAGAATTCGCCTTCCTTATCGAAAATATTTGGATATCCTTCCATCGACAATATTCTCTTTTCATAATCTTCTGGATAATCAATCACGTACATGTCTTTGCTTCTTGGATCTTGGAATCTCGTGGTGGTCTTTTTAATTTCATCTAAGATCTGCACGTATAGGAAACGTATATAGGTATAATCGTAATAATCGGACAAGGAAACAAAGATTATTCTTATTCTATTATTTCTTTGAACGCTTTCATTTCTTTCGTAGTAGGTTCTTGGTTTACAGTAGAAACGAAGCTTTTACCACTTTTACTGAAGTAACTAAGCAACGTATGCAATGGTGGCGTAAATTTTTAAGTTCCATCGTTGTAAACTCTATCGTTTCCCAAGAGAGTAGTTTAAAGAGCGCGTTGAATTTGTTTCTTTTCCATTTGTTAACGACTATTGGAAGAAGTTATAGGCGTAAAAAGGGAAAAAGAACGAAGGAGAAATAAATCGATGCAAACGAGTAAAAAGTAATATTTCTTTGCCTCGCGCCACACTTTTCAAATGATCTTCGAAATTCCAGGTTCACCGTTTGCTTACCTCCTCCAGAGATTTCTTGCCTCTCATTCCCTGAAATCCCATCGGTGCACGTTTGTAATATTCGTCATTTAACGAAGCTTTCTTGCCTCTCATGCCTTGAAAACCCATCGGCGCACGCTTATTAGTCTCCTCGGGGAAAAGTTGATTTTCAACGTCAGCGATTATCGAGTTTTTCTTTCCACGCATTCCCTGTACACACGCAACCACGCATTATGCATAATGTCAATAAATTCCTGAAAGATGTGCACGCTAAACGAATAAGTAATTACTGCAAGTATATAAGATTTCTATCTAGTGGTAGAATAATAATTTTCCAAAGAAATACATAATAATGCAAAAAGAATAATATAACGTTATAACATTATAATAACAACCATTTCGTAAACGATTTTAGATACTTTACCTGGAAGCCCATGATCGCACGTTTCAAAATTCCAAAGTCCTCCGGATCCAAAGAGTCAACATTCTTTTTCCCGCGCATTCCTTGAAATCCCATAACGGCACGTTTGTCGGGGAGAACATTTTCTGACATGGACTCTTGAGCGATCGCGAATGTGACGGATACCATTAACAAAAACGTCGAAGGGATGATCATTCTGTAAAGGATTAGATCATCGTTATTAATCTGTTATCCCGAGTTCTCTATTTTATGTTACAAGTTAAGTATACTTTTAATTCAACTTTTTCTCATCGAAGCATGGGATATTCTCGGCAAGGTACTTTTATCGTTCGTTGTCCTGGCTCGTATACCAGGATATTTTCTCCCACGAGGCTGTGGTTCAAGTAACGAAATTTTACTCGGTTTGTCTTATCGTATGGCATACACATTCCCATATACATATATACGGACGATACATGTAGAAGACTGAGATTCTTAATTCGTAAATAAAGTCCACGACAAATGCACGAGGAATGGTCAGTTATTTGATTGACAACGTCATCGGTATTGCATAGACCGGTCTATGTCTACGTGTCAAGAATGAAATGATATTTTGCGCCAATTCAGATCGACAGACAGCTGTTCGTCTATTCTACATATTTTAAAATTCGTACGAATTCGCTCATGTCGACTTTTATCGTTGTCAACTACGGTATCGGCGAAAGGTAATTTACAGGACGCTGCGTTTGAATTTCAAATATCGTCGCTTCTTTCATCAAAGGTGCGACATTTTATTGTCTATTACCTTGATTGTGTCTTAGTAAACGGATGTTTTATGAATACTAAATGAGAAATAAAACAACGCAATTCCTTTCTTGCAGTAACTTTTACGCGTATTATTGCTCGACACCTCGCCTCTCTCGTGTATTTTAAAACCCATAGATATACGTTCGCTTATTTAAAATACGTTTTTGAATTTTTCAGAACGAGAGACAGAGAGAGAGAGAGAGAGAGAGAGTATCGAAACGAAATAAGAATAGTTTCTAGAATTTGGTACGAGGTAGAAGAATATAAGAAGAGTAGTAAAAGACAGAATAATTTTTGACGAAAAACCTGAGGATCTTTGTAGGTAACTTGATAACACCAACGATCGAATACAAGAGGCTATTCATTAATCAGGACATCAGCATACGTGGAACGATTCTATTCGACGTTTTTCTCGCAACATTTTTTCGATTTTCTAAATTTATAGTTTCTCGATGGCCAAAAACGTTACGAACTCGATAAATGGCCAAATAATCGCGCAATATACGTTAACCAGTAAATCATCGTCTTTCGTCGATCGGTAGTGGAACGTGGGACCACGGATACCGCTTTGTAAGTTTAAACGATGCGGTAAACCGGTGTCGGATCGTATAGCTTGATTAAAACGCCTCTCGACATCGCATCTCGTAGTAGCACCTCATTGCCCTCGTGGTTTCTCCCATCATCGTCCGTTCGTACTTGAAATTTATGGTTTCATTTCGTTTAACTTTGTGACGCCGCAACAGCCTTCGTCCGATTCTTTACGTTTAAATGGGGTAATCTTTCGCGAACGAAAAGTTTCAGGGAACAATTTTTTTTAAACAAAAGATCTCTTAAAATTCCGACGAATCACCAACTCCGCCGTTTTGATTATCTTTACAAGAATGCTGAGTTAGATCCTTACACTGTATTTTTTCCATTCTTTGAATATTATGCCGACTACTTTACTTCGAATATTTCATATAATTCTGCATATTACATACGTCTCTTGAATTTTTGCGCGCACAAATCTTTCGTAAACGCGTGAACGCCCGTTGTCTAGCGAATAAGTAAACAGATCGAGAGAAGATTTCAAAGCTACTACATAAAGCTAAGCTTACCGTAAAGTACAGTTTACCGTTTAGTCGCGATAAATCGATAAATTCGAACGTACACGGTAGCACGTTTGAAACTTTCTTTTGGACAGGGCAGAGTTAAATTGACGAAGAATTTGAAACTGATCGACAAATGATCCGCGTTAACGAATAGAACCGTGGGTGACCGTCGAGGTCAGCTCGTTGGTTGACGTAGGTAAACGGAGCGATGATTTCCCGACTCGATAAAGAGACCGATAGAAAGGGAGAGAAAGGATAGATTGGCGGGTATTCGGGGAAGACAAGGGAGTAGCATCGTTGCTTCAGGTGATGTCGTATAGATTCTACGCTAAGCCCCGTCTCTTCTTCAGGGGTCGGTCACTCGTGTAATCGTTGGAAACAAGCCGTCTTTGTATTCCATATTTTCTCTCAAAATCAATGATCCGCGACCAACAAACTTTTATTCGAGACACAATCCGATATTCGATGAAATCATTTTCTTACGAGCGAGAGTACGAGCAACTGTTGCGTACTAATTTCTACTTTCGTTCAAAATTCTTTCATCCAGAGCATTGTACTCTGTTTGACGAGCATTACGCCTTTATAAGCAGCTTCGATTATTTTATTCTGTACTTGGTATAAATCTTTTTAGGTTCGCACGCATAGAAAAATTAAGAGAGACGATGCTTAACTACAAGAACGATTCTAAGCTGAAAAGGCGAAGATTTAATAAAAAGAAAAGAAAAAAAAGGAAAGGAGAAGACTCCGAATGAAGCGTTGTGACTGCGTTTAAGTTCAAGTATGATACATTATTTCGACAGAGTAGCTACATACGGGGATGATTTTTTTTCAACGAAGGTGAAATAAAAATAGCTACGTTCACTGTACGGTAAGTAACGTTGCAATCTACAGCTGCGCACTGAAGTTGAATGGGGACGGAACACGATCGGATGAGATCGAGAGGTAGGCGTATGTAAGTACGTGTATCTGCGTGCACGCGTGCATCCGTGTATGTGCACAAAGGATTAAAAAAGGAAAGCAGGAAAAAGGATGGGAGAAAGATAGAAAAACATGTGGAAGCCAATACGAAACGGATTCGAATCATTGGTCTTTTGTTCCGTGGTAATCAATCTTTGCGTTAGGTTCTTCACGGTACCATTGTCGCAACGTCACGAGAGAGCCAAGAATGACCTTTACATTTACTCTTATCTTTACCTTTGCCTTTACCTTCACTTATACTTCTATCTTCACCCCAACCAATAGTTTACCCTTAAGCTTAACTTTAACGTTACGCGGTTTCCTCTGACCAACACGAGAGACAAATATACGGACGTTATTTACTTCTCAACATACAGTGGCCCATGAAAGTGTTCGAACGCTTATAGAAACCTTTGTATCAAATCCCTGATTTCATCTGATTTGAAAATAGCTGCATACGTAGCGGAGATCCGCACGTGTTTCTCCTAACGTTACCGCAATCTGCACTACATATACCGTAACGATTGTATTAATAATTTGCTTCAATGAAAACCTACTAATTGGACATCGGAAGTAAAAAGGAAAAAAGGATATTAATTTCCAATGACCTTTCCAAGTATCGACGAACAGATTCCTACGAAACGAGTTGGTTATTAGACAGAATCGTTAGTTCCTTCGCTTTATTCCGAGTTACATGAAATTAAAAAACATAAACGATACAAATAAAATTATCTTCATCGCCATCCTCTTATAACCTGATTTCGAGAAAAAAAGAAAAAATCGGCCAATGCATAATAAGCATCCGCATTATTTCGTAAAGGTTCGCGTGGTTGCGCGTGTTGCGTTTCGAGGTAATTTGTTCAGCTTGCGCTTCGATTATTTGCATCGAGAACAGAGAGTTGTTCGAGTCGAACGAACGTTCTAAAGGCTTCGCGTTAAAACTGAGCTGTTTGCTAGAAAAACAGCACCGATCGCGATAAATAAAGGGGAGAAAAACCCTGTTCCCTTCTCTGGACCAAGTATCGGAGAGAAACTGGAAAAAGGAAAAACGGTTGTCATTGTAGCAGGGTAGAAATTATGAATGATTACCAGGGAAAGGTCGTGGTTGAGAAATTATCCGAAGATAAAATTGTGCACGTGTCGTAATATGGTTTTATAGGTCTGGTACTTGCAATTTATTTACGTAGACGCGTATTGTTGGATCCAGTAAAAAAGACCGCAAATTGTAAGCATCGTTGCTATTTCGATGGAACGTGTTTCGATGAATCTTTGAAAATCCTCTTTGAAATCGCTGATTCTTTCGATAGTGTAGTCGATGAAGTGATTTCTCGAACGAATATCCGGCATGTTTCATCGTAAATTGTACGATGATGTTTTTTCATCTGTCAGATTTCACGTTTTCGTTGTATTATTTATTATGTATTTATATACGTGATCGGGAAATTTCTATCTTTTCCTCATGCTCAACTCGTTTTTAATTCTTTGGAATTCGGTTAATTCTTTTAACTTAAAAGGCCACAATCTTACCGATTGCGAATGAAACGAAGTTTAACTAAATTCGTGAATATCTCCATACGACAGAATCGATTTACATATCAACATCGTGTTACATATAACCTAGTGATCGTTTATTTAAATTTAGGACAACAATCGGCGAATAAAATTTAATTAATTTCTGTACCAGAGACGTATAAATTAAATTACTTTCGTTGAAAAGTTCGATCGGGCAGTTGTTCGCAAATGCTTTGAATATTCTTCGTTGTTAAATCAAAATATGACGGTCACGTGTACGCGTGCTACCGTTCCAACGATCGGGAATAATTAAAGAGATTTGTTCGTAATACAAATGAAAAATTACAAAGGCGCATTTTGCGCAAGTGGCAAGAAGATCGCAAAGAACGGTTTATTAAAATATTTACGGAGCTCGATAGATTTCTACGAGAGATCGGTAGCAGAGGCGTTAACACGGTTGGGGTTGCGTAAGATCCAAAGAAAATTGCATAAAGTCCTGGACGGATCGTCTGACTTACGAAGAGGAAAGTATAGTAAGGGATGGAATAAATGTAATTTTTGTGAAAAAAGTTTTACGGAGATTTTCATCTCTCTTTTTTTTTTTAGGAGAACGCAGACCTTAGTTTTTCGACAAAGAAAATTTTTCTTCTTTCGTAGTTGTGATTTTGTTCGAAGGCTAATACAACTGCTCTTTGAAACTAGTCTAACGAAAAACGTACGTGAAAGGACCAACTTATGTAAAAAAAACTCGCGATTGGGTCTTTCTATTTGCAATTTCAATGATCACGGGCGTTATTGGGACATTTTTACCAACCTACGACCGTTAATTGGGAAATTATCAAGTTTAAGAACGAAAGCTAGCAAGAGTAGAAATTACATTCGTGCGATTAATTGATGAAAAGCTTGTTTGATAGATACCCTTTGCGATCTGTTTATTACTTTCGCATCGAACTGTCCACTTTCTCATCTATTTCTGATAAAAGACGGTTCAAACAATCTGAAGATATTTCCATGCAGTTCTATCGAAGAAATTATTTAACGGTTTGAGGGAAGAAAAAGGGCGCCGATTATTAAAAGGAAGAAGGATTAGGAAGGAACGACTTGAGAAAGAAACATCGACTTGATATAGCTGTAACCTCGGTCTTAGTCGCACGTAGCAATGTTCGAAATGTAAATAACATCGATCGCCGCGATATAAATATTTATAATAAATCGTATTGTTTTCTCGGGAGAATAAAATTGGTTGTCCTCGGAGAGGGCACAAAGCTGGAGAGTCGAAAAGGTTCTTGGCTCGAAAGGGACTCGAGGAAGCTAACGAAAGAAAAGATAAACATTTTGAAGTTGCGAAAACAATGCGCAAATGCGTTGCGATCGGAGAACACCGGCGGAAAAGCAGAAGAAAAAGAAAAAGGAATATGGAGGAGGAGCAAGAGGAAAAAGAAGAGGTACCATGCAAACAGATAAACACTCGACGAGGTAGAAAATTGTTCGGCCGCTTCTGCGAAGGCGGAGCAGAAAAAGAACGAGCGATGCAAGTAGTATATACATAGGTCTGAGTATTGGTTTTGTTCGGAAAACGTCGATACCTTTGGTTGTTTCGAGCATCGTTCAAGGCATATCCAATGGTCGCGTAAAATAAGCAAGGACGATCTTGATTTAGAGAAGAATAGTGGCGTTGCGGGAGAAACGTTTTCAACTCTTCAACAACGCCGTTTCCCAGCCAACGCTAGAAACGAGAGGAAGAACTATACATCGTCGGTGTAAGGAATCGAGGATTCACGAAGAATTTGAAATTTACTAGCACATTGAGAGTTCTTAAAGGGCAATGGAATCTGAGAAAAGAATATTTAGTATTATGAAAACAATGTCTTCTTCTATTTCTTTTTTTACAAATGGATAGTTACAGGATATCCGGGTATGAAATGGCAGCGAACAGAGCTACAAGATAGCATCGATAGTAAGCAAGTGAATGATAACGAAGGGCTATCTATCGAAGAATTATCGTAAAATAATCGATACGAAGCTCGAAAATAAGATTGCTACGATTTTCGGTGAAAACGATTTGTTGCGTTGTAGCGAGCTACTTTTCGAAGCAAGACTCGTCGAAACTTTTATTATCGGTACGTTTCTTCGTTTCTTAGTTGTCAGATTCGTTCGCGATTCTGCGGCCAGCGAAACTTTTCAACTACGTGTACATATTGTATATAAGATTGTATGCCTTGCAACCTGTTGCTGTTCGAGGTTGAACACGGTCGAATTCCATCGATTCTGCTTACATCGACGAAAGCTCTTGCAGATGAAAATCGTCTTCAAAAGAAAGTGCGGAAAAAACATGGATATATCCGAGAGGAACGGAAAAGATGGTTGTAATAAATTGATTTTTGTAGGCTCCTGTTCATCTTTCTCGTATAGAGTAAATTTCATTACAATGTCAGCAACGTTAGGAAGCTTAACAACCTTTTTTAACAGACGTTTGGATAGATATAATCATCCTCGCAACTGCGATTAAGCATGGCACGTTATTTCATGAAATTGTTCAGAATGAAGCAGTATAAATGAAAGACGCTGTAAGCGAAAGCAAGTAACAGGTATAATACAAGATAATATTTCGAGAAAGTTTCTATATAAGTAGAACGGATACAGAAACGCGGAGCTCTCTCTCTCTCTCTTTCTCTGCTCGTTTCCAATCATTTGCGTGGATAGCAAGGAAACATTGCTTATTCTTTGCAACCCATATTTTGCTAACGATGCGACTTCGATCTCATACTGGAGTGGAGAGTTGGAAAACGATGCTCTCGTTACTGTTGCCACCAGCCTGACAACGTTCCACCCCACGAAAGTAACGTCTGCTGGAGGAAGTAACCAAGCTAATCGAATAAACGACAAATTGCATGCTAAATTGCAAAATCGTGGCGACGACTAGCTTCGGTGTTTGTTAAATTATGTTTCTTCTACTGTAAAGCAACCAAGTACTCGATAACTTATTCTCCTTCGAGGCTCGAACGATTACCAGAGTAATTACACGAACGAGCTTTACAATTTGGTCTCATGATCTCTTCTCTTCCCTTCAGTTACCTTTCCTTGCCTTTCCTATGTTTCGTCGTTTATTTGCCGAGATAACCATTTACTTTAATAGACGAAATATAGTTAAACGAATGTCGAAGCAGAATAAACGGAGAAATAGCGGTGGAAAGATGGATGCGTGAGAATACGGTTCCCCGAATTCAAACGAGAACAGGTGTTTGTTCGATATTCATCGTCGATTAATAAAACGTACGAGGCGCCCTTAAGCACGATCACGCGTACGCAATTTAGAACCTTTTAAAGGTAACCGCGAGTAAGCATGAGTGCCGCAATTTCACCTAAAAACTTGATCTCGTTTCCGAAGACTCTTAGTTGAATTTTCGATAACCGTCCTGTATAATACCGTTCGACGTTCTTCGATTTCTTATCAATTCTTTTTACGGAAATCTAATTTCTACGCTTTTTCATTGATTACTGCCGTCGTTAATTACGTTTCTTGCCTTGGAGAAGAAATTTTCCAACTTTTTCTTAAACGAATTACATTTTGTAATATTATGCGCGTCTCGAAGCCCTTCAATCGCAAACCTTTAATCCCTTCAGTCTAATGAGACAAAGGTGAATGAGAGTAAGATGAAGGCATTTTTTAAAGACGTGCCATAATTAATTCGATCGCATAGAAAGAACGATTATCTCTTTCTTCGATCATTTTCATTAAATTCTCTTTCCCCTCTGAAGACCTGTTCTTCTCCTTGGAAAAGATTTTTTTTTCAACGAAATTTTCTATCGTAATATCACACGAGTGTCGAATTTCTTTAATCGTAAATCTTTCTTTAAACATGTTTTACATTTAGTCAGATAGTATATATTTTATTATTTTAACTTTCTCTTCTATTCGAACATTCTCTCCTGTATAAATATTTCAACGTCGATCATCTTTCTTTCTTTCTTTTTTTCTTTCTTTCCTTAGAGCGATTCTCATTCCGACGAAATTTCAACAGAAATTTTCAATTAACAGACGATTATACAAGAAGAGTCTAAAAAGCATTTGGCCACGTAAACGTGGGAAACGCGATGCGGTGTGTGCATTGTGATGAGACGACGATCGATGAAAGCTGAATATATGAAAGTTTGATATTGCGTGTTTGCTCGCGTCTTGTGTCATAGCAATTTTACAGTTTCGAATCGTCCGATATTTATTCGTTCGGAGAAACCGCGAGATTATTGCCGCTATTAGAAGCATACATACGTATACGAATGTATGCGTGTATATCGACAAGTGTCATGCGATATACGAGCGTCGACAAGCTTCGCTTATCACCGATTCGATTCATTTCTGCCATTCCTGGTAATTACGCGGGATATTAATTATTAATCAGAGTAGATTGTCGCTCGTCGTCTTTCGTAACGAGCGCGCAGCTTACGGTTCTATCTAAAAATAAAAGAGACTTCAATTCAGACAACAGGCCGTGCTATATTTTTGATCGACGTACGATTAAAGTTTTCCTGCAGTTTCGCATAATTTCGTCGAGTTCTCAGAATATTGTGAAACTGACTTAAGGACAGTACGATCTTCCTCTTGCACGTTTTAGGAAAATACGAAAGCCTAAAGTATGAAAATGAGTACATTACGTATGCTTAGAGATGAGAAGCCATAATCGGATAATGATCCATAAATAATCCATAAATTGGAAAATAGAGAAAAGCGATGGGGTTCCGAAAATAGTATTTTTGAAATTCGCATTGGAATTCCCAGTCGCTTATGCTACCTTCCGAGCATAAATATTTCCTTCTTTTTCGGAAATTGAACATAATCGTTTACTCGTAAGAAAAACGAGGGAACGAAAAGTGAAATTGAGCAGCCTGGCATTTGAGAAGCTCGCATATGCATGTGTGTATTTTCTTCGTCAAAAATTATTATAGACGATGGAATAATTGGAGCGTAAAAGATCTTCGTTATTTGGCATTCGGATGCCACTATTGTATCGCGTTATCCTGTACCATACGATACCATAGGACTCTATGATTTCAAAGCGCGATTGTCTATTGCGTTGAAAATTAAACCGCTGCTCATTATTGTCGAGAACGAACCTCACCTCGACATCCTATCGCGTTTGAGATAAATTTTGGAAAGACCAGGCAAAAGAAAAAGAACTACTCAGTGCTTGAAATATGCATATCGTAGATACACCTATATATATGTTTTTCATAGTGAGACTCCCACGCATGTATACAGACGTATATACGTATATACGTATAGTACACAGTAAGAAGCATCGTGCAAAAAGATTCGTGCAGGATACTGAAAAAAGGAATTTTATCGATGCTTATAATGGAATATTGACGAATTAAGGTGATCGACAAGATCAGCTTGTCCGCAAAGTGGAAGTTTATTTTATTCTGAACGATAGCGGTCTAATTTTCATTGAGAATAATTAACAAATCTTCGTAACGAAAACGTCTTCGGTCATTGTACTAAAGTTAAGAAACATGAATAATCTTGTCAGAGTTATCATCAAATCTCTTTTTCCTTTTGATGAATAAGTTACTAGGAAATCTTGTGATTTATCGTTATAGCGTGCATCGTAGTTTCGTGCTCGATTTTACACGTGTTTTCGACGAATCGCCTTTTCACCATCCTATGATTATAACGTTTCTGTTCTTTAAACTTTTGAACGATCAAGAAACCCGACGATTATCGTACATCTGCCTTTGTACTCTTATCACGATGAAGTTCGCCATGGTACAGTTGCGCCTGTCAAAGTGCAAATAAAAAATTGCGACAGGTAAGAGGGACGATAAATGGTGGTGTTGCTGATTGTCTTATCGATAATCCTTGTTGGCTATGCGACGTGGACAAATGTAAAAGGACACAGGGGAATCAGAATCGGAATATATATGATATCCGACGTATTTGAGAAGAATAAATTTGCCGGAAGAAAGCTAAATCTTTTTCTTTCCTCTTTTTTGCGTATATATGTCGTATGACATACATATACATATGTGAGACATACACACACTAAATAACTGTCATATGCGTGTTTCTATCTTGCAAGTCACTGTGGAACACGTGCTGTGTTTCACGATGTTTTAATTGAAAGTTATCGGTCATTCCGCGATGAGTTTTTTGTCGGTACGAGTGGCTGCACGTGTTTCGTTTGCCTGCAAAGTAACAGTCGCAGGTTAAAAGCCTGGGATTGTATTTGTTCAATTTTAAACGGCGTTTTAAAAGCGATCTAGAAATCTGTAACTAAAATTTGGAAATCGAAACTTGGATGGTTCCACGATGCAATAATCGCGCAAGTTATATATAGTTGGAAACGTTCTGTAGAAATAATAATTCTCTTATTAAAATGTTTCAATCTTAGTAAAAAATTCCAAAGTTAGAAGGTTGTCGGAGCTTTTACGTTTCATTTCGTTCGCGCGATCTAACACAGTGATGTGATTGAAAAAAAATGTTTTCAGCTTTCGTCCTAAGCGAGTTGAGTAAACGGAAAAATCAATTTTTTCCGCAAAGGTCATAAAGAAACGAGAGGAAAATTTAGTAGTTCCATACAAGAATAGCGGAAGAATTTGTACGAAGGAATACGTTGCTGGAGAAAATTGTTACAGATTGAAAGAAAAATCTACGCTAAATCGCGTTTCCCTTTACGCTAAACCGCGTTTTCTTTGAATCTTCGCACCCATAACGATAAACGAGGATAAATGAAACTAACCGGAACGTTCGCGCGAATCCAGCGTTTAGATTTTTCATTTTTTTAACCTTGTCTGTTTGTTCGGATAATTTTTATTAAATGTTAGACTCAAAATTGTCAGTGATAGTTAATAAAGAATAAAAATAAAACTTTGTGTAACGCGTGCATCGGAGTTCTTTGCGTTTAACCAAACGAAAGAAACGATGAAAGCAACTAGGTCCACGTGGAATATAGTTCGTAAACCGCCCGTATTTGATCTCTATCACATTTTGTCTTTGATGTATATGTTGCACGCGTTCGTAGAAAACATTTGCATACGTATATTTTATAAACTCACAGGTATCGTGTTACAAGTTTTTCTGTAAACTTCGTAAATATCGTAAAATATCACCGAATACTGTTTTCCTATCTTCGTTTAAGCGATGGTCGATAAGTAGCCAATTACAAATGGATTAGCGACCGATTAACCCGCAATGGGAAAATGCTCGGTTTAGCCAGATAGTAAGTTAAGAGTTTCGAAACTGTACCTACATTGATCCTAGTTGATCGTCGATTTACGGTGTAAATTACAAACGAGTTTCCAATGAAGTAGGGAAGTAGTTTCAAGCAGTTGGAAATTTTTCCTTTACTTTTTTCCTCTACTCCTTCCGATGCGATCGCATTAAATACGAAAGCTTCCAGATCGAAACGTCTTCTTTTTCTGTCTATTTATTTATCTACGAAACTCCTCTGAAATTCATTGTAGTTCCTATCACGGTCGTACTATGTCTTACTATTTGTTTAACGTATTCTGCGAACTTTATCACAATACACCCTTTGTTACGTCCAAGCGTCCACGTTTTATCGCGAATGCACCTAATTTGACAATGATTAGAATCGTCTACTCTTTGAATCAAGCTTTACCTTTTGCACGTACTCGCCTCTTTCGAAACAAATTTTCAACCATAAACTACCCTATTATCTTCTACCCTAATAAATATTCGCGCCTCTGTCATAAATTTTTGTCAATAAATTTAATAAATAAATTCTGTCAATAAATTTAACTCGCATTGATTCCGTGTAAGAATCCTTTCGAAGTTAATTCTCCCAGGTTGATCATTTATATTCTAAAAGTAGTTTAAAGTACCACACGGATGATAATGGTTAGAAAGATATTTACACGACGTTTTAAAGTATCAAGTGTGAAGATAGTAGCCAAGTATAAGAATAAAAAGGAGCCGATGACTTGAGGTTTTTATCTTAAGCGAATTAACGACGATAATTTAAACTAGAAGCACGAATTGATCGATTGGCGAGTGATGTAGGCGAATTGTTTTCGTTTAGAAGAGGAAAGCGACAAGTAGTACGAGTCGACGTATGATTAGGCGAACGGAACCATTTGCTTGATTAAAGCACGCGCTTCCAAATACGTTGGTAATTGTGTTATTTTGTCAGATTGAGTTAATTAAAAGTATAAAATATGGACGATCACAATGGAGTAACGTGTTCTTATCGTTGTAATAGTCTTGCAACTTTGTAATTATATACGTCGTTATATTTAGGTGCAATTCGTATCGTGCAAGTTTTAATTAAATTTTCATCCTTAGAAACGCTTCGAATAACTCTGCATATATATATATATAGATATAGATATGACAAAGAGATCATTTTCGATGGGTTTTCTGTTCTAGATTTACAGTTCTACACTGTATGTAATATTACCGCTGTTTCTCATCTTTCGTCATATTGCTCGCGGAGAAAAAGTGAATGGGCAACATTTTAATAGGAATAACGAAAGAATAACGATGGAAGTTTTGAAAGAATTTGCGACGAAAACTACGACCACGTAGTCATAGTGCGAAATTCGTGTATTATAGCTGTTATATATCGTATATAACATCGATATGCATACGAGAATATGCAAATGACGGCGTTAAACATGACGAGACGAACATTAGACACAATGATACATGAAAGAAGAGAAGGAGAAGCAAATGTATCGATGAAAAAGACGTAAAAGAAGAAAACAGGACTGCGTAAGTAATCGACAACTTGTAATTCCGTACTTTTTCTTGGTGTGCGAGAACAATTTTGTAGGAGAAGAAATCGCGTTTTCTTAATCGAGAACCAAAGAATATTCGAGAAAAGTCTGTCTTATCCGACAATGATAAGATCCGTTCTCAAGTCACTTTATATCCTTTTCTTATATACGGTACTGGAAGATGAAGTAAAATAAACGACAGATGGAAATACCGTAGAGAGAGAATTGGACCGTGGAACGGTGAACAGATAAAGCTAATCGCAATCGTGCGTTCTCACGTGCACTTTCTACGAAAAGAGCGGCGGATTATTCGTTTCCCGAAGAAATTGAAAGAATCGCGAAAGAACAGAGCGGTCGATAAGAGGAAAATATTAAATTGTTGAAACGCGGTAAGTAGACGTTAAGAAAAGTAGACCTCCGGATTATGCGCATTAATCAGTCGAATGTATGTATTTACGGAACTCGCGTGTTCTTCGTAATAAAATGTTCTTCTTGATTGCGATGCTAATGATACAAATGTGGATGTCGAACACCAATACGATGTTGTACGATCGTTATGCTGTTTGCGTAGCTTTCCACGGAAAATATGTGTCAATACGAAGATTTCATCGAGTCTCTGGAACATCGAATTTAAAGATTTGATCGAACTTTTGCTACTATGTTCGATAGTAATGGCGATAATTAATTTCGAGCTTACGCGCGCGTTGCCTTGAAATGATCGGTGCGCTCAAGAGGATTGATCAAGTATAAAGAGAACGGTACACTCGAAATGTAAAGTTTTGAATATGGCAATCGGTTGATTAAACGCGTATACGCGTTTCGATACGAGAAATATTATGTTGAAAAGCAAGGAACACGCTCGACCAAAGTTTGTCATTCGTATTCATAAACGAATGGTAAATTTGGTAAAATCCAGAACGATGAATTTACATTCGAGAGATACGTTCGACCGTGTGTCAACGAATAGAGAAATCGAAACGGAGTTTGAAACAATCGAGCGAATTCTATATTAGCAAATTAAAGCGTGGCTTTATCCACCGTACAGGATCTTCGTGCCAGTTACATTTCATTCGTTTGGTTCGTTTTTAGCTTCATTGTAATTACAGTAACGCGAAAAGTGCGAATTGGAACAATGTAGAAACTTGTTAGACGTTATACCTATTCGATCGAACAAAATCGTTCAGAACTTTATCGTTTCGAGGAACGAGTATTTTCAAGAAACTAATTACTTTCTTCGTTCGATGGTAATACGTTTGTTTAACGATATCCAGAAAATCGCGGAAAAGGCGCTTTTAACGGTACGCGGAGTGTTTCAGTGTTACAAATATGTTCGTTATTGCTCGATACTTTCGTCGACTCGCACCAATAATCGTTTCTGTCGTTAATGTTTTATGAAATGAAACTCGAATATTTTTTAATTTACTGTCGAATGCTGTCGGTCGTATTTGTACGTTCTATTTGGAAGCCTGTTGCTTCGGAAAATCGTTCATATATGTATACACTATGTAAGTACATTAAGAGTGCTGACATTTAACACAAATTGAATGCTTCCCACTGCTTTTATTTTTTAGTTATTTTATTGTAAATTTGTTGCTTTAATTACGTTACACGTGTTTTATAACATAAAGTATTAATTAAAGCGAAATTTATCGATAGTTTTCAACAGACGTAGTACTTATGGCTGTGTATGACCGTACGTTTCTACTTTAAATCCTAACATTCCCAAATTGCGAACAATATCGTTTTTCTTCTTTCTTTTTCTTCCTCGCCATCCTTACGCTCTTTACTTCTTGTTTGACGAATATCTGTACGTATACAGTACACAAATATATGTATATTTACATATGCACGAAAACGCGTTTATAAAAGCATGTGCTAACTGGAGAACGAAAGCACGTACGTAGCTCGAATGGTTTGCAAACATCGCGACTGTGAGAAACATATTTGGCGACTTAAAAGCGAAAGAAAAGGAAAGCAAACTGCCCGAGAAAGGAAATAAGAAATGTAAATATTAACGCCACGTACATCGTAGAATGATATTTCAATGCGTCGTAAAGTTTTCAGATTAAAAGTTAACGCGTATGCTGTTCCTTGCATTTCATGTATCGCCCGAAGCAGTTTCGAACGCGGTGTATTATTTCTGTTTTAAAGTTTACCGAAAACGCGAGGTTGACTTAGCGTGGAATTATTATAGAGACCATATTGATTGTTTAATGATTCGTAAATAATTCAAGAGAACAAGAATAGTAGCGGTATATACGTATCGCGTATATATATGTAGTTATTTCTAATTATAGAAACAAAAAAAAAAAAAAAAAATCGACGTAACGACTCGTAAAAATAATTTGACGTGTACCTGTTACCTTCGTAGATGAGCTTAAAGATGTCCTCGTCGATAGGATAACGATGATTTTCGTTGTCGATTGGCTCGAATTAAAGATTCGTTTACGACTCTCGGAGGAGCAGAGGGTGATTCAAAGTTGAGACCCGATCGACGTGACGGACAACGATGTACTGACGCTCCGCGTGCTTCACCTTTACATAGGCCGGCGTAGTGACGTCACGAATCTGCGGGGACCAATGAGAAAACGAAGCTTGCACCACCATTGGGGATAGAAATCAAACCCCGTACCCCTTTCATCGCGAATATCTCTCGGAGAAACTTGTAGCTATCTCGAATACATAATGTTCGGCTAACCACCGATTTTCACCTTGAATCTTCTCCCTTATCAACGGCAAACATTTCCACTTTTTCTTCCTCCACTCACTTTTCTTCTTCCTTCCGCAGCCTCTCGCATATTCATCCATCTACGAACAAAAATATATCAGTTGGCCAGTCTTGGTAACGATAACGAGCAGACAGTGTATATTAATTTTCCATTGCTCCAGTTACGTTCGTTGTAATTTATTATATCAAAGTCCCGTTTCTTTAATTATGTTCGCAAATATATGAATTTACATAAATTCGCACTTGAATAACGAGGAATATTCTTCTGGTTGGCGATCGCGTATCGGATATCGAGCAACAGAGTTTCGTTACGACCGTCCGCTCTGTGCACCGCAGCTCTCGTTAACTTCGACGTCTACAATAACTTCTTTCGACGAAGAAACGACATTTTCTAAGCGTTTTTCTCTATCGTCTTATCGTTCCTAAATTACAATCCTCGATCTTTATTCCGTGTATTTGTTCGATCGAATGAACTAATATAAGAAGGAACTGTATTCGAATAATTTTGCAACATCGATCGGCAAGGTCGTTCGATGAAATCGTTGATGCTCCAGAAGAACAAGACGGTAACGCATCATTTTGCGGTTATTTGCATACGATTAACATAGTTAATATCAAGTTGTAACAAATGTTTCGAAAGTTACAGGTGCCTGGTATAATTTCCTTCGATTCATTTATATTCATGGCAAGGTACAAATTTCAAAATATTCCACCCACGATATGATTAAAACAAGTATTTGTTCTCGAAACAGTTTTCGTTTAGATGAAAAGTGATGTGCCTCTAAACATACGGGTGTCTGTTTTATCTCAATGCGGTGAAATATCTTTTAAGGTAATGGTGCTACGAAAAAGAATGTTTCAACAAAAATCGCCCGTTACCGAGGGAGACGTTATGCTGTGCGAATATTTCTTCTGTAATTCGTACAGTGTGGGAGATTTCAAAATCAATTTAATTTTTTTCAACGGACCTATACATTTTCTTGCATACCATTCGATGCATTTTATAATCTGTCTGCAAAAACGTATTAAGGTACTTGGGTCGAGAAGTATTTAGTAATTTGAAAGATATTTTAACTTTGCTCTTGTAAAACTTATCGTACGAAAGACGTTTATGCTACATTTACATTCGTACGGTAAGTATTTCAAGATTAAAGCTAAGATGCCTTTGAAACTAATCATTTTTCCACCGAGATATCGTAATTCTTTATCGTTGGGAATTAAAAAATGCATCGAATGGTGCGTAAGAAAATGCATAGATCCATCTAAAGAAAAGATTAAATTACCTTTGAAATCCATCGCGACTATAGCAGGTACAAAATAAGGTATTTGCATCGCGTAACGTCTCTCTTCGTACCGAACAACAAATTCTTCGTAATATCAATTTCTTAAAAGATATTTCAGCGTACTGAAATTGAACAGACACCCTATATAGAAAATATATTTCAAAATCTATGTTATCGAGAAAAGATAATGTTTTCAAGTGAAACGAACAATATGTTCGTTTCGCAGATAGATAGGCGAAAGCGTCCAAGCAGATGCTTTTGTTGTCGATCAAATCACAGAACAGAGATATCGCATTAATACTCTTTAAACGTTTGAAACAGTTTTAATCAATTGCTCTTATCTACCCTATTTCCAAGGAATAATTTGCCTATAAATCGAAACGAAAATTTACATTGTATTATCGCATTATATATATATATATATATATGCATATATATATTCGATTGATCGTATTTTTAATTCGTGTTTGGCCTTTCTTTTCGAAATTGGATTTATTGAGCGTAAAATAGAAACCCAGATAGTTTTACATATTGATTGTATGGAAAGATAATACGTAACGTTACTATTACTATCCACGATGAATTGATTTCCATCTGTGAGCTACAAGAAAATGATAAGGATGAAAATGCTCGTAAGTAATTCATTTTACTAATGTTTCTCGTGTATCTTTGGCAAAAAATCGGCTAAAAAACGAAGATAAAAAAATTGTAAAAATTCTGGTAGTTTAATGGAGTTGCTTGAAAAAGTTTGCTAGTACGGCAGTTTATAAGAAAAGGAACTGGTATTAGTTACACGGTCGATCTAGCACGATGGCGCACGGTCGCGCGCCGTTACCATCGTCTAAGAAGAAAAATACACCCTTGTGACCAACGCTCGTGGTTTCATGAATTCTTTCATAGCATAATTTCGACCGTTTCGAATTTTTTATCTGCGCTGTTATGTCGCATTTTGCTTTGTCGAGAATTTATTCTCTTTTTTCGCATGAAACCTTGCACGAAAGACAATACACATATATACAAGTTATACGTGCACAATATCTTTCTAATTAAAATGCGTGTCGACGAAAAGAAACGCTACGTTCGTTATACGAAACATTTACTGTAGCTGAATGAAACGACACGAGGCAATTCTTCGTACGAGATAGTTTTCTACAAACGAAGATACGACCAGTTTATACATTTTAAAACTAAATTAAAGGAAAGCTTACAAGACACTCTTGAATAAATAGATCGAATTACACGTGTTTACAATTGGATCAACAACTTGATTTATGAAAGTAGCGCTGATCGAGTTGCGCCAGTTTTTAAGCTGGTGACGTTACCTTTTTCAAAAGGATATTTTTATTACTGCATATGCGATGCTGTGACACACGCCAATGATGACAAATCAACGTAAAATTTATACGGACGAAAAGTTGCTCGAGGTGACTCTCTCGATGAAGAACATTTCTCTTCTCGTCGAAGAAATTGTGCACTGGCGGATCAACCTTGATGGCGAAGAAAAGCCGCAGGCTGCAGTAAACGAGAATCCTTATTTATCCCGTTTCTACTAGAAACATGGCTTATCATCCAAGATCCTGTTTATTATCGAAACGGAAGTTGAGCGGTTGGTGAAATCGATTTTCATTGAACCATAAGCCACTACTGCGCTAACTATACTTACGTATTTGACTTCCGTATTTCCTCGAATTTATCGACGGTGAGCTTTAACAGTCGAATCTTTTTCGCCCAATGTAATGTAATATTCTTTCATAATAAGCTATGGAATAAAGAAAATGAAAGACGAGAAGGTGAAGGGGGAGAAAAGTTAAGAATCGAGTTGAACAGGGATAACGTTCAATGATTTGATCGTAATATTAATAAAATAAAGTAATAATATTGTTCGTCAAATTTTTATATCAATGTACGTTTTTTTTTTTTTTTGCATATAATATAGAGCATAAGTAAATGATTTACCTCCGCTTGACACGAGCTGGTAAGTTTAATCAGACCAGAGCACGTAGATATAATATTCGTAGGTTCATTCAGATCATACCTGGTAAGATATAATTTCCCCTCATTAGTAATTCTATATACGTATAAACAATAATTTATCCTCGTTTGTATAAAACTTATACTAGATCATATTGAAACGTGCACGAAAGGTAAATCGCACTGCTATGAAACGTAATAATTATTGTTCCATGTGAATAACGCCTATTTCGTAACGAAGCATGAGATATTTCTCGATAAACCAATATATGTAAAATGTATGACGTTTATACAATATACGTACATAAGTTTTTACCATTAACCTATAAAATTTCAAAGTGACAATTATAATATTGATAATTAAAAATACTCCATAGAACAACGTTTAGAGTATTATAATAAACTTAAACTTTGTTATAGACCCAAGCGATAGCTATGAAGAGTAAACGTACGAAATTAATATAATAATGATACTTGCGTATAAATTTTCCGCCACAAGCGCCTTTGAAACACTATTTGCGAAGCGCGTCGTGGGATGCACTCTAGCGATTGACTTGCGAACTACGAAGAAACGTTAGCGCCATCTGCAAACGCGTCGAAGTTGACAATGACAAGTTAAGTCGTCTGCTTGCGATGCTTTAGTTAACCTTTACGATTTCTAGGTGTAAACGATTAGATTAGGTTTTAAATCATTGCGAGGTAAGAAACAATCGCGCGATGGGCGATAAATCGGAAAATTCGAAAACGAACGAACAGATCATAGACGAACTCACGAAAGATCTAGAAAGTTCTTGTATCAGAGCAAATAACAATCCAGCGTCGAACGATAATATCAAAAATTCGACTGAAAAAAATGGCAATTCCTCGGGCGCCTGTTACGAACGTGTGGGAATAATCAATGACAATGCTGACGAATGTGAAACAGGGGCCAAAGGCGACACAAATTTTCCGCAAGACTATGTAGACGAAGAGTCGTTGAAAGATAGAGAGCTAACCCTCTCTGAAAATGAAAAAGAAGTTTGTAGTTGTTTATAAAGTTTATGGTCTTTACAGAATTATAAAAGTAATCATCATATATTATATCTACCGATGTATGTTTCTTTTTCAGATCCTTAAAGCAGAAGCGGATAAATACAAACATAAAGGAAATGATCTGTTTAAGAGCGAAGAATATCAAAAGGCAATATCTATGTACACGGTAGGATTGCGAACTTGTCCATTAGCTTATAGCAAAGAGAGATCCATTCTGTATGCTAACAGGGCTGCTGCAAAGTTGATATGTCTGGTAATGATGTTATTTAAAGAATATCGTTGTAAATGTTTGAAAGATCTAAAGATCTTTTCAATAAAATCTACTTACGACATTTCTTAAGTAGGATAGAGAATCCGCGATATCCGACTGTACAAAGGCCATAGAATTAAATCCAAACTACGTGAAAGCGTACGCTAGAAGAGCCAAACTATACGAAGAAACAGAGAAACTAGACGAGGCTCTGGAAGACTTCAAAAAAATTCTAACGCTCGATTCCGGTCATGTAGAGGCAAATCATGCCACTCGGGTAATCGCCAAATTATATCTTCTTTATTTCCATTGGATTAGGTATTAACGCGTTAAATGTTTTACCAGAGATTACCTCCATTGATTAACGAAAGAAATGAAAAACTGAAAGAAGAAATGCTAGGGAAACTGAAGGATTTGGGAAATATGGTTCTAAAACCTTTTGGTCTTTCTACGAATAATTTCGAACTGCAAAAGGATCCGAATAGCGGTGGTTATTCTGTCAAGTTCCATCAAAATCCTAGTTAATACATCAACCGCCGCATAAAAATGGATTTTGGAAGCGTATAAAGGAATATTTATACGTACCTTATGTAAATTCTGCTCGGATGCTGTGTGCTTGTTGTAATAAATATATAAACGTTATGATATTTAGAAAGATATATTAATATATATTAATATATTATATATATAAAAAATGTAAAATCGTAAAATCTCGTTGTTCGATTTTATCACGATACGAAGTTAGCTTCTTTCGCTACCGATCAACGTCTTTATAAGATTCGTCCGAGAACGTACGATGCCTGACCGATCACCGATTACGGCACAAGATTTATTCATTATAAATGGTAAGTATACGTTTGTAAGTTGGTCACGAGGTAAAATAATCATTTGTCACATGTACTCGTCAGATGTACTCGTCAGATTTTTTCATACGCCAATTTTATTTACAGTTGCATGTCGTTTGTTGCATTGTTGATTCAGAGTTTCCTTGGCATCTACCGCAGTTAATGTTTCGATCGATAGTAGAATGGTTTCAATAAATATTAATGAGAACTTTTGTTTGCAAGAGAATAAAAAGAGCTTATGACAAATTGAAAGACCAGCAGACAGATTGTGAGGCAGATCCTATTGGTGTCTTTAGCATTTATTCCTAACGACGTCGTATGATTTAGATCATATGTAATCTAACGATCCTATTACATACAAGTTCAACAAGCTACTATAGGCAAGAAACTATTTTTATCTTCCACAATCGAAAGCGAACGAATGAACGACCTTAAAGCGTTGCAGGTGCAACGAACGACCGCGAATAGAAAGGAAACAACGGATGGACTGTTCGCGTTGCCACTCCTATCGCTTCTCACCCTCTCATTTCGATATTTTTATCTTCGTATATACCCCTTTTTCTATTCTATTTTTGATACTCATGTACTATCCTTATATTTCCTAGACTTTGTCGCTGCATTACGGATGATCTATTCCTGCATTTATGGAGAATTAAAGTTAATATACAAGAATATATAAATAACTAAAGCAAAGCGCTCGTTATAATGTTTATTGGATAGAGAAATATCCATTTAGGTTTCATTCTTCCAATCGCGATTATTAAAATATAAAACTACATATCGAGCGTTCTTCCTCTTTTCCTCTTCGTCTCTGATTGACTACGGGTATTTATCCAAATTCATATGTTATTAACAACTAAAAACGTAGAACTCAAGCTCATACCGAGTGCTCTACTTTGGACATTTTACATCTATATATAATTATCTATATGTCCAATTGCAAGGATGCATAAAAATCCGTAATTCACCGATCGGTTGCCATCGCTTCATTCAGTTTTCATTCTTACGGTTCACAATAAGCCGAATTGTGACATTTGCGCGTGCGTAACTTGATATCAGAGGGTTGGCAATAACAGAAAAAGAGATACGACGGATGTGTGTGCGCTTTAGTAGGATAAGTAGGAGGGTGGTTCTCGCGTACTCGTGAGCGCGTGCGCGCATGCAGGTGGAACAAATAAATATAGGGAGCAAAAGGGGAAGAGGATAGAAGCAGTTGCAAAGGGGGGATGGTAGTGGCGGCGTTGATGGTGATATGCGAGGAGAAGAAATGCGAAAGGAGGCTTCATTGGCGAACAGCGCATAAACGCAGCGAAACAGGCGACCAGAATCGACCGGTAAACGATAAACGTTGCATGGGTATGTGCTAGCAGAGATCGTTAAAAGCTGGTATCTGCGTTTAAAGGTGATCCGTTACACGCATACAGAAACGTTGAAAGTCCACGTTGAAAGTGTGCGGTCAAACTGCAAGACTCGGAAGAAATAAAAACAAGCGTAGAATAAACGAGAAAACTGGCAGAAAAATAAAAATCGGGTGTAGGAGGTGAATAGAAGAGACAGAAAGAGAGAGAGAGAAAGAGAGAGAGAGAGAGAGAGAGAGGGATAATAAGGGATGTGAAAGCACCGCGAAAGGGATCTTGCGAAGTTGTTGCGATACGTTTTTCACGGCACGAGGATGGCCGTGACGTCGACGAAAGGAGATCGTATTAACTGGAGGGTGGTTCAGTAAGCACGACACCTACGTAGCCAAGAAGACGACGCCTACGTACAGCGCAAACACGCCGAGAACGCATCGTAACCGACAGTTTTTATGCAAATCAATAATTCTAGTACGACGCAGCAATAAAGCTTTGCCTTTATTTCCTAGAAATATCGAACGTTGTTGTTGCCGAATAACAGTGACGACAAGGGCGACGTCGCGTCGCGTCGACGGCAGCGAGCGCCCGACACTCGATAACGAGTTTCTATCGTGGTAGAAGCGTTCGGCAGACGTCGGCTGAGTGTGGAGGAAAGCGTAAGAGTGCCTTTGGTCGCTTGCACCGTTGATTCGCCTTTCGCGTGCCAATAATCGGTGCTACGTACGTGTTTCGCGAGGCACGTAAAAGAAGTTGGCCACGTCGAATTCGCTGGTGCATAATGTGCAACGTTTCTGAGAAAGGGGTAAGCCGAATTACGAGCTACCATACATACGTCGATTCGTAAACCCACCGTTTAACGATCGTTGGAAATCCCGAATTGGGTCACTTTCACTGACAGCTCGGTTTTCCTCGTGCTTTTATATTAGTACGTGTTAATTGCGGTAAATAAAGTCACTTGTCTCGGATCGTCCGCCACCGGAAATAGTTTTACCGAATAGAAACCCACTGTATCGTTGCATCGTTCCGATTACGAAATACGTATGCGTGTTTGCTCAGAATTATTTTCTTCAGAAATCCTATCGTTTGATTCGTTCGTTATTAAGAGACATGTATTTGATCTTTGCCGTAAATCGAGCCGCTGGTGCCTGTTCATAATTTAACGCGGAATTTTATGGTTTCTCTAATCGTATTTCCTTCGCAACACATATACCACATATATGTAGGTATTCGTATGGAATTATCAGTATCGTTTAAGTATTTATTTCCTCGATGTGTTGATAAATTATTAACGTAAATCCTTTCGTACGCGTTCGTCGCCTGGCTGTTCGAAACGAAACAAAGAGAGAGAGAGAGTGGATGTAGCTGTCTAATTCGAAAATTGTATTTGTCGTTCGTTGGTATTGATTTTCGATCGTTAGCTGTAAAAATAGATATCAAGTAGAACGACGAAAGAAGAGGTCGAAACACCTTGAAAAGGAAAAATCGTTTCGAAGGAAAAGTTTAGATCCTCGAGTTTTTGTTTGACTACGACTTTCCACATTTGCGTATAATGGCAATACACGTGGCTATAAATGACTCAGTCGCATTATACAAAGAACGAAGAACTTTTTGCGATAATAACAAGGTAAAACAAGAATAGAAAAAATGGAAGAGAACAATACGATAAATTTTAATCGTTACGGTTAGACTTCCTTGTCGAGTTGTGAACTGAACTTTTAATTAATTTCTGTATTCTATCGTATCGCTGCTTTCTCACTCCCAGCAAAGAATTATAGTATAACTGTGGGGAATCGCTTTCTCTTCGTTTAATTTTCATTTCGTAACGAGCATAAATATTCGAACGAAAACCGGGATTATCCTCGTACGATATTAAAAGTTATTCTATTTATTTTGTTCATTCGTAAGGTTGTTACTGACACATCTGGCAACATGTATTACATGCGTGTACGCGTTGCGAATCAATATATTTCCCACGATCGATACGACTATATCGAGATAAAAAGAGCCTAATCCTTCCCGTGTTTCATTTGATACGGGTCATTCGACGTTGAGGGACGAGACGTTTGTAAGACGAAGAGAACGTGAGCTATTACGTACATTATGTCAGAGTTGAACAACGTGATTCATATAGCGGTAAAAAACAAAATTGATCGCGTATTTCGCACAGGATCAATTGTATTACCGGATGAAACAAACGTCTGCTGACTTTCCACTTTTCCAATTGCGCTACGTGAAAACGAGAATTTGCAGAAACATTTGCGGTCTATTCATCGCACGTTTAAATATAAAAGAAGCTGTATGCATGTGACGATCATAATCGTACAAATCGTTAAATATGTTTCAGTCGAAGGCAATGAGGCGAATTCACTTGGAAAGTATTTCGCGACGCAGAAGGTGGTCTCTGCGATTCGGCCTTTTCCTCGTGTATATTTTGGTCCAGTATGTCACTTGCGCAGAAATACCTGAAGAGGTAACGTCTCCTTATCCCAGTTCCACGGACCGCGAAGAAAACTGGACGTTAGATTCTACCTCGGAATCGTTTACGCCCGAGACGGAAGCCAGTGTCGAACCGAGACCAAAAGCAAAGGAAGAAGCTGTCTCGGAGAAAGAAAAGAACGAAAAAACCGAACTGAAGAACGAAAAGAACAAGACGGAAGAAAAGAACGAGGGCCAGCAGAAGCATGGAAAGAAGACACCCGAAGAAGAAAATTCGAAGGAACGGAACACTGCTTCGACGGAGAAAGCTCCTCCAGTAGAGAAAGCTGCTCCGAAAAAGGAAGTCGCGACAGCGAATGTTCCTAGAACCACAACGGTGAGACAGGATTTTTATTATCGAATTTTCTTTTCTACCGCGTTGTTCCTTTAAACGCGTGGAACGCGACTGTAAATCGTTCGAATTCCGCTATAACGCATATAAGAGATATTGGTTATTCGAGACTCTAGGTTCCAACAACGACCACCATGAAGTACGAACATGCAACGTGGAGACCGCGAAGGAAAGATTGCTCGCCGCCTGCGATCGAACAATTTCCACGACCATTAATGGGTCCCTCGGCTAGAAAACACGGTGGATTGATCATTCATATTTTAGTTGCAATTTACACCTTCCTGGGCCTTGCCATTGTTTGCGACGATTACTTCGTCTCCAGTTTGGATCGAATTTGCGAAGGTAACGAAAGTTTTAAAGTAGAATTTCCTTCAGGCGCCAGACCTACGCGTTTCGACGTTCCCAGCAGGATGCTGCTCATATAGAAAGATTTCTCACGTATATTTTCATCTATATTTAATACAACAGAATCTTTGGATAACGAATTTTACGATATCGTATACGATGAAATTCTATCTTTATGAAAGATTAAAATTGTATCATAAATAGTAATAGAACTGTGAGACTTACGATGCATCGAAGAAGCGTAATTCTGATAAATGTTATACAAATTATAGGAAATTCCTCTACCGTTCAATTCGCGAGAATATTGACAAAAGACTTGGTTTCCTTTGCTTAGAACTGCGATTGTCTCCGGACGTTGCTGGAGCGACTTTTATGGCTGCCGGTTCCTCAGCTCCGGAATTGGCAACCGTGGTGATCGGTGTGTTCTTCGCCAAGGATGATATCGGAGTAAGTATACGAGAACTTAGCGTTTTGGTCAAAAATCCACATCGAGCAAATACGTGCGCGTGTACTTAAGTTTGGTTAGAGGGGACTTGAAAGGAATTTAGTGGGGAATATTATGCAGATTACAGAGAGTTGCTGTTGGGATTGCAGGTAAGCGGTGTAATCGGAAGTGCCGTGTTCAATATAATGTTCGTGATATCGGTGTGTGGACTGTGTACGTCGACAGTGTCAAAGTTGAATTGGTGGCCTCTCTGCCGGGATTGTTTTTTCTACGCTGTATCGATTCTGGTGATGCTGGGTACAATTTACAACGAATCGATATCTTGGTAAGAGACAGCTTGTTATCGAGATTCTAGTTACGACACAGTCGTCCCTTAAAGTCCCTAAAAGTCTTTGTACGTCTTACGAAGAGGCCGTTTCATTTACATAAAGCGTATACGTATAACGAAAGAATCGCGTTCATACAAAATACGCTATCTTTGTACCGAACTTTTGCGTAGCATTTTATTTTAATAAAAATTATCTTCTTCTATGATGAACGAATGCTTTCGTGACTGTACCATCATCGTATGGACGTCGTATCGTCGAGTTTTATCATGTACAAAAAGGAAACGTGTCTTTTGCAGGATGGAATCTCTCTTCATGTTGTTCATGTACGGCGTGTACTGCGTCGCTTTATCTTATAACGCTAGACTGGAACGCTGGGCGAAATCTTACAATATACCTTTTCTACCAAAAGACGACGAACCCGCGGAGGAGAGCGCTCTTGTTAGTTATAGATCGTTACAAGAGGACCGCTTGTCTTACACAGGGCCGAGTTCACCTACGGATCAATATAAAGAGCAGGAAGGTAAACGGCCGATTATCAAACACGTACGAAATTCTAATCTATTCTAGTTTTTATAAAAAGAATAAATCGTGTGCACTTTCGGTACAAATTCGGGGACTTTTACGAATTTATTATGTTGACCTAAGATCTTGATGTTGGAACGAATTAAAACGTAGAGTCAAATCATTCTGCTGTCGTGTTTATCCATCTTCGGTGATCGATATCCATCCAAAGACGGAAGACAAAATCATCTGAAATCTCTTGTTTCATCATCTTGATACCTCCATATCGCTATTGTACAAGTTGTCCCAACCGAAGGAGGTCATCTAAATGTCTGTTTCGCTTTTAACGTCGCCAAAAATGTTTGTAACGCGACTCGAACGATTTCAAAAACGTGTGTATCTTTCCTATCGCATCTTGTAGCGGATAAGAAAATCCTGCGTGTACGTCTTCGCTAACTATCTCTGTATGAAATATCGTCCAAAAATAACATCAAGATTGTAGGACGATACGATAAATCCATAAAAGAAACTGAAGATACTTATGCGAAATGCCTAACTACGTAAGTGTCCGAATACTCATGGACGGGAGTGTATAAAAATTACTGCACAAAAATGAAATTTCACAAAGTAAAAAATATTACACGGAAGATCGCTTGGCCACGCAGGTGTAACTGGAGGAGCAGCGACAGGAGGAAACGTTCCTGAAACGAACGAATCGGCACCTCCGAAACAACCGAGCTATTACAAAGCGAAAGAACCAGATCCGAACGAAGTATCGCCGTTAGAGAAACCCACTGACGGTAGCAAATGGTCTCTGTTTACCTGGGGTCTCGTCTATCCGATTCATTTCATGTGCCGCGCCACAATGCCGGATTGCCGACAAGACAGATTTAGGAATTGGTATCCCTTTACCTTCTGCGTGTCGATGGTTTGGATCAGTTTCTACAGTTACTTCATGGTGTGGATGATTACGATTATAGGTAAGAAACAGCAGCGATGACGATGATCTTGAAAATCGTAACGATACAAATGTAATTCAAGTGATCTTTTTCTGGCGTCCATTATTCTTCAACGGCAAATTCAATGTTTCGTAGGTAGCACTCTTGGTATACCAGACACGGTGATGGGTTTGACGTTCGTCGCTGCTGGTGTCAGTGTACCCGACGCGCTCTCGTCGTTAGCCGTGATAAAAGAAGGCCTTGGTGACATGGCCGTGAGCAACGCCGTCGGCAGTAACGTCTTTGATATACTAGTTTGCCTGGGGCTTCCATGGTTTATACAAACTGCGATGATACAACCCGGTTCGCACGTGAACGTCACCAGTCGAGGTAAGATCGTGCGATTTCCCTTGTACGAGTCTTTGTCGCATACGCTTGCTAGACTGCGAATGTGCGCGTCTGGGAACTTTCGTGCATTTCAATTTTCCATAAATGCATAAACGTTCGCGGTCTAGAGGTTACCAAACGAAATTCAAATTGCCGTTATTTTATTGTCACACTGTCAGGCCTGACGTACTCGACGGTGTCTCTGCTGTCAACGGTGGTGTTCTTAGTCCTAGCGACCCATTTGAACGGCTGGAAGCTGGATCGACGGTACGGAGCGATATTGATGGTTTGGTACTTGGTATTCATCACATTTGCCTCTCTCTACGAACTAAATGTCTTTGGTGAAATGAATCCTCCGGTTTGCTTCAGCGCATTTTAAACGAACGCCACTTAATCGTATACAGACTGACGAGGAAAATGAAATATGATGGAAAAAGTGGAAAAGGAGGAGCAGTGAAAGCGAGGGGGGAGAGAGAGAGAGAGAGAGAGAGAGCGAGAGAGAGAAAGAGTGCGTGTGTAAGCAACCGACTGAATGCTCGATGAAAATGTTCTCGTCGAACTCGATCTCATCGCATCGTGTAAGTATCAGGCTGCTAAAGCACGATGGAAGATAGTTCGAAAACTCTTTTGTAATATTTTCGTTTCCTTCTTCCATCCCCCGTCTCGTTTCTTCTCGTTCCTTTTCGTTCTTCTTCTTCTTCTTTCTTTTCTCCTCCCCCTTCTTCTTCTTCTTCTTCTTCTCTTCTTCTTCCTTCTTCTTCTCTTACCTTAGCTCCTAGCCCCATTCTAACTTCTACGTGAATTGAAATTTCAAGCAAAAGTGAGGAAGAATGGCAGAGGAATGAGAAAAAAGGTGACGAGATTCCAGTTTGCACTGGAATTAAAGAATATATTTCAAATGCGCTCGTCTTAAGATCTATTTGTACAATAACACGTTAGACGATTCGTAGCGTCACCTCTCGAGCACAAATTCGAGTTCTATTCTCACGTCGCGTGAATTTCCCTTCCAACGAAACATCGACGATTCTCGATGTTTCACTTTGCTTCCACTTGTTATTCGTACGATATCGATCGAGCTTTCTTTCGAAAGCAAATGGAAAACGCAACGAAAACAAGCTCTATCGTTGTTCGTAAGTTTGGGGTCAGTTAAACGGACAATACACTCATCAGTATTAAAACGCAAACGACGACGTTGTTAAGTATTATGCAATCTAGAATCAGTAGCGGAATAGAATTGATCGATCGATCGTATTAACTCGTCGCGCTTTCTTTCGAATCGTAGACGCGCGAGACGCCACAGTCCGAAGACTCGAGACGGTCGTTTTCGTTAATCGAATATCGTTTCTATCTTTCGTGCCTCTTTGCTCTTTCGAACCTACTCTGTTTCCTTGTTCGACTCTTCCTGCTCTACTTGTCGTACATACACCGAAATTTCTAATCGAAAGCTGCTGCACTTTCGCTTCTTTCTTACGTTTTTAAACGTTTGTCGCAATCGGCATCCACAGTCAATTTCTTCTTGTACGATGATTCGTCCGTCCGTGCGTTCGTTGGTTCGTTAATTCGTTGATTCATATTGCCGCTTTTCTTCCTCCACGAGTAATATAGGGCACACGCGAGAATAATTATTTTGCTATCGAGATAATCGTTCCCTTGTTTTTATCGCGCACATATACGTTTCCTATGCAAGTATACGCGCGTATGCGTGCGTGTACGTCAGTGTTTTCAAACGGTTCTACTCGCGGAAAAGTTAATTTTCCAACAACGTAACGTTTTTTGATAGATTTTTCTAATCAGTGCGTCGATAACAGCGAATTTAGCGTATCGATAGATGGAAAATGTTACGAAAGAATTTACTTCGATGTTTCTTTCCCTTTCTTGGACGATCGTTTGCCTGTGGCCTAACGCGTTTTTCGAAATCACGAAAGTACGTTTAAATCCGTCTTTTACGAAATATTCCTCTGTTCGCGTGTAACTGCGGGAGGAACCGCTACTACGAAGCGCTTTATCGATCAGAGAAGTAGAATTAACGTTTAATGGTCAGACGCGACGCAGCGAGACCCGAAAAGTTTGCTTTCTTCCGGAGGAAATCGATAAACGTCGGCCAAACTAGCCACGTCTGAATCGAAATTTACGACGCACCGTTGTTTTCCTCGCTGACGATCAACACCATTCGTCCTCACTATCTACCGGCCTTTTTATCGATCTTCTTATCGACAGGCTCGTTACGTGCACCTGAATACGTTGTTTCTGGCGCGTTCCTTTCCGCACTATTATCTCTGTTTTTCTTTCACTTTCTAACGTCCTGAACAAATACGAAACGACGAAAGACGATGCAACCAGTTGCGAAGTTAAAGTTTATCGGACGAATTAGACCGTGGGTGAGGGAGAGGCGAGCGCTTTCAACGAGTCGAGCGAATGATCGAACGGCGTTCGCGTACTCGCATAAAAGTACGATTGCTTGGAAACGAGAGGAGAAAGCTTCGTTTCGGACAAATCGTATGCATCGATCAAAGGGATTGCGTAGGACCCACGTGGATCGGTCGAGGCGAGTCAAAGGTAGAAACGAAGTTGACGGAAGAAGGTGAAAGAGATAGAAGGGTACACTTTCGACGAGTACGAGACGAGATAACAAAAGAGACAATAATTAACGCAGCCTTATCCGATGAAAGTATCTACAACGTTACTCTGCGCGATCGTTGAGATCAGCGTGTAAAAGGATAGCGCTCGGTATTCTTTCGTTTTCCGATACCTTTCGATCTGTCCGTTGCCTGGCCATTTTGCAAAGACGATCGATCAACGTTTCTAGACTATTACACGTATAATATTCTATGTAGTCGCTAAGCGGAAAGCGAGACGTCGGTGAATTGCAAACAGCCTAAGTATTTATCGTATTTGTCTGTCTACGTTGATCAGCGTTTCTTCGTACATCGTGCATCGTACATCGTACCGTATGCGTGCATGCGCCTGTTCCAAAAGCAAATACAACACAAACGTAATTCACTGTTACGAGCACACAGTTGCGTTTGAATCGGTACGCGGTTCGATGACAGATCGCAAAGATCGCGCAGGCGTTTTAACGTAAACTGAACGCGTGTGTTATATGCATGCGTGCTCCATTACGTAAGTACATGTACGTATATACACGTACGCGTATCGTATGCGTGCCTATACAGATATGTACGATTACGCATTATACATATATAGCTGTAGCAATACATACATCTACGAGCTGTATATTACGCACTGTGTATGTATACGTATATAAACAGTACGTAGTATACGTAAAGAAAAGTATATACGATACGTACGAAAGCTTAGATTTATATGATTATCGAACGTTCTACGTGTTTGTTCACTACCATTATTTGTTATATTGTTAGCGCTTCAGGCGGATACACGTTGATATTAATTATTAGCGATATCGTGAGATATATAGTATGCTCGCTCGCTCGCTCGCTCGCTCGATCGATCGATCGATCGAATTGAACTCAAATTACACCTCCGTATAGAGTATATATACGTGTGCGTGCGTGCGTGCGTGCGTGCGTGTAATTCAACTTCAACGAAGCCAACAACAGCATTAACAAGCGTTCGATCGATCGATCGATGCGAAGCAAGAGTCGGTGCGTTCTGACGAACGATACGAATACGCGTTGGAAACGCGTTCAATTGGTCGAAGCGTAATTATCGGATGCAGGTTCGCGAAGCGAGGCGCGCGAAGATGTACCGATGAGTCGTTGGAAAATTACGTTCGCGTCGTTTCGACGAAGTGGGATTAAGTTGGATCGGCGACTTGCGTGACGTGCACCAAGAAACGAAAAAAGAAGGACTCGCTAGGTAAACGACCAAGATGGGAAGCGCGAAAAATGTCGCTCGGCCTTCTCTCGTTGACGAAGGTTTAGCTTAGTTTCTCGAGAAACGAACCTTCGCTCTGTAGAATTTTATTTTTCTCTCGTTTGTCGACTCTATGGATTCGCCTACATGTTTCGTAGTCGAGTATGTACTCGTGATTCGTGCGACAGCGTTCGAAAATTGGTGTGGTTCTAGTCAATGAAGATCAATTAGTAGCGTTATCGTAGGTGTATATCGTTAGATACTTTAGCGTAACTTCGATCAATTCTCCGGTGCCCTTAAAATAGACGTAGCACATACTTTCGAGTCAATATATTCGATACGGCTTAAAATTAGACGTTTTACGTACGTTTTAATCGGACCTATTTACCCGTCCTTTGCCCAACTCTGTCTCGTTCACCAATTTTCGAACAACGGACCAACGAAAAATCTGTTTCGAAGGTATCTATCCGATTCAAAAGTTTAAGTAATACGAACGAGAAGACTCGTTGTTCATCGATATCGATATCGACCCGTCGATGATTCATTGTTAACTGTTGTGAATGTAGATTTTATATTGTCGAGTAATATGCATACGCATACATACATATACGCATACCTATAGATATACGTATATAAGAATATACATATACAGATAATATATATACAATATATATATATATATAAATATATGTATACAAACTCTCTATATTTGGCACATACTATATGCAAGTATACGTATATTATGCGCCTAGCTTAATTAACAGGATTAGTTGATTTCAAATATATATATATAGTTTCTTCTTCTTATTCTCCTCCTCCTCCTACTGCCCCTCCTCCTTCTTCTTCTTCTTCTTCTTCTTCTTCTTCTTCTTCTTCTTCTTCTTCTTCCTGTTCCTATGCGCGTGATATTTCTGGTCTTCGTCGAGTCAATACGTCCGTGTACCTGCCATTGACAAGAGGGAACATCCGAAAAATGTTCAGTTTGCGATAAGGTTGCGACAAGGTTGCGACACGACAAACGTTCGTTCGATTTAACGGCGATACAGCGCACTGTGCGAGTTTGACGCGTTTCCAGTCGCGTTTCCCTCGCGCTCCAACGATTTCGTATGTATGCGTAATAGGTATACGTTAGAAATGGGAAACACAAAGCGAGAAAGGCGAACGAGAGCGCGGGTCGTTTCATCGTGACATCGAGCGACGATTCGCGATAAAATTACTTACGTAAACGAGTAGCGATCCTAACAAGACTCGTAGAAACCGCCTAGCATTTTATACTGTACGTAACAGAAAAGAAGGTGATAAACGCGATAACTTAGCACGCAAATCGTAATAATTTGTAAGCGTAGATTTAATTTTTTCGAATTAAGCGAACGATCAACGAACGATATACGCGTTATGTGACGTTTGTACACGCGTGGAACGTGTTCTCGACGCGATCGAATCGACGGTTTGAGAAAGTATGTTGCGCGCTTCTAAACAACGAACAAAATCGACAAAAATCGCGCGCGATGTGAAACATCGATAAAGCGATACGATAGGATGATGCGATGTGAAACGATCGTGCACCTTCGAAGAGGATTGTTCACGCGCGATCGAAATCGGAAACAGAACCGGATCTCCCTCTGTTATATAACGTTTTTCTCGTGTTGTTAGAATACATTTCCAAGACAGTCCTAAACCGTCAATACATCTAGTTATAGCTTATTACGGCGTTATGTAAGCAAACTGTTTTACCAATGTCGTAAAGAAATAAACACAAATACGAAATATAAATGAATAAACGAATAAACTAGTCCACGAACGAATCGATTATTTCACGAACGAACAAATCACGCACGGTCGTTATTCCCGTTACGGGGGATGCAGGTTCGCCCGACGCAACGCGAAGCTTGATGACTCGCCGCGATCCAAATAACGTAACGCGATGAAATCGTGGAAAGTGAAACCTTTTTTATTTTTGGAATTTTTAATATTAAAACGAGACCAAACACGATGTAATTTAAATTACACTCAATTACCGATATGTATTTAATTATCGTTTATTAAGCGAATACGCCCCAAATCGTATCGCGTTTAGTTTCGTTTCGATTAGAAAAATGTAACAAAAGTATTGGTAAAAGTTTCGTTGATCGCGAGTGACAAATAGAAAGTTTTGAGTTTCGTCAAACGCTTCGATTCTCGCTCTCGATTTTTCCGCATTTATCGAACGTTTCCTCGTTTACGCTATTCGTGATAGATGTGTTCGCGCGCGCTGGCGAATAGTGCAGAAAGGAACGGAGAAAAGGGGCAAAGATAGAGGGCAATATTTGCTTTATTTATTCGTTTATAAACTAGCTTGGGTGACGAAATGGGGAAATCGACAAAAATTTTCGGGAATGAAACAGCTCGCTCGTGTATGTACGTCGAATAATTTATCTTTATTCTCTTGGTAAATGAATATACAAAGTTTACATCTAGTTTACTTGTTTATACGATGCATCGGATAATATTGATACGATGTGATGATAGTAGCGTCGCTGTTATAATCGCGCGTACCATTTTTCTTTTTCTCTTTGCTCTGTTCGCACGCGTTTTGTATAATCCGATGGATCTTCCCTTGAATACGGATGAATTACGCGTTAACGATACGAAACAAAAATCATCGAAATACCGCGGATCGTGATCGTCGATCGTTGATTTTCGTTTCCCCTTATTCCTTCTATTTTTTCTCTTCATTTTTCCCTTTCGCTTTTCGCGTTCTCCAGGCTTTACGACGAAACTGTTTCATAGGCCGATACGAGTATATGACCCGTTCTATTTTCAAACAGAGCATCAAATTATCGATGGATAAAAGACACGAAAACCAAGAATCGTTCGATCGATCCATCGAAGGATCGATCGACGTTTCGTGGTTGTTACTAGTTCAGCGATGCTCGCTTAACTCTGCCGCAGTTCTGGAATATCATTCTGCAAATAATCTCACTCTTGTCTCAACAAGCGATAAGATGTCGAACGTTTTAAGGAAAGCTTCGATATGCAAATAAAATGGAAATGACGCGCATCAACGACAACGGCGAATAGATCTAACTAAATTCTATTCGCTCGTGGATCTCGACGGTATTCGTAAAATAAAGTTGCTACTGCTTGCGCGAGAATTGCAATACAAGATCCTAGTTTATTGAAATTTAAGCGAGCACCGCTGTGATCGTTTCGCGATTAATGCGACTCGACGTTTCGTGGCAATTCGCGCGCGAAATGCCAAATGGAAGAACGAATGGAAACGGGAAACGCGACCGAGTAATCGCAGACAGATGTCAAAGAACAAGAGAAAAATGGAATCTGAGCCAGGGAATACTTTTGGTGTCGTGCTCCGTGAGTATTCGAGAGCGCGCAAAGCGATAGCGTTTAACTGTGAATTAGAATAAATACCAAGATAACTCTAATCAGTCTTTATACAATTATTCGTACATATTTGTTAAATTTTTTTCTCTTTCCTTCTTCTTTTCTCTTTTTTTTTTTGTTTCATTAATTCTTCCCCTCCGTCGTTCATTCTCGCTCCTTTCTCTCGTTTCACCCGCAAGTTTGATTCGATCCTTAATTATTTACAGCTTCGAAAGGAATTAGTTCGAGGGCGAACGAATTGAACGTGCGCGCACAGACATAGGCACGGAAATTCTTACGCGCAACAAATACGCAACCTTTTTCTTCCCCTGTCTCTAGTTCTCTCTTTTCTTTTTTCCTCTTCTTCCTTTCTCCTTCTAGTTTACTCTCTATGCGTTGTGCTGTTACGCGCGCTTCAGATACAATTGTCGCGGGAAAGCTCGGAAATTGCCCCGAAACTACGTTTCTTTCTTTTACTTTTCTTCTTTAACGTTCTTTTGGGGTGTAGGTAGCACACGTGGAACGCGGAATCGATCCGTTTCGTGTAGGTATCCGCGTTCGAGAGGTCTAGCCGGATCTAAAACGAACAGACGAGGTCGCTGACTGGCGCTAAACGGTAAAAAAATATTTCTGCAAACAGCAGCGTGCGTACCAGATCGGAGCTTTTTGACGATTCTCCATGGTACGTTCGGCTGCTCTTTGCTCTCGATATTCTTGCTGCCGCTGACAACAACGATGGAAACGATAATGACGACAACGATGACAATGACAACGGTAATTCTCGATCGTGACAACGCGAGTTGTCGTCGTTGTTAGCTTGATGTATTTTTAATTCGATTAATACGATGCAAACACGAACTCGATCGTTTTTGAAGAACGGATCGGCCTGATACTAAAAAGTCGAGAAGAAAAGACGTTACAGAAATTGAAATTTCCTTCTTCTGATCGTTGATCGATGATCGATGGTGATCCAGAAATGTGTAGCGAATCGAATGATTTTGCACGTCTCGTCGTTACCAACGCGTGGTCCTTTCACTGTGATATGTACGATCGGTGTAACAAAGCGTTTGTTTCTTTTTCCTCTCTCTCTTTTTTTTTTTTTTTTGTATTTTTCCTTCTTTTTACGAAAAGATTTCAGGGATTTACCTCCGTGATCGATCGATTACCCGTAGCTCGATGATTAAAAACGCGCTCGTTCGCTTCAACCTCGATTCTCTGTCGTCGTGTTCTCTTCCTCTTTTATCTCTAAATCGCGTTGTTGACGATCTTTAGCTTCGAATAAAGACGAAAGCGAGTCTCGTATAAAAGTCGATACCGTAATTGGCGTTCAAGAGAATGCGTGTAACCTATGCGCATTGAAAGTCGTTTGAAAAAATATACAAGTACAGTGAAAGCTTTATCGTTTTACAAATCGATCGTATGCTTTGGAAAAAGAAGATTTATCGCGTAGAAACCAACCATCCGCGGATTATTTGAGATTGCTTTTTCAAGAGTCTGCGTTTCTGTCGGTACCATAAAGCTTTGACTGCAACCATTTCGACGTTTCGTTGATCCTAGAAGAATAGACTGATATCTTCTAATTTACTCGCAAAAACGGTTCATCTATTCGATCCTATCGAGGTATAAAAATTAGAGGAATTTTCTGTCTAACGTCCGTCCAGATAACCAAGGATTTCGAGGCTCGAATAGATACGCGCTACATATTTGCAAAGTAACGTTTGACAAAAAAGATATAACGAAGCCGTGGCGTAAAATCAGTCAGGAGTTTCAGATTCAAATAAACGTGAAATTCTACAAGTGAATTTTACAAATCGCAAATACCGTTATCTAATTATACTGTTTTACTTAAAATCGTAAAATTGCGAAAGGAATGTTATCTGCGTATAATCTACGACTTGCAGCTTGCGAAATCGCCAATATCGTTGACGGATAAATTATCGGGAACGAAGGCTGTGAAATTCAAGAAGCTCTCGCGTAATATAATCGAGTGTATTTAATTTATGACTTCGCTGTATCCCTTCTGACCAGACGTACGTCGAACATCGCAAAAGCTCGTACGCACGCGTAATTAATTCGAATAACCTCGTCGACGGTGATCTGGCTGACTACTACTGGCTTTTTCTACTCGGCTATACGTTAGATTCCCGTTTCTACTCTCTACGTACGGAAGTCGTAACTCGTTCGTGGAAAGAGTAAGAAAATATCTATTAGATGGTATTCCATTCCGTTGATTTTGTTCCGTAATAGAAAAATTATTCGAGTATGTTCGTACGCTGCGTGATTCGTTAACGTCCGTGATATGATAAAAAAGTAGTTCACGCGTCGCCCATTAGAGCCGTCTTTCGTAACTTTGTCCTCTCGTTTCGATCCACGAAAGTGAAAGCTTGACGAAAGCGACCGGCTCCGTTTGCACGTCAGAACGTAAACTAAATATTAACACTAACGTTTGTGAATAACGAGTCGAGAAAGCTGTAACGAGTACGCAACGGTATATACGTGGTTTAAAGAGAGCTCAATGTTGATACGACACGCGATACCAAGCGAAATCGGTATTTTCAATCCTCTCGTGAATATTTCAGCCCTTCGAAAGTCATATCCGACAAGTCTCATAAACCGAAAAGCAAACTGCCGGTATAAACATTATCTTTTCCGGTTTATTATCCTAAAGTTTATCGCTAAAAACGAAGTTACGAAGGTAGGTAACTTGTTCTCTTGAAAATCGTTGTTGATCGATTCAGCTTCTGAGAGACTTATCTGAAATTCTTAGGAATCGGATTTTACGTGTTCGCGATAAGCGCGTGAAACATACGCAGAACGAACGCCTGTTACAATTCGGACAAGTACGAAAGGTATTCGCCATGGTTCAGATATTTATCGACAATACCGTATATACCGGTTCTACGCACTCTTCTGATGACCTGTTCCGACTCGATATCGCCGAAAACGATCGGAAGATATTTCAAAATAACAATCTTTCTTCTAGAGCGTATTTACTTGAGAAAGCTAAATTTTATGGAACTCGTCCGACTACGCTCCGCCTTTATGTTAAAGGAAACATTTTCGAACGAGCGAGTGGAAAGAAAGAAGAAAGCTTGCGCATCCTATTATACGTATGCTTCGTCGAACAAGCAAGGCACGCTCTCAGTACCACATCTCTCTTTTGCCACTAGTTTATTACTATCCGTGTATTTGATCGAAGATTGCAAAGATCGGTTCTAAATCGAAAAATACCGTTCGCTTTGCCGAATTTGCGTCAACAACAATTTCCCAATAGCTTCGCTTACAACGTATTATCGCTTACACGCGTCTGGTATGTAAGTTTCCTGTATCGTAGTATTTGTAGTATCGTAATAGATAAGCACTGATTAATATACGTTACACACATTATTATCTTGATCGTTTTCTATGTTGTTCCGAAAAAGCGTCGGTTCTTTTTTTTCTTTTTCTTCTCTTTTTCATCGAAAGTTAGGAAACCCGTACTTGCAGTTTTGGTTAATCGATATCGTAAGTACTTGGATTAGCGATAGATGCTCGAACTACGAATATATATATATATATATATATATATATATCGTTCACTCGTGCGTCGTGCATCTGGGTCCTTAAGTCTTTACTTAATTACGAAATTGGGCGCGTCTCCACGCGAGATCATTTCCTATGGTCTCGCCGCGTTTTTCGCCATTTTAAAATCGCGGAAATAGAAAAGAATTGCCGTAGCGCAAGCGTTAAGCAGGACGAATTAACATGGCAGTTGACGAAATCAATTTATATATTCGATATAACGAAGATCTTAGAAAGTCTTGCGATTATGTTTATTATAATGGCAGTAAATCGTACGTTTCTCAACGTTCTATCTGATGGGCTCACTCGCTGATCGTATTAGTCAAGATGTATCGTTATTGCGTCGCGTGGGATGGAAATTGTGCCGTCTCGAATATCACCGGGGTAAACAACTCGTGTGAACGAACTTTCGTTTGAAATGCAAGCTTCGCGTTCAGCTTTCAGGATAATGATAAAAAAACATTTTTCTTTTTTAATAAGTATATATATATATATATATATATAAAAGTTATTTTAAGTAGTCGTAAATTATCTTCACGAGTGTTTTTGTCAGCTATTTGTTGCAACAAAGGAATAAAGTGACTACTGCTGTACGACCACGCCAAGCTATATGAAAAAATAAAAAATGTAAAAAAATTTCACGCCTTCCAGTCTGGCGATCGAAATAGTCTCACGTGCGATTATATTGGTTCGTGATTCACGAGCGGTGATTCGTGAGCAGCTCGCAAGATATGTTTGTGTTGCGAGTCGTCCATTCATATTCGAACGAGTCGTTGTACCGGCTGAAAAAACGGGCAGACCATAAAAGTGTATCTACAAGTGTATGATTTCTTACTGGTACATGCATATGGAGAGATAATTGATATGGAAGAACGGGGCAGAATATTATCTCGACATACGACATTTGTATCGAAAATAACATAATGTAACCGTAAGTGTCGGATGTTGTGAGTAATCGACTGGTATGATATGTAATAACGTTACTTCTGATATCAATGATAGGGTAAAAATCCATGACGGTAATCATCCACGAACCTCGATAACAAAACACGTTTGAAAGAACGAGTTCCCATCGAAGTACGTTCGCGAAGAACGACGATTCTTTTCTAAGAACCGTCTCGCAAAACGTCTCGATGGGGAACGTTTCGTCGAGGCGATCTAGGAACGTGATCGTCGAGAATGACGACGGGAACGGCATCGTGAGAACGTATCGGGTTTGCTCGGCGCGGAGCGAGAGCGAAGAGGCTGGAATCTAGCAGACACGATCAACGTCTAATGAGGCAAACACGTATCCGAGTCTCCGCTGCTGGCCATCGAGAAATTGGCCGAGTCGCGATCGCTCTGCCTGATCTGCGCGGTAGTGGTCAATTTTCCATTAACCTGCGAAGCTTGGGGGAAAGTGTGGTGGCCTGGCAACGCCCAGGGTTGCGTGTGTAGCTGCACAGGAGGGAACCTCTTGACGAAAGGGTTGTTCGGTGTAGGCGTGATGCCGTGAAGAAGTCTGACGCCGTTGTGATGGGACGGTAGAGTAGTATGGGCCGGTACCGACGAGTGTACTTGCGGAGGGACGAAAGCGTGCCTCGGCACCGATCCGCAGCTTCCGCTAGATCCACCCATATGAGATCCAGCCATACTGTGAGAGGCGTGTGGCAGAGGCATGGTGGAGCAATGCGGATAAGTGACCGCCGGCTGGGTTGGATAATGCGGCAGAGTGGCTGACGTTGCGTGCACGCGAATATCGTTGCTCTCCGTGAACGATGTCATCCTCATGTTCGTGGAACGACCGAAAGGTTCCTCGTTAGGGTTCAGCGGTTCCGTCAGCTTTGTCCTCGAGAGTTTCCGCCGGATCACCACGGTCGCCTCGTTCGGATTCTCGAGAATCACAGCTGGACATCCTTGTCCAACCACGTTGACGTCGTTCGCGTTAACGTTCGTGTTGGCGCCCGTGTTCGCACTCGCGTTTATATTCGCGTTTACGGTTGAATTTGCGTTGATATTCGCGAACAGCGGCACGTGATTCGCGTATTGCGGCGATGAGAAGGATTGACTAGTGCCTGGACGACTGTTCGGCGGTGAGAAGGTGGCCGTTGCGGATGGAGGTTGAATGCCTCGCTGGAGGGAACAACTGCGCCACTGATCGCGTGATTCTTCGCCGTCTCGTTGATCGCAGTTGCCGCTCACGTCGTCCACGCTCGTTGCTCGTCTTTGACAACTACCGTTACTCGCGTTGCTCGCGTTACTGTGCACGCCACTCGAGGACGTTTCGCTGTGGCTGCTCGCGTTGCTGTGACCCGTCACCGAACCAGCTCCGCTGCTACCACCCACCACGGCGTCCAATGGCGGAGAATTTGAAGAATCCGAGCGAGGTGTTAATTCTTCGTGTGGCATTCCTGAATCCCCTCGACGCAGACATCGCGGCGTTTGACCACCGTTTGCCTGAAACCAATGCGCGACCACCTACCTTCAATTTAAGGAACGGCATTTCCTCACAGATTTTTGTTTATCGACGTTTATCTCGCTCTCTGTATTCAGTTATTTATTTATTTATTTGTCATTTTGCTGTCTGGTATTTATTTGGTAGTTTGTTAGAAGAAAAGTATATTGTGAACGACAAGAGTTGTTAGTACCTGGGTGTTAGTGGTTAGTAACGCCGTGACAACTTCGGTAGTCGGTGCACAAGTTGGAGTCGGAGTCGGAGTCGGAGGTGGCAGTGGAAGTGGTTCCGAAGTGGGATCGGGCAAAGGGTCTGGAGTCAATAGGGGCGAAGGGTCGCCTTCCGAAGGTTGTAGATCGCGATTTGCGCTCGCGTAGTATGTCACTTGGTCGTCGTTCACGCACTCGAGCAGCTGTTGGAACGTTTCATCAACGATTAATTGCCAAGCGAAATGCCAATTAGAAAGTAAGCCTGAAAGAGTCTCGTGAATTTATTGGAAATCATACGAATCGAAGTGAGAACGCAAAAAAAAAAAAAAAAAAGAAAAAAGGACCATCAGGCGAAGAAAGAAGAGGAGAGAAACAAACGTGTTTCGATTCTTAGCAAACATATTTTTCGAACCTTTCTTTAAATAGATACATTTACATGTACAATATAAAATTGGTACGGTTGCTGTTTGGAGATGACAGAGCAGAATTCGAAAGGATGGGAGGATAAGCGTAAGATCGAACGTGCACTACCGATGCGATCGAATTGCGTAGAAATTTGTGGGATGTTAAATCGCTTTTCAAACGTTTTCCTCGTCTTATACGAATCTACGATAACGTTATGTTAGTACGCAATCAAAAAACAAACGCACGCAGTTAACGAATGTTAATAAAACTTCGAAGCGTCAACACGAAACGAGAAAACAAACAAACGAAGAAAAAAAAACATTTTTGTACGCCTTACGTTGCCAAACTTAGGTATAACGTCCCTACGAGATATCAGCCACCTTTCCCACTGTCAAAGCAAAAGAAAACCAAGTTAAAAATCGAAGGGGAAATGAACGACGTTACAAGAGTCGGAAGGTACTCGAGCAAAATATTTTCAAGTCAACGTAACGTTTATCGCGAATGAAATCTAATAGGGGAAGAACGATTCGCGACAGAAAATGATCGAATACCTTGTTCTCTTCGGACGTTGAATCATCCGCTGGGTCCAGAGACGTGATCAGCGGTAATTCTCGTAACGTGGCATAATCTCCATCATCTTCAGGGCCCCCGTCACCGGTGCCTCGTCTGACTTTTCCTTTATTGCTGCAATCCACACGCACCACGTTGTAATATGTTACAACGAGGTCATACGAATACTTATCCGTTAGGGTAGACGAGGAAAATAGAGATAATGGAGGAAGGGGAGAAAGACAGAGAAGAAGAAAGGAAGGGGAGGAAGACAGAAAAAGAGAGGATTGGATAAAGTGGTATCTCCGTTTTGATCATTTCTAGAGATCCATATGGCATATTAAAAGTAAACGTAAGAAATTTTATTCAGTTTCGTGAAAGCGGAAACGAATGACAATAAGGCTTAGTGAATAAATACATGTGCTAGCAATACGTGACGTTAACTCTTCGAGATTTGACACTTGGTGAGAATTTTATTGAAAATGAAATATCGCTTATTCGTAAATACATCGATATCCGATGCAATGTTCAATACGCATAACGTAATAATATAACGTAATTGTTATTTCATATGATATTAGTAGCGTTTTTTTTTTTTTTTTTTTTAAGAATTCTTGCTAGATCGTGATACGAAATAGGCGTAATAATATAACATTATAATCTCAAAGAGTTAACGAATTTCGATACACTTTAAAAGCACGCAATTTAATAACATTGACAACACGCGTGTGTACGTAAGCACCAGATACGAACACGGTACGATTAAGTGGAAAAAGAATTCAAGGTGAGAAGAGGAGATCGATAGGAAATTACTCGCTTGAATATCGTAAGAGCAACAAACATTATAAAAATACATAGTAGCCAAAGCAGGAGAATTTCACAAAGGGAACGCAGGTTATGATAAAAAGGCGATGGCAAGTTTTCCGTGATACGGGCTGATTACCGAATTGGAACGATCGATCAGGCGAATTCTCTACAGGAATCTCGAGTAAATATTAATTTACAGGAAGGAGAGAGAGAGAGAGTAAATGAAAGTGAAGACGAGCATGAGCACGGGCACGGACACAACGATACATACAGAAAGACATCAAGAGGAGGGAGGAGGGTAGTTACCGCGAGCCTGACGTACTAGGCAGGTCGTTAAAGGTGACCTTGGGTTTCAATTTCTTATTCAGCCAGCCCTTTTCCGTCGTTGGTGCTACATTTCCGTCGTTCGGCGATCTAGTCGGCGATGGACGTAATTTTGGTCTTAGCCAATAAATCTGTTCGTCGTCTGCTGCTGAGTCGCCGTTTACGGAATCGACGTTTCCTACGATCGGAATAAGAGAAAAAGGATTATAGCAAACAGCGTTGCGAAATACGTGTCGGATATTTATAAATTCGAGCCAAGGTATCAAAATTATGAACAAATTTCGGGTACAGAATGTTTGAAGCTTATCTTTCAAGTTAGAAACAATATCAGCCGTTGTTAATATTTTAAACGATAATATACCGTGGAAAGCAAAAAGAGGGTCGTGCTATAAACGGTTCTGTTACACAAGACTATAGTTTGTTCGTCAACTCGACGTATTGTTCGTACGCTAGTGTAATAAAAATTGACTCGGAGACAATTATTAAGGGAAAACGTTTAACGGTAGTACAAGTATATTGCCGACATTGCTGCAACTTTGGACCAAATTAAAACATAAAATATTCACGAGTATTCAAAGATACGAAAAGGTTTCTCGTACGCTCTTATGCTCTTTCTGCTTTCCTTCATAATTGCCTTACTCCACAGAGTACTATCTTACCTTGACTGCGTGCTTTCCTTTCAATAGCCGCCTTTTGTATCACGCTCATGATAGCTTTCTTCGGCGACGCGTCGGCAATCGTGTAAGTCCTACCATTCCCAACGACCAACAACGGCGCGTTAGTTCCGTCCTCGTCGTCTCTAGCTGACAATAGATCCACGTCAGTTACGAGTTTCACCGATCTGGCTGACCTAACGGTAGCTCGACCGATCGTCACTCGCAATTTGAATGTCCAGCGTTGTTTTATCGTGAGGAAGATCCATAAGAGTAACCAGAGGAACAAGTGCAGAACAGTAGCGACGACACAAGCTAATATTGCACCATCCAGACTGCCACGATATACGACGCTGTAGTCGTAGAGCAACGGTGCGCTGCAGATCGCGATCGCCAGGAATACGCACAGAGCGGTGCAGTGAATGAAGTATATCCAACCATTGCCGCTTCTATTCTCCTTTGACAAGATTATTCGACGCTCTCGTTCTTGGCTTAAAAACGCCGTAAACCTGTAAGTGCGGAAACGCAAAGATGTTAAAGAAATTTTTGTACGACGGAAGGCAGTTCCATTAAAGAAGAAAATAGGGCAGAATGAAAGAAAACAGAGGGGATGAAAAGCGACTCACCTGCCGTAAGCGTAGAAATACATCACCATGCTAGAACAGAGCACCAGGAGGGAGGAAAGAGCAAACAAGACGAGGGTAACGTGTGGATTTAATAAGAAATAAGAGTCCCCGAAGATTGTTGATATGCTGCTGGTAGTCGATATCGTACGATACTGTTGTCGAAGAACTGGTAGCACCTTCAACGGTCCCATCACTTGAACCTGAAGATATTACAAATTTTAATTCTCCTGTTATTTTATAAGGGAATTTATTACAAAAGCGTGTCTTACCTTATAAAGCACAGACATTCCAATATAGGCTAATAAACTCTGGGCGGAATTGACGATCAACTGGAAACTAAAAATCGTGGCCAACGGTTTATTGCACGACCAGAACACCGCTGGATATCTCACAGAATACACTCCGAGAGCGATGGCATAATTCAAGTACTCGAGAGTAATAGGTCCGTATGATTCAGCTAATGGAGATAGAAAAAGGAAGATTACGACAAATCAGAGAAAGAGGAAACAACTGGAGATTCAATTTTAACTTACCCGCTTGAAACTCAAGATTCAACTTCTCCGGATGATCCAAATCAGCCAAACTATTCATCGACAACGACATACTTTGCGCTGTCATATTCCCAACGCTCTTACCGGGCCTAACAGTCGTCGACGATTTGCCCGTGTTCTTCGTTTTCAATTTACTCCTCGAATTATTGCTTCTAATAACCGACTTCGCAGCGGTAGGTCTTCTAACGGTATTGCCATACTTCATCATCGAGCTAGACGTTGAAGATAACGTCGACGGTAACGTTGTTGTTACAGCTGTAGCCGCGGTTGGAACTGCGGTTGCGGTCGTAGTCGCAGCTGTAACCGTTGCCGCTTCGTCTGAGCTTGCAGGCGCTTTAACGCTTCTCGTTGTCGTCGTCGTCGTTGTTGTCGTTGTTATTGTTGCCGTAGTTGTTTCTGCCATATTTGTACTGGTCGTTGCTGTTGCTGTAATCGGAGAAGCTACGGGTGTTAGTCTCGTGGAATTTAGTTTCGATGCCCCATTGACTATGGACGGTGTTTTTGTCGTGTCGTTAATAATTTTTTGCGTCATGGGCATCGTGAGCTTGTTGGTAGGTAAAGTAGTGCTAACGCTTGAAACTCTTGCATTGGGTACGGGTAGATTGGTACTCGCTGGTGTACGAAACTGACCAAGATGTTCGTTCGTGCTGTCCCGTGGACGAAATTCCATTGCTGCTGATTTATTAATAACGTCGGTCAATTCCAATTTCGTCGTGACGATGTCGTTGGCTATACTGTCGGATTCTTCGTCTGGTGCTAAGGTGACGAAAGGCTGAGGAGTTATGAAGCCCGTTAGGATGCTGAGATTCACGTTTGGATTCATGAAACTGGATACAACCAAACGATCCCGGTGAGTCACTAGCCAATCGAGGTCCGTACGCCATATTGTTTCTGGAAAATAGGAAGCATCGGGTTATCGATTAAATAGGATTAATCGAGCTGGTATCCGCATTGCGCTCCATTTGGCAATCTCTACAACGAATCGCTTCGGTTATAGTTCACGAGTTTGACGGACGTTGGTCGAACGCGCGAATGCTTTACGCGAGTCGTAAAATTATAATAAATGACAGACAGAAATTGAGAGATAGCGCGTATGACGCATCTAGGCAACGACACGTGTTTTTAATCCGTTCCTTAAAATATTATCTGCCTCACGAAACCAAAGAAATCTCCGCTTAGATTTTATTTCTTCAATTACGTTCATAAAGATACGAATTTACATACATGCGCGCAATCTGATAATTTCGTGTTAATCATTAGCCAGTTCCGCCCTGTGGTTTCGTGTTTTTGATCACGGATCGCGTGAATAGATCCCGCAGCCGGCATTACGATAGCGCCAGAAAAAGAAGAGAAGAATTCGAATATCTCGGAGTATGAAATCATCGAGCATAAGATGGTTTTTTTCTTTTTTTTTAACGAGGTCGAAAAAGACCACGTGCGAGGGTTGAGAATTGATTCGTTCTAAAAAAAATGGTATATTTTTTCTTTCCTTGGTTAAGTGGCTCAAGGTGGAAGGATTCGAGGAACGAGAAATCCTGTAGCTAGCTGTGTGCACACACCTGGCCGATCAATACACGAACCAGAACGTAGTCAGGACGAAGTTGCCCCGTTACATTCCAAACGCCCCTTTCTCCATGCGCGAATCGTTTTACCCCATAACGATAGCGATCTGAATCCGAAGCGCGATTCATTGATCGTCATCGACTCGATTGAAATGTTTCGAATCGATGGAAACGAAGGCACACGCGAGTGATAGCTTTAAGCTGAAAGATGCACAGTTAAACAATTACGGATGAGAGATCAGCCTGAACGAAGATACTCGTGAAGCTAGTGTAGCTTCGGATAGATTTTTAATCAGTTTCTCTCAGTTTACTCGAACTGCAAGGTAGTAGAGAATATTCAACCAGGAAGAAACGCGTGTTCGACAAAAATGGTACTTATGAAAAGTATCGTTGCCCTCTGCTACGTAAAACAGAAGAGACAACGCGTTATCATCGTTATCGCTGAAATATCGTTCGAATCGTATAACCGACCACAAAAATTAATCACGTTGCTAATGAAAAGCGAAACGATTCAAAACACGCGTCACCGTAATTGCGGAACACGAAGAGAAACAGCGATAGGCGTCGGTCGTTACCTTTTGGCAGAAATCCAGCGTGTATCAATCTAGCCTCCATGAGCAGCGAGGGCAGCAGGAAGCACATGGCTGTGCAAAGGTGTACGAAAGCAGCCGTGGGACCTCCGTGTCGCCATAAATTATTCGCCAAACCTGCGAATCGACAGCACGGGAATTGTGTAGCTACAAATGCTTCTGCTTTTCCATTCTTTGCCGAGCGAAACATCCCATCTTGTATGTTTGACGGGGGAAGAGGAGATAAACCGGGATGAAAAATACATGGCACGTATACTCACTGTGGTCAGGATTGTTGGTAAGCAAGGATGAAGGCGGGTCGCGTGAACAGGCGCTCAAATGACGACCGAGCTTCACTCCATCGTTCGCCAGGTTGCCTAGCTTTAGGAAGGCCGCGCCAAGCAGAACCGGCAGTAGGACAACTCCGGCTCCGGCTAGCGCCAGACACGCGTATAACTCCACCTTCGGCGGTGGAGCGTCCGCCGGCCAAGGTAACGATAAATATGCTGCAAATATAACCAACCAATCTGTCATGTCGAAGGTACACAGTGTCTGGCGAAAATGTAGTAGAACTAGAAAATTTAGGGATGGTACAGGTTTCTCTCGTTCGAAAATAAAGTTATCTGATAGTCCGAACAGTACGTGTCATGATTAGTTTCGATAATCAAAGTTCTATTATATTTGAACATTATGACGAGAAACTTTCGAGAATATATTACTCGCGTTACACGAAACTATTTGAAACTTAATCGATATTGTAACTGGACACGGCTATCGCGATCATATTGGTAAAGTTCGAAACGGAACAGAAATTTCGCGTTAAAACGTACCAAAGCTTGGATCGTGTTTCATAGAGCGTATTAATTGAAAAAATCCGTCAATGCCAACTTGAAATTTTGCACGTTTACAAAAGATTTGCATAAGCGTTGAGATATTTTCGCGAATCCCTGTACGTTACTGCACCACGTACTGCGTTTCTTTCGTGAATTTCATGGAAAGCCAAGTTTCCTCTTTCAATCCGAAAAACGACGATTTCACTTACCGGCAAACCTTTTTGCGTATCTCAAGCCGATGTAAGCTTGAAAAGCGACCGCCAAAACGCCGTACCAGACGGACCACAAACTATTCACGTGACCTCGTATACAAGAGTTTCGTCTAGTAGACCTTCGTGGCTTTTTCGCTTTGTTGGTAGTTGTGATACCGCTGGAGTTTACGCTGGACACTATCGGAAGCGGTTTTAATGGCTTTTTGCACTTTGCTTGATTTACCTCGTTATTATTTTCGTAACCCATTAAGCTTCCCGTCATTGACATCTTGTTCTGAAAGAGAGACGTTTCGTTCGTTCATCATCGAACTCTCGGAGGGCGGGATATCGCGCGTGAAAAATTGCACGCGCGTAATTTTGCAATTGTTCACTTTCAGATTCGGGAATCGAACTTTCCAGTAGGCGTGAAGTCGAATATCGACCCGGTTTGAAATATTTACCGAGTATTCTGCTATGTTTCTAGTGTAGGCGTCTTAATGTCTCGAAGGAGTTAGTTTGGAACAATCGATGCGGAGCTGTGGCATTTTCGGAGGTGACAGCGCCGCCTGAAACGTAAAAAAGAAAATGGAATTATCGGATGGTCCAATAGCGTGAAATAAATCGAGCGAATTGCCGTCTTGTACGCCACCCGTCAGAACGTACAGCGTACGATAGAAAACGAGGACGCACGGACGCTGCAGTGATCGAACCGTGAAACTGACCGGACTTATCTACTTACGTTATACCTATGTATACTACGAGGCACACGCACAAAAGTTGTTGCCCGTCAACGTATATACAAAGCCTGTTGATTCGTTTGTACCTGGCATCGTGATCTTCCGTTCAAGCTACGTAAATGGCAAAAGGATGTGTCCAAAGAATATCAATATGCCATAAGAATATGAATATGCCATTGCTCTGACTAAACTTTGGCTAACTAAATTTAACTAAATTTCGATATCTATCTTTTTCTCGGTCGACAAGAATTCAACGAGAATTGAATGAGAATCGGAGAATGTTGGAAACGATTAAAAAGTGAAAGTTTAAGAAGATATTGGATACTTCTTGATGGAAGGCGGGTGACAGAAGTAGAAAGACCGAGACGAAGACTTAAACGCGCATTGTGCATAAACGGTATCGTTTGAACGTAGAATAGACGAGAGAGAGAGGGGAAACCGACGCGTAGGGTGTGAGCATTGTTCGAAAAGTTGCGGAGAAAATTACGCATCGTGTCTATCCGCGAACAACTCGATGCTTCCCCAATCGTGAAACCGACAATGACGAAGCGCGGGAAGAAGAAAAATGATCGAGCGGCTTAATGCTTACCGACAATCGCGGTAGCGAGTCGTACAAAAGGGTCGAAACAGAGGAGGACCAGCGTAGCGTGGTAATTCTAGTGCTCTTACGACCACATCTCCCTCTCTCTGTCCCTCTTTTCTCTCCCTATCGGCTTTTTTCTTGCACGCTCAGCTTCGTAAAGTCGTTTCTTTTCGTTTCTTTGACGAAAGAAGCCGTTTTTCCGAGATGATTACTTTGCAGAGAAATTCTTTTTTAGTCGGATATTGCTCCTGATCTTTTGCTTTGCCACGGTATTCAAAAGAAGGAAGCGATACCGTGGAGACGGACTCTGAAGAGGCTCGGTGTCGTAACAAAAAGAAACGAGTCTTTTCATTTTCCGTTTGATACGAGGTCGAAGGAGAAACAAAGAGAGAAAGAGAGAATCTATTATCGTAGAAGCACAATCGTACCGTAATCTCACTAGGGTTGACCCACTTGTCGCCAGGGATATTCGAACAAGCTGGAATTGGAAATTTCGATGATCGATAGCCCGCTTCTTCCTACGATAAGATTCCTTTCTCTATTTTTCTCTTCCTGCTTTTTGTTATTCCAGTTGCTTGGAATCGTCGTTTCCTTTTCTCGAAAGTTTCAAATTTTTGTTTCTCCGATTCTGACAAATTGGCAACTAACGTGTTTCCTCTAATTACGTGAGAGAAGTTTCCCCTGAGGGAAAAGCAGGCACAGAAGAACGGAACGTGGACCGATGGTCCGTCGGTGAGGTTGGACAAGACGAATGGTCCTGAGTGCAATGGAAAATCGAACGAACGTTCAGTCACGCTGTAGCGAGAATGAAAAACCGTGTAACTCGTAGATGGGCTTTCCTCCAGGGAGAAGGACGAATAAAACGAATTCTGGCTGTTTGTCAAAATTTTCACGACTACAGCTCTTCGGTACCATTTGGCGGCGAGGCTACTGGCAGAAAGCGATCGTGTTTCTCGACGATCGTTTCTGAGCAAAAAGCGACGAACGTTCGTGACGCACCGTATAAAGAATTAATATACAGCATGAACAACCACCTTGAACGTACAATAAGCGTTGAGCGATGGTCACGCTGAACATAGAGATTTCTCGATATAACGGGGAATTGGCTGTTTAAATATTTTCGCGATGTCGTATCTCGGCGTTGAAATACTTTCGCGAGGTACTGTGCATACGTAATTGGTCAAACTGTCAAAACGATCGATCTACTCACCGAACGGAGGAGAACAACCGCCGTCGTCGCTGTCGCCGTCACCGTCGTCGTCGCCGTCGTGCTGCTCGTCGAGTTAAGCGACGAGTTAAGCGACGAGTTGCGCTTTGAACGCTATGCGGATCTGAAATGGAAACCAAAGGTTCTTTCAAGTTTCTATAAACGAACGTACGAATGGATTGCAGCCACGCTCGCGAATCGATTAGCCATTGTCGTTTTCACCGTTGAACAAAGCGATTCGTTGGTCGATTATTCTGCCTCGCTGAATTTCCAGAGTATATGAATGGATGAATTTAATCCAATCTGTAGCTACTGTTATTCGAAAATAGTTATATTCCTCCCGTTTCTTGTATCCAATTCTATCCATTATGATATTTAGCGGGAGGAACAAATTTCTGCTTATTATTATTATTATTACTACTACTATTATTATATACGTACGGATGGCACGTTTTGATACAAAAGAAAAATACAATAATATAAAATGAACAAATAATTGCGATTGTTAACAATAACGGATCATAAATGGGGCGAAAGTATCAGCGAATTACACGCTGCATTTCTACCATTTTTCTTAAGTACAGGAAACGATTCGCAACGCAAGTCTGATCGACGAGCAAACAAATTAGCAAGTGCGATTAATGCAACTATTAGAAGCGTAATTGCATCCGCATAGAAATGCGTAGAAAATTAGGAATCTCCTGAAAGGCCCGGATGGTGCAACTTGACGAGTTCGAGAACCTCCGGATACTCAATTTAACGATTTACGATCTCGCATACGAGTACGGTATTAGCTAGTTAGGAAAATACGGTATCGCACGGACATTTGCAGATATCGAAGCAACGAACGCTACCTGGATCGAAATTGCACGAGTCTTAAGTTTAAACTATCGCGCGGATTATATCATCGTTGGAGTAATTCCGGACAGTAAGGTAGTTGGCAGACACGACTCTCTCGGCTACATATTTTAGCAGTACCAACAACCAGTCAACAAGCAAAGGGTGGTTTCTCTTAATTAATTTACATCGGTTAGCAATCTGGAGAGGTCGTTTATCTCGTGGCGAGCATGTTCTCGCGTGTTCCAACGTTACATCGTGCTGTAGCTCGTTATTTCCGTTTCCGGAACGTCTGCGACATTCCGAGACAGCTACTTACGTGGTTGTGTCGGCGAGGACAGCCGGAACACCCTATTAATCCTATATATTCCGTATATCGCCTGGCAACTGATTCGACCTCGTCCGTTCTCTGAACTCGTGACTCGTCTTGTTTTGCGATTCAAATTAGTCGAGTTTCTTTTCGTCGTCGGCCGGCCAGTCGTAAACAATATCGAACCGAAACTTAAGGTTAACGATAACCGAAGAACGAGATAGCGAGGAACGTGCGAGAAAGGTCCGTTCTCTGTGTTCGCAGGGCATTAGCCCGCGATTGCCGTTTCATGCTCCCGTCAATCAACTGCCTTTCGATCGGTCTCCGCTCTTCCCACCAATTCTACTCGGCCTATCCTCCGTCTGCCCGACCTGCTCCGAACGTCAGGGATACGAATGACTTCATTCATTTTTAATCGACGTGACGCCGTGCATTTTGTCAGAGATATTGGGAGACTGGCCATCGTTTGCCAGGTATTTGGACGAGTTTGGCCTTTAACGGTAAACCTAGCGCGCGGTCAAATTGATCGCTAATCTCATCCCCGATCATATCCAGACACGATTCGAGAAAAAAATTTCTTTTCCGCTGAAATTATTGTACGAGTGAACACGCGCGATGCGCGGACAAGGAGAGGAAAGTTCGTTACGAGGCAGCAAGGTATTGGGACGAACAGCGACAAGCACGCCGATCGTCCTTTACGGAATGCAATATCAGTGGAGAACGGGAGAGCCGGTCGTTGGATGAATCCTCGACCTGCATTCGGTCTCGTCCAGGACAATGCATCGAGGTCCCTTTTGTTTGTCGGTCAACACCGAAGGCATCGATGGCAGGAGGAGTAGCTGGCAGGCTGCCAATGGCTAGCTCACCACTGTTGCCTACAGCGTGCGCTTGCACCAGTCAGAGGCATCGACACCTCAATTATCGACGTCAACCGATCTCGCGTTTCAACATCCCCCGAACCGTTCGTATTTCTGCTTGTGTTTGCATTCGTTTTCTCTATTACCCGTTTGCGTTCTCGTCTTTGCTCGTGTTCACGTTGCTCTTCTAGTTCTCTTTCTTTCTGCCTCTCGAGAGAGAAAGCGATAAAACGAGAGGATTAGAAGAAACGCGCACCGAGTCGAAGATGGTAATATTTCAGCGAAAATCGCGTTGGATCGTTGCCAGTGAACATTTGCTCTCTGTAAAATTTCGTCCTATATTCGAATCACGATTTCTTTCGGTGGTTTTTCACCAAGACTAAAAAGAGAGTCCGCTGACTTTCGCGAAAGTAGATCCAGCGTCCAAATTAACCCATTCATATCGAGCGAGCGGCGTTTCTTTCTCTTATCTTTTTTATCTCGTTATCTGCGCGAGCTTCGTGATGTACTCTTTTGACGACTTATACGTAGACAGAGAACGCTTGTTGGAAAGTGGAAAGCACGAAATCGCGATCGACGATCGATCTTTTTCACCTTTCGTTCGATTTAATCGCGAAACATTCACCGCTGAAAGTACGAGACGAGGTGTAAAAAAACAAAACTCCACACAGGTATTTCGCGCGCGTTTCACCCTGTCGTGCACGTCAGACCTTTCAAAAAGGTCAAGTACGAAATATACTACGATAGTTGGTAGTAACTTGGCTATTTACGTACCAAGGGTGACATCTCTGGTTACGCATCGTGTACACCGGCAATTTCCATATGCAGCTGCGTTTTTGCTTTCGTTTTATTCGAAACGGCACCGAAATAGCTGGATACGCATGGCACGATATAAACTATAGGCTATAGACGCTCGCGCGACCGTAAATTCCTGCCGAATTACGTTGCCGGGCTGGATTCACGAGACGGCTGAGAAAAGCAGAGGTCGACGATGCATCGTAATCGTAATCGTCGACGCGTCTATTATCGTACGAAGCAGCCACGATCGTTATCGGAAATCTACGGTTCCTCTCTCGCCACTGTTTCATCGATTTCATACAAAAAGCTCAGACGTTGAATGGAACAGTCCTAGGCTGCCTATAGCGTTTTTTCCCCGTATTGTTCTCCGTTACTGTTACACAATTAAGCTGCAGATTTTTGTACGTTTATGAGAAATTTAATGATGCGAAAATACGCAAGCTCGTAAATAGCTAAAAACTACAGAGCTATATAATGTGCAAAAACGTATTAGTTATCCAAAGTATAATATCCTTTGCAATATCTAGCAGGCAAAACAATTTCCTATCTAAGTTCCAGGCGTTAAATTATATTCGTAAAAATATGAATGTCCATGAATATTCGTAATGCGATAACGATATTTTCTTCGTTGTCGTAATTACTTTGGAAACAGATGACGGTAAAATATCGGGGGAGTGAAATCTAATCCGAAAGCGAATTTCGAAAGATGCGTTCAGAAATAGAAGAAAGCGGCAGGCACCGTATGTTTTTCTTCGAAGAACGTCGATATTCCCGCATTCTCTCTCCGGTGTCTTAAATTAAGCATGCACTTCGAATTTAACGCAGCGAAGCGAATAACAGAGAAACGGCGTCACGTTCGCTGACTCCATAGCAGACAACGACGTTGTTCGTCGTGGAGAACACGACGACAACGACAACGCGACGGCGCTTCCTCGAATACGAAATCCTTCCTGTAGACGAGTACGTAGTATGGAGTATGGAGTATGGAGTATGGAGTATGGAGTATGGAGTATGGAGTATGGAGTTGCAAGTTGGTCACGAGTTTACTTTACGCGGAAATTTCTAAAGCACGTTCGATTGCGGCAGCGATCGATGCTCGGTCGCAACAAAGAAACAACGAACAGGACGAAGCGAGCGTGTTGCTGGCGCGATCCGCACGAACCTCAACCGGAAATCGATTTTCTATCGAAACGTCTACGTTTCAATGCTTCGTGCCGAGCGTAAATGTTGCAATCCTCGTCTCGCGGCTTCGAAAAACTTGATTTCCTGCGTGTCATTCGTTACTCTCTGTCGATATAGCCGTAATACGCGTTCATCTACGCCCCCGTAACAACGCGTTTCATACGCAGCCGAGATGAATTTTCTTTGTACGCGCGTATCCATCGGCGATTGATTTTCCGAGATCAATCATAGCGAACGTTCGAGAGGCATACGACAATAAATAGTACGAGAACCGAACTAGAAAAACGAAGGGAGATGTATTCGACGTTTTTCTAAATCTGTAGCTGTTTGATCCGACGAGGTATAGAACGATAAACGAACAACAACGGAGGAGGATCTGTGAACGAAAAGCGAGTGCGTTTTACAAGCAGAGCTATTTCTAGATCGGAAGGTTCAACGGAATCGATGTTGAAATTACGTTCAGGTTTTGGTACGTACAACCCCATTCATAAGTACGTTAGACACTAAAGAAGAGATACTTTTGAGAAATTGATACAAAGTTATTATATCTTTTTCTCAGTGGTATTACGTCGTTGGAAATGATAAACCGTAAAGAAACGAATATATTCGATGGTACGATACGATAATATTACCGATTGTGCGTGTAATTGAGTTTAATTGAATCGAGATTTTGGTCAAACTTCTGAGACTCGACCATCGATCGGAATCTTCCATCGAATTCATATTTTTTCAATGAAATATAGACTAGAACATCGTGGATCCAACTTCTGTGACTATTTTATAGCTTTTCCAATCGGTTTCCGCCAACTTTCGTTGTACATTCGCGATTGTTATCTTTTACGGAATCGAAAACATCGATCGATCGATCTAAAACAGCAAAGGTTCGTCGAAATCTGGGACGACCGATCGTAGGTGGAGCGGCGTAATAATTTATGAACGGGAGTGTACGCACTCGACTTCCGGCGTACGCGCAACGAATGCTTGGAGGAAAGATTTTTAGCATCGGCTCTAGTTCCGAAGACGAAACGATAAACGGGCTAAAATCGTTGGGTGCAGGTGCTTCCGCAACGGTACGGGAAACGCAGCTGCCCGGAATGTTTCTTCGCGTCGCTTCTGCTCGGCTTTCCCCGGTAAATCGATAGAACGAGGTCGACCGGAGCTCGGAGGACCGCGATTCTTTTTCTCCTTGGCTCCACGCGAAACCGGATGAAATCGGAGTCTTCGATTCGAGAAAACGAGTACCAACGAACATCGAAATTTTCTTTCTCGACTAACCTAGAAGATCGAGTAATAATTGCATCGCCCTCTTTCTCCAACCTAACCTCACCCTATTACATCCGAATGGGTGTCGAACGCTTTGTCATGACAAATCGAATCGACGCGATCCGGTTCGTCCCGATGACTCATCGCTCTCTTCCTTTACCCTCCAAGACATTCCGAAAGAAGAAAGTTTCCCAGTTTTCCGCGGGGTTCCACCGATGACTCACCCTCGAGATTCACCCTCGATTCGACGTTTCAACCAACCGCCCCTATCACGGGACAAGCGAAATTGCCTTACGATGCTGTTACAGCGAAAGCTTGTCGTACGAATTTTCAAGTTCGTCGAACGTCGGTTTGACGTATACCGCAAGTACATATATCTTTAACTTGTTAACCAGAGAAGACGAATTAATTGATCGAGCAAATATTCAATCGTTGGATCATTCAGATTCTTTCGTCGTCTCTTTTCTCGGTTTCCCATCAAAATTACGATATCGAGAAAACTCACGCGACGTTGTACTTTGTTCGTAGCCGGAAATAGTACGGGTTGAATCGTAGAAAAAATGGAGCTAGTCGATCGTGGGATAAGAAGGAAATATAATTGGCAAAAATTATTCCACGTTGTTCTTGGACTTTTAAACAATTTTTTAGAACGAGCTTTTGATTTTTGAACGGAAGCGACGATGATTAGCGACCAACGAGCAAAGTATCATCCATCCTTCGTCCCTTTTGTCGCTCTCCCTTCTGACAGTCACCGGCTCTCCTTCTCTCCCTCCAACGTTTTATTCCTTCTTGCCGCACACCTCCCATGGCATCCCATTCAATCAATATCCGATGCCGCACACACACACACACACACCGCTAAACATTGGGATCTAAACCCCTCATTTTAACCGAGAATTTCGGCAAGGTCCGTTCTCACGCGAGCATTATGCGATTAACGATCGATCGTAACGACGTACGCGTATAAAAAGGTGATACAGAGGTGTAACTAATGTACAGGTTTTTCTCGGTATTGCTCGAAATACATCTTTCTTACTTTACAAAGCGTACACGCGAGATAAGGTAAAAATAATAACTGTTAGTTGGTTAATCTAAAAAAAAAAAAAAAAGAAGAAAAATGCTGTTACTATAGCGATATCGATAAAAACACGATATAAGTATAAACGATGCATGAATGTCGTATTAAAAACGAATCTACTTTGCAAAATATAATTTGGAACTTATCGAACGACTAAATAAACGTTCTAAAATCGACGAGATCCTTCGTGAGACTATTCGCGAACGTGCTAAGACAGCATGGGCTTACGATTGTAGAATATCGACAACGTACCAGCCGTTATCCAACCGTTGCAGAGTACGATGGATATCCGACATTATGTAGTTTGGAGTAATATAGACGCAACAGAGACTGCAACGGTGACGAGAGCATCGATGTTATTCGATAACGAAAGTAGGTGCGCAGTCGATGTCAGTCTTCCTGACAGTCTTGCTTAGCTTACGATCGACTGTGACACGGCAATTATCGTGAATTTCGCCGTGGCTTGGTAGGGGGTTGCCAGTCAGAATAATTTGAAAGGTAAGCGATAGGGCAGCGCGTATACGTGCTCCGTTGCAGCTGGCGGAGCAGACGTATTCGACTCACGGAGTCATAAATTTGAAATCGGAGGAACTGGGAAATAGAATTTCGTACAAATATCGTTTAATCTCGCGGATGTTATGACTGGCCCGACAGATACATGCCAGACCTTTTTATAAATATTTTCGAACGGAACAGCTCTCCGACCAACAACTGCAACAGAGTTGGCGCGAATATCAACATCCCTGACTGGTATTTTTACGATATCCGTTTGCCATATCTGTTCGACAGAATGTAATACACGTTCGTTGTTACGATTGCCTCGCGTAATTCCGATCGATCGAGTAGCCGCGACAAACAAGGTTGGTCGCTCTTCGACGGATTAGATCGGACATCCAACCTGATCGTGACTTCCTTTACGGATTAATATGCCCCGGGAATATTAATGGCTTTACGAACGTAATTAGTTTTGTGGCGAAGGGATCGGATTCGATCAGTTTCATCCATTCATCGAGCCGTTTCCGCAAAAGACGGTCGCCTACCGAAAGGGGAGAATTATCGAAACGCCATGGAAATGCGAGGGTTACGAGAATTAGCATTGCCTATCGAAAGTGCGAATAGCTATTTAAACGTTTGAACAAGCGATGGTTGTGATATATCGATTGCTCTCTGCGTTTTTCTTATCGCCTCTTTCGGTCGACCGAAACCGAGAAAAATTAAGTCTGGACGGTTCGAGGGACGCGCGACATTTTATCGCCAGTGACTCATAAATTAAATTCAATGGGTTAAATTCGAAAGCTGTCCGTGCTGCGGCCACAGAAAGTATCGGCACAATGGAATTCTCTCCGTTTTATTTTTCTACGCGTATATATACATATATATATTTCATTTTCGTAGTATGAAACTTTCGTACGAAACATCGCGTTATCGTTATCGTTATCGTTAATGTTATCCTTATCGTTATCGTGCGTCACATTAAAGTACTACCTTTGAATTACGAAAAAATAATCATCAAAGCCGGAAGATCAACGAAATTGTACTTGTCATATTTTTCCTCTGCGATTCTCCTATGCTAAAAAGTAAAAGGAATCGAACGAGATGAAACGCGGAGTTGAGTTAGGAGGATTAACGAGCGACGTGATGCGAGGGCGCGCACGTTTCCTCGCCTTGACCGTGTCTGTGATTAAACGAGAGCACGTGCATAAGTACGAATGTATAGAATTCGAAGCAGCGCGAAACACTCGTTGCTTCGTTCCCGTGTAACTTGCTTTCCGGACGTGCTGAACAGCTCCCAAATACGATTAGCGCAGGCTTTACGAAACTTGACGCGCTTGTGAATCCCGTCAGGGGGATGTTATATTTGGTTACGGCGCGTTGCTTTCGTGTCCATCGAATTCGACTAAAGAAAACAAAGTTTGCGTACCGCGCGGCTATAATTTTCACCATCTGTTTCCTTTGTCTTCCTCCGTCCTTTGCTCCAAGCTTTCTCCGTGAACCGTTATCTTACGATGTTTTATCACGTCACCCGCCATACTCTATCCTATTCTCTATTTTCTTATCGTTTCCTTCTTCCCTATAGTACACTTCCGTAAAACGATCGAATGGGACGTAACGGATATAGATAAAAACACAAAACTACATGAACCAACTTACGCATCGGCGAATGAAGAAATAAAATCGAGTGAACGTTTTCGACCGCGCGTATATACAAAGTATCTTGAATTTTATCCCGTGTAATTGAATAGTTTCTCCAGCTATGAAAAACGCGTTTCTTTTACTTTTTCTTTCGCTCGGCCCCTTCTCTTCAAGGTTTTCAAGCGATCGTCCCTTTCTCGCGATCATAGTAATCTCGGATAAAATCCCAAGTGATTGCCTTCCGTTTTCTACAGTCCGACCAAACAAGAAAAGCTGCATATAAGCTCTGCTTTTCCTCTGTGTGTGTGTGTGTGTGTGTGTGTGTGTGTGTGTGTGTGTGTGTGTGTGTGTGTGTGTCGCTGGAACTGAAAAGTCGTAGCAAATATTGGTGTCGACCGAAAGGAAAACCACGGAGAAACGAAAGGAGCGGACACTAGTAGTTTGTAATCCGGATAGAATGATAAACCAAATAGATCGTGGCACGGAAAAGAAGAAAATATTAGACGGCGAATCTCGCCGGTCGTATCTACAAATTTTTATTCAGAATGCGGTAATTTTCGTGATTTTCCGTTATCGTTATCCGATGCGTAGCAACGATCGGCTCGTTATGGTTCGCATCGTTAAGAAAAGGTTTAAAATAAAAAGATGGTAGTACGGCAAAGGTGAAAGGAAACAGGATATTATTCTTATCGCCCCTTATAATTGCAAGCTAAGGGATAAACAACAGCTGCGAGATATAAGCGGGAACTCCACGTATATCGTATATCGTGAATCTACGAGACGCAGCAATCATTGCTGTCGTTATAGAGATACGCAGGAAGAAGTATCTCGAGATATCGTTTTCGTTAAATCGAAAAGAAAGAAAGCAGAGAAAAGTAGAATAGTTAAAACGCTTTGCTGCGAACGTTGCCTTACTTTTTAGTAATCCGTCAAAAAATTAAAAAAGATTCGGTGAGCGAAAAGTCGATGCGGCAGTCGGTCGCGTTTTCAATTTTCACGTTACGGGGCAAACGATTTTTTATACGCGACCATTATCGTTGGCTTTGACGTGGCTGTTAAACGCGCAAAGAGAGTATATTTCGCGAAATTTTAATGTTCCCATAAAAGATCGCCCGTGCTGTTTTATACGACATATATACACACATAGGCGGTAAATTAATTCGCGAAATAAAATACGCAGAGGCTGGAAACCGAACCGGCGCGGCCGCTAGCCGAAGGGAAATTTGATTGATAGGAACTGAAGCGACCATCGGAAAAGCACTTTAGATAATTGGATACTGTTAAATCTCATTAGGTAAACCGAACAAGTACATAGTTACTTGTGTACATGGTGACAGCTTGATACCGTGCACATAGGTTCGGTAAATTCCGACCTGATATTATCGTATAGAGAAACAAAGACGTCGATGGTTAATTTCTGATACTAAAAAGCCACTGGATCGATCGTATCTCCGTAGAGGCACCAACGATCGCGATGGTCTTTGTACGTTCTGTGAAAGCATTATTTTCGTTAAATAATAATCATATTTGTTGAGGTTGCCTGATAGAGGAACGCGTGGAGGAATGTGTAATAGAAATATGTTGGAGTAAGTATAAGTATAAGTACTGGCAGCGTTACATCGCAACGGAGCTCCGAAACCATGAATCTATGGGTTATTTATATAATTACGAAAACTGGCCTGCCTATACCCCGCTGCACCATCTGTGCAAGGCATGTTCCTAAAAAGGCTATGAGACCGAGAGGCCCCTCAAATTGATTTAGCGCTGAACAATACTTAATGGCTTCCAGAACTAAGAAAACCAAACACTAGAGCAGACATTGAGCTTTCCTGGAAGTGAGAAATCGCTTCAACAATATTTATTTAACAGATTGGAGATGCATTATATCGTAAGAATGTTGAAATAAGAAAACAAACATCGTATTAGTAGAATCTGCAAACCTCGAACTAGAGATCGTTCACTATTTATATAATTATTTACTTGGTATAACAAACGCGTAAAGTCCCTTTGCAACTTCAAGCCAAGAAATCGACCAAGATTATTTCGCGTTATGCTAATATGTTATAAGGACTTTATTTTGCTTTTATTGCTATAAAATACGGTAACTTCGAGGCGAAACTTGGTGCACTTTTATTTTAATAAAAATAACCCTACGCTACGGCGAATGATTCTATCCGAAAATATAACTTCGATGCAAAGAATTCGGTAAATCGTATATCGAAATATATCGTTCTCGAAGCAACACGATAAAGCGATGGTTTGTAAAAATTTCGTTCGGGGACAGCCGGTCAACGGTCGATACCTTTAACCGGATGTTTCGAGCGAGCATCGCAGGGTTAAACGATAGTAACGAGTCACTTGGTACAGGAGTGGGTGTTGTGTCACGCTCGTAGGGTGATATTAAATACGGGAGTATCGAGTTGCGAACAAGTCGAGCGTGAACGGCGCAAGTAAATGGATCCATGTACGATGTGTACTCGTGAAAATCGGCAGTGCTTACGGCGGCTGTTACGCCAACCAAAGTGAGACTCGTGATCGAAGTTACACTTTGTCGAACCGACATTGTAATTTCTAATCGCACAGGCGTAGCTACTTGCATTTTAAAAGCTCGTAGAGTCGTGGACATTTCGTCTTCTTCCTTACGTTTAGTTTCCCATTTAAACTCGATTCGTGGCTATTGACTTTTCCTATTTGCATGCAAATCTAACTTTGATCTACTTTGTAACGCGATCTTAAAAAAAAAAAAAAAAAAAAATACGAAAGCAGTCGTCGCTTAACCTAATAATTACAGATTAATTTGAACTCGGTGCATCCGGTATATCGTTGCTAGACGGCGGATTTTTATGCATTTATAGGAAATTTGAAAGCGCAAAATTCTACAAAACGCAGATAATATGGAAAAATATATGAAATATCCGTACAGTGTTCTCTATAATATTCGGTAGATAAAACGATTTTTTACCGTGGTTCTACTTTCTAACTGTATCCTCCAAAATGTGACAAAATTCCCGCTGTTTAATTCTCATGAACCAGGAATTCTTAGGTTAACCGGAAAGGAGCTGAAAGACGTAAAATCTTAAATGGAAATTACAAGGTTTCCCGTTGAGGAATCGAGTTTCAGGAAATGGAGTCGAGAAAATGAAAGGAAAATTAATTCGTTCGAGCGAATGGATGATAAATGCCCTGGCCCCTTGACCCATATTCTTCACACCACTGTCAAGTTCCTATACCGATTGTATTACAGTGTCGGAGCTGATTGCACCATCGCACGCGTAGTAGCCACCTTCTACGGTACACTCGAGCGTCTACGTTTTCAATTTCACGCGATTAGAAAATCATTGCAACCCCTCGTTACAAATTACATTACGATAGAATAATTAACATCGCGTGTAATGTTACATCAAGGGGTTGCGCCACCCTTATAGTTCCTGGTATTTCTTAATTTTCTAATCGCAGCAAATTTTCTCGACGTTTCAGGTGTGTAGAACAGCGTGCCGAAATGGTCTGTCAACATGTCAAGTTGCCGACGAAATTCAGGGATAAATACGCCAGATATTTTATGAAATTTTAGGCGTGTACGAGAAAAAAGAAGAAATTAAGAATCCGAAGATCATAAAAAATATAGTTTACGGCTGTATACGCAAGTTACGAATTTAAATACAGGGAAAGTAAAGTTTCGTAGCGATCGAAGGACTTTCTCGAACCGTGGAAGAACGATAATTCGTGTCAGCGATCGTCGTGTCGCTTGTGTATATCGTCGGCTATTCTCTAATCTTTAAACAGCGTAGAGACTTTTTGCTACGTATATCGACCGGTTAGAAAATAACTTTACAGGTCAATACGCAGCTTTTCGCGTTATCCGCTAATCGTTAAGCGACTCGTAGTTGGACGCAGGTTCGACAGTGAATCGCACGGATGTATAAACGCGTAGTTCTTTTTGTCCCCATCTCATTTCCGTCTCGTGGAACATTTTCGAAATAATTAGCCAACGTAAAGCGGAATATTCTAATTCGGGACCGAGTACGTTCGTCAAAAGAACGAGAAAATAATGAACTAAGGAAAGAAGAATTGCCAGGGACGAGGAACTGCTTAGACAAAAAGGTACACAGACTGGAAGGGAGGCAGGCCGACGAACAGGTCGTCGAGCTACCAAGAGAGCAAAACCAGCGTGGCATTCTGATGCACAATAAGTGTTGGGTTACGATAAACTGGTCAGAAACAATGGAGGTTGTCGGAGCAATGTGCTCCAAACTGTGCAGCCAAGCTTCGACTATCGTGTTACTAGCGTATATACCAGGCGAGTTGCGACGATCACGATGCCATGTGGCGAGAAGGTTGCCAAAGGATGGAGAACGAGAACCGTGGGCTGTTTGGTTGCTCAGCGGCAACGATATTGCTTGCTGCGCGATATTACCCAGTCCAATTTTTCACGTATCGTCCCTGAAGATAACCCGCGTAACAAGATGCATCGTAAACGATTATACGAGCCAGAATATGACGGAATGGCATCGACGGGTGAAACAGATGTTCGACCGTATTCGCGGTATAACGCGTTGCAAAGTCTCGTCTCGACACGGTAATCGACGCCACGAATCAGCCGATCGCCTGTTTCGGTTAAGATAACAGAGGTGGTTCGAACGATTTTTACTCCGAGTTAACAATTTAAATATAACGATTTATTTTCAACAACTTTTGTGAAGACTAGAAGCGTGGATAGCGAGTAAAAGTTCGGTGACGGTGACGTCGAGGAGGAAAACTAGCGATGGGTGTGTCCGAAGCACGAGACAAGCGGATTCGTTAATTACAATTTTCGGTAGATAGATAGATAAAGATAGGTGCTGACCGGCCTCTACCAAAGGTCGCTGGCGGGTGAAATCGACCTTGGAGCGTTGTACCTGGGAAAAGCCGCTTATCTCGTGTTTTACCGTAACGAGCAGTGTCTCGATTTGAAGGGCGCATCGTAGAAATTTAGGGCTTGGACGATTAGCTGACAAACGATCAAGAGAAACTAAATCTTAGGACGGCCATAGACTTTATTGCTGTAAAGAGGATTTTAGACACGGCAATAGCGGTTCCTTGGGATCATTGCAGATTCGAGAAAATATGTTTGAATAGCTGTTAGCCATCTTGATCGAAGGACGGATTAGAATATGCGATTGGGTGACGGGACGTAACGACAGGCAACAGAAAAATTTTAGGTTTCAAAGACGCGATGACAACTTGGCAGGAATATTATTCTGCTCGTATTTGTAACAAAAGTTAGGTTTTCGAGAAGTTGTACAAAGCTTGGCCGTCTGTAAAATTGGGAAACTGGCCGTAAATGGAGGCTCGCATTCGTCTTTCTCTACCTAACGCGCGATCCCTTTTCTTTCACTTTCTCTGTTTTACCGTTAACTTCCTCCCTTCTCTCTCTTTCTAGCCCCACTCCTCTTTAACTACTTTTCTCTTGCCTTCCTTTGTCGCGGCTCCATTCTCCGTGTTAACCTCATACCTACTAGACGCAAAGACAATAGGGAACACGTTGCGGTTTATAATGGACGAAGAACGACAAACGTTATAAATCGATGTTAAGGCAGATGTGAATCGCGGGAGGTGAAACGAGAAATAAATAATTTCAAGAGGCATGGGAATTGCGAACGAACAGATGTTCCGTCATTTGTCTTCAGCTTTGTTTCCATGTTTCCTTTCTTACGAGAAACTGCTCGATCGTAATAAAAATCGCTGAAACCTAAGAAACATATAGGATAATAAAATAAGGGAGATATCGTAAATCTTGAAGAAAACCATCGATCGTTTATATTCACGAACGAAACGAAACAAAAGGCAAGTGTCGAGCAAAGTAATAACAAACGGACGATTAAAATAAGCGAAATAACTGCTCGATTATTTATTTATACGCAGGAAAGAAACAGAAGAAGGACCAAGTTTCGAACGAAATGTGATACGTACGTAGAAAATAAAAGGTCATGAAATATTCGAGCGATATAGAAATAGATTGCACTTCCATCCGCGATATAAATATAGTATATATGGATAAACGTCGATATACATATTGCACGTATATCCGGAACGTCGATTTGCCAGTGGCGTTTGCGTTCTCGTTCGAGAGCAGAACAAAAGAGCTGTCGTGCACGAGCACTTTGACGTTTGCTCGAACAGGGTAGCAACGTGTAAAGCAAAGAAGAATTACGAAAGCTTGGGATGAACGTGATATGTTGAAACGTACAATACCAGGTGGTAGCGAAAAATCGTAATCGAGCGTCTTCTGACGGTCGCTTTGACGCGATAAAACGACGATGAATCGGTAAACAAGTTTCACGTAAGCCACCTTCTTCCACTTCCACTTTAACTTCGTAACGAGTTATATACAGTTGCGTACAGTTATTGCGACACGTTGTATATAGCCTAGCCGAGAAATAAAATATTGTTACGAGTATTTAGCAATTACAATATGTATGAATACAGCGGCAAAAGGTCTAGGCAGCGAAATAAAAAACATGATCGGTCGTTGTGATAGGAATTATGTCCACAAGAATATGAATTTGCATAAATATCCAAAATCATGGAAACTTAATAGTACGAGCGAAGGCAGAGTCGATCTCCTAACGATACTATAATCCAATAAATTGTCTCTTAAGTCTGTTTAATCGATTTTGTCGTCAATCGTCGATTATAATAATTATTTGGGGAATTTTGGTTAGCTGTGAAAAGATGAACGCCAGGCATTTTATATCGCGATACGTGGTATCGAACGTCGTTCTTCTCATGGCGGCTGCAAAAAGCGGTAACAAAGCTCAGAAACGCGTAGAAGAAGTCCGGATCGGAGAGGTAAAGCACAAAGAAGAGTGGAAAGGATCGCATACCTGTGGAACAGGTGTTCCATCGAAGACCGGCTTTTCGTTCTCTTTCCCTTCGCACATACACATCCACGCCTCGACCACTACAACAACCTTCGCCAACTACTATACTTGGTTCGAACGTTTGCCTACAAATACGTACGTACGTGTATAGAACATTCGCATAGGGGTTTCCTCGAGGACCGAAGACGACCATGGTAGAACGTTACGACAATCACCGCTGTGTGCTGCGCTATTGTACCCAGCACTTGGAGCAATAGGCGTAACGATAAATCTGACACGATCGCCAAAGAGAACTAAACGACCTCGATCGTTGTAACAATAATCGAAAGCGGTCGCGTGACGAATTCGTTGATCGAACTGTTGACCAATAGTATACGATACGATAGTACGATGGCTGGCGGAAATGTGTTTTAAGAATCGTCATAGGCAACTTTTACGTTCATACTCTATGCCTTGTACGAAACACATTGAAACTTCGTTAGCGCTATGACGAGACTCGGTCGTCACGATTATATTGGCCAAATATGAAAGCAATCCGAAAATGTATACGTATACTGTATATGTATAGAACATATATATTTGACGAAATATTAATATATACGACACGAATAATCGTAACTTTCAAAATGTTTCATACGACGCACATAATATATTCGTAAAAGGTGTCTACGAGTGATCGAATATTTTGACGAACCTGTGCGTACGGAACACGATATACGGAAGCACGACAATTGTGCCGTGCAATTAGCGACATGCTATCGGAAAGAAAGAGTCCGATTAGCGCGAACGTACGAGCGCGCTTGGCTCGGCGCCCGCCAAAATTTACCGTGTTTTAATCGCGCTGCTTCCATTGTGTCCAGCTTCATTTTGTTTTCATGACGGGGCATTCTCTTCGATTCGAAGTAATTAATTGTCGTGCGATTGAAATAAAATTGATTTTCAGTTGAAACATTCGAACGAACGAAAGATCTGGACTTTCCTGAAATATTTGTTTGAAACAATTTGTTTGAAAGCATCGTTAAACGATAGTTTGACGCTTCAAAGTGGCGTATGGAGGCTGTTGCGACGTTCCGTGGTACGTGGCGATAATTCGATGAAACAGCGCTGAAACAGCGCTGAAACGAGCGCTCGCATTTTTCTATAAAAGCCTATACCGAAATTGCCCCCGGTACCGAGTCGTAGAGTGATAAATTTATCCGGGATGGTCTCCTTCCCGTGTGGACGAAACGACAAAAATAACCCCGTAGCCTGCTCTTTGCGCTCCAACGAATGCATAACTACGGAAGGATGCACTCGTTTCTCGAAGAACGCGTTTTGTTATCCGTTCGATCGTTTAACCACGACTCAACATCCTTCCTTCTCTTTCAACTACATATTACTCGTCGTCTCTACGAATGCCTCGAAATACTCGTGTTGCAGCGATTTAAAGCCGCGAGGAAATTGATCGGTAAAGAATTAATTAATTTCTTTTCGATACTTGATCGTCTTGGACGTGCGATAAAAAGCGTATAGTAATTCGTAAAAGCTAGACGACCTGTAGGAAATCGATCGTTGAATAGTTATTCCTTCGTCAATTTTCTAACGACCTAGGCGTGCAGTAAAGAATTTATAGCAGTGTATGAAAGCTGTGGCGTTACGCGTTACTCGATATTACGCTCATAAATTACGAAGACAAGAAAAATATTGCTGTGTGAGAATAATCGTACTGCCCAGATCGTATAAGTGCCAGGATAGCCTGTTGCGTGCACAAAATATGTACGTCTCGGCGGTGCTCCTTCCAAAGAAAGTTAAAGTTTCATATTAAGCTAACCTCCGTATAATTATTTCAACCCTTTCGCAGTGTAACACGGGGGAGACTCGGGCAAGCCGTCAAATATAGCTCTATAAATTTCCCGTTTGCAACGTCGTCATACATAATGTATACCCGTTAATGTTTAATATATACTTATTAGCATTTCTTATGCGAAGATGAAATATTCTTTAAATTACATACATTTTTGATTAAAAAGTCACTTTGTATTTAAAAAGTCGCGGAACAAATTTTAACAAGATAAAGAGATAACTACTATCCTTCGAATCGTTCGTCTCGGATTCTTCGTCGAAGGGTTACCATGCCACGATACACGCTCCGCCGGAAGCATAGTCGTGAACGATTTTTAGATTGATCAGAAACCGGAAGCCGGTATACGCATATACACACCAGTTGCTTTGAAGCTTGAAACGTTTATAACCCCGTAACGCGAGCACGTAGTACGAAGAAAAAGGATTTCGAGGTCGTTACATACACGTACGAGTATATACGCTGAAAATTAGCTACCACGAAAATTAGTCACGATACGGTCGTCCATTTGAAGCGTTTCAAAATGCAATTTCATTTCTCATCACGTAGAGACCAGTCGAGCTTAGCACCAACCGCGAAATAAATCGCTTTCGATAACTTTCTTCCACGAAAGATTCGTCCTTGCGCGCTCTTTCGAGGAAGAATACGCTGAATAAAACTGTTCGCTATAATAAATGGTGATATTGTCCGCGGAGAAAAGTTTAACTCCGGCAGAGCAGACGGCATACGCGATGAAAGGTGCGTGGAAAAAGAACCGATGAAAAGGCTATTATATTCGATTTCGAGGGAGCCGATCGGTCCTTTTCCATTGCCGCTACGCTAGAAGCTCGTAATGAGATTAATTATCAATAACGAGCCTCCTTCACCGAACAATCTATTATACCGCGGAGTCGATATCGTTAAACTGCCTCGTTCACGATATTAGTCGATGGTTTGATTCGCTGGCTTTCGTTGACATACTTACATACATTATATATATATATATACATTTAAGCAATGTTGCATCTTCGTGAACAGAGATAAAACAGAGATGGTACTAAACGCGTCAAATATTCAAACGAATATCGTACGCGTTCTGAGTATTTTTACACCTTTAAATATCTGAAAGCAATCGAATATCTGTCACGGAAAATTTTGTTCACTATGTTACGCGCTTTCGACGAAAATTTTTGAAATCTCGCTGACTCTGTGACATTGTTCCTCGTTATGTGTTCATCTCTCCGGCTGGATTTCTTTAAAAGGAGACGAGAGAGTGCTCTACCGTCATCGAGGTTAAAGCTCGATCATTTTGCAAGGCAAGAAAGCGGTAAAGTAGTCGGAGGTAAGAACAGGGAAGAACAGGGCAGAACAGGGAATGTGAAAGACCGGGAGTAGCTTTTGGTAAGTAATGACGTAACCTCTCGACGAACCTCTTCCGCGAGTTGCTTTAATATACACGACTTGTATAGCTGTACGCTCGAAGATAGGGAAAAAGTGGTAAACATTACCCCGAAGAGGGGAACCGGTATCGCTCTTTCTACCATCGTCTAACCTACGTTCAACCCGATACCTCGTAGACGACCTAATCTCTAATCGCGAACCAGAGTTTTACAAGAAGCGAAGTACGATCGGCGTAGCTTTTAAGAGGATCGATCTTAACTCGATCGTGTCGTGTCTGGGACGCATTCCGAGCAGTTCTTCGAGAGAAACGTAGAAACATCGTTAAATGTAGACGATTTTCGGTAAATCGGCTGAGCATACCGGCTAAACGACAACGCTTCTGTCAACCGGTAACGTCTGTATGTCGCACGTGGCACGTGCCAGCAACGATTATTACGCAACGTGGGAACGATGAATGAACGGAGAACTTTACGGTACGTTGACTTTCACGGGAACGACCGACGTCAATTATCAATCTTCGATGCGCGCTCGTTCCGTCGTTCATTAACGTCCAAAGTCGATCGAATGAACGTACCGTTCGATGGGAATAAATCGATCGTCAGATCGCGCGTGCGAAAGGGCATTCGAAAGGACGCGTGCTGTCTTTTTCGTTGACGAGTGCAATTAGAAAGAGAAGAGGAGAACGAGAGAAAGAAGCACCGAGTATCGGGATCGGATGCTACAGCAGACACTCGGAAAATAAATCGATCGAAACTCCACATCGTCCACGAAATACGCAAATTTATGAAAATAGAGTTTCTTTTCTGAGATATCACGGTTCGACCACCCGGTATATTCGATTATATTCGAGAAGCTCGATTATATTTATACGATGTTTTAACATCTTCCACGTTTTGAAATTACAACGAGCGACATTTTGGAAATATCGTGGAGGACGTAAACACGCGTATTTACCTCCAAGACGAAAGAATGGGTCGAACATGGTCCATTTACGTAACACGGAATATTAGTAAACCAAGTACGAAACACGTAACTCCGATAGTAAGCCAGTTCACACGAGGAGAACTTACCTAGGTAACCTAATCCGATTCAAGCTGCAAGTACTGCGTGCAAAATGAAATCGTTGACGCGGAGGTAAGCATGAATTAATCATTGGGCGTACGCACGCTCGAAGGGAAGGAAAGAATAAAAGTAGAGCGACGGAAAAGAAGTTGGAAACGTTCCATTAAATCTGTTAAACCCTCCTGACAGTGATAATCGTAGGTGAACGCGCGATAGTCACACTTGTATCGCATCGTTGGTATTGCAGAAACGAAACGAGCCTCGTTCCTGCACGCAACGTTCCTCCGCTCGCCGCGTACGCTTGTTTCAGCGCAACCACCTTCTCTCCACCATCCTTCGATCCCGAATTCTCTCGTCTCTGCACCCCCTTTCAGCTACTCCCTTTTCCCCGGAACAATCTAATCTCCAGCTATCGATCTTAATTACACCCCGACTACTTCTCAACTACCGCTCAACAGTCACGTTTCTGGCATTTCGTTTCGTTAAGAAAAAAACTAACAAGGTTCCATCGAAACGTCCACCGATCTCGTCTGTTTTCACGCGAATCCACGTCGATTTCCGATACTCGATCTTCGAAAGATTCGATTTGACCCACATTTTCTATATATCGTTTTATTCGATCGTAGACAAGACGAAAGCGATAATTTTCATATATATCTAGTCGTTCTGATATCTCGTTGTTTCGTATATTGTATTTCGTGTTTCCGCGTATAGTAAAGTATGCCGCAACGATCGATAAATGAAACACAATGAAACGCACACTGACCTTTCTGCTCCGATCCTGGTTCGACGTTGGTGACTTTCAGCGAGCGTAGATGCCTTTCGAAAAGTCAAATTCACCAGACACTGTAAACTACTGACACTCGCGGTTCTTCTGTCCGACCAATCTTTACATTCTTATCGATGCTATTGGTCTACTCGTCCAAAATAGCCGCAATGCGTTCGGGTCCAAGTAAAAGCGAGTACCAAAAACGTATAGAACGAAAGACAGTGTCGCTAATATATAGCGTCACTCGAATTCTCACTCTTATGATCATCGCAGATGTTTCGTGAGCGAAACTTAGAATCCTATGAACTTGACACGCGGTACGTCTTATGTCCAACCGAATGGACGAACGACAGAGAAATCTCGATTGATCGCTCAAAATTCGATACCAATGTCACTGCACATGTGATTCGTCCGCACTGTGTCGATCATCGATACTCCGGCTCGATTCACCTTCCAATCCCGGAAGTTTTCTCGATTCCCCGTAGTACGTACGTATTTTCGCGATCAAGATTCGAGAACGGCAAGAAGAACCGATCGGGTTCGAAGCACTCGCGTAACTAGGAAGCTATCGGTCCAAGTCTGGCAGCCGTGTGACTCGCAACGCGGTCGTAAGTGGGAAAACTAGCAATGAATCGAGCGAAAAACCGAAAGGATCCGACGCGGTAAACGTCCACGCTTGCTCTGACCAGCCCGGCGCATCGAATGTACCACGCATCTGCGCCGCGCACTTCCTCCCTTCATTGGCTCGTCGAGCTCTATCCTTCCCCCACTCCTTGCGCTACAGGGGTTCTCCTCACGCTCGACACCACCGCCGATTCTACTATTTTATCGACTTTCTTTTCCTTGCTCTTCTCCTTTTTTCCGGATAACAAGCGAATCTACCTGTAATCGAATTCCTTATAGTCCCTTTGTATTCTGTTCTCGATAGTTTTTAAACTGTTTTCGATTTATCATTGTTCGATGTTCGTTTCAGCAAAATGGTTACACCGCTTCTAGTATCGACATCGAAATCTTAATTACGCGTAATCGAAGTTACAGCGATTACGCCGTAACTTACGCTCCACGTTTTACACGCTCGAGCTGTTTCAACGCGGAACCAAAAAAATAGGTGATATAACGATGCGATGCTTCCAATCGATTAATATATACCCTTTTTTATTTTTTTTATTTTTATTTTTTTTTACAAAAAGTGAATGTATCGCATACCGATGTATAAACCACGCTTCTCGAACGAGTTATGAAATTAGCGACTCGTGAAAAGGCGCAACCACCCATATAGTCGAACTGGTCTATTCGCCAGAAGGAACAGGCTTGTCATTGGTTAGGCTAAATTATCTTTGATGATCTTGTTTCGTGCCCAACTAGTTTTGCGTGTTTATGATAATTATGTTCGTTTGCCGAATCTAACGGTAGCTTTTTTCCGTAAGACGCCCACACCGATTAATCAACAGTGGCGGAGTTGCTTTTCTACTGTTACGTTATTACGAAGCGTGTACGTTCGTTGGACAGTACGAGCTGGAACAATCGATGATATCGTATACATATACTTGCAACTGAAACTGTACAAATATTAGAATTGTTATATTTAACGATAGCTCCGTGCTTACAATTAGTTCACTCGGTAAATTGAACTGTAATTTAAACTAGGAACGTGGGATCGTCGATTATTTGGAACGCTTGCTTTAGGGAATAGACGTAACTTTAAACGCCAAAGTCCTGGAAGTGTGCAATGCACGGACGAAACTGGAAAATGGTGTAATCCAGTCAACGAACTACTCGTCCGTGGAAAACGTCGTTGAACTTTTTCAATTTTCGAGTTTCGATGTTGAAACAAATACGTGCATGCATATGTACGTTCGGTAACAAGTATGCGTGTACTACGTATGCATAGAAACGCGTTCCTTTTTCCTATTTTCTCTATTTTTCCTTGGCGAATAGGTACTCCACAAACGTTCGTACATTCGCACAAACGAAAAAGCGTGTGTCTCGAACGATCATGTTCGACCGTTTTTTGCGTTCGTTGTTGGTCCTGAAAACTCCGGCGTTTTTTCAAACACCATATTTTTATCGCGAATACGAGGTAGGAGCCAGTATCCTTCTTTGCTCCTCTTTACTTTCCCTTCGCTCCTTTGCTTTCTATGAACCGGTCTTTACAGTTCTTATCGATGACGTTCATACCCGGAAATCGATCGAGATCGGTTATTTAAGAAAAGACGATTACAATGTTGCGAACGTGGCAATAATTCGTCGATCGAATCGAACAAGACGCATCGCGTCTAGAGTCAGTGCAAGCGATTAACCATATCTAGTTGACGATAGTTTAAACAATTCTATTCTTTCTGTCGAATAATCGTTCTTGCGTATTTGGAAAAATTATTGCATTCCATATACGTACTTTGTCCCGTTGTTAGATCATTTTCAGAAACGTTTATTCACCCCAGAGATATTCACCTGTAATAGCATTTACTCTGGTTTACCCTGTCGATTCCATTTCCTCCTATCAACGACGTCGATCCTTAACGTCCGGAACGAATTTTCATCGATAGAAATATTTCCGCCGCGAAATATCGATACCGTGTCACCGATTTTTTTCATTTAACCTTTTGCTACATGTTAGATTTATGGATTCAACTTGTACGAACGTTTCATCTACATCGAATAACTGGTTTTACGGTAAACGTTTAAACACGTCAATCGAGTAAATGACTAAATCGATAGTTACTACGGACATTGTTTGACTCGTAATTGTAAAGCTCTTTTGAAAATCCCAGAATCCCGGTTGAACGACGTTACGTCGAAGCAAAGAAAGTAATTGTTTGGTGATGAGGGTCGGAATCGTGAGTAACTCTTGGTTACGAGCCCGCAACGGGATTGCTAACATATTCATCCGTCTCACCTTTTGCTTTCACGCTGCTAAACCTGTCTTTCTCAATGTGCACTCTTTCTCTCTCTCTCTCTCTCTCTCTTTTTGTTTCCTTTCCTCTAGCGATATTGACCTTACCGAGTAACAATCGCCGATAGCACCTATCGTTCCTATTTTATCCAACGTATCAAAAGTTCTTACGTGGAAAGTCATGTGCCAAATTGTGTCACGTTTCATCTTTCCATCGTAATATCGTGGAAAAGCCACGGGGAAATTCCGATGATTTACAGATAGAAAATGTTGAAAGTGCTGACGGACCGAGAAGGACGGAAAATCCCATTGGGCCATATGCCCGTGGCCTTTTAGGACAATGGGTAATTGAAAAGGAGTACGTGACCATCTTGGGTCCACTAACAGCTGTAAAACACATACCGAATAATGAAATACCGAAAACCGTGGTATAAAAGGACGTTTTGGTTAAGAGTATAGTCGGTTACGAGTAAGTTGCGAATTAGTCCTGAGTTGTTGTAAATTGTTAGTTGTGAGTTCTGAGCGGTAAGTTGTCACTCAGAAGTTGAGTAGTTGTACAAATTTAATCGTTTTAGTTGTATCACATTGCTACATTAACACGTTGAATGCCACGCCAGTTTTGCAAGGTTTAGCCGTGGCATCACGATGAATTTTCTATTATGCGATACATATAATGTTGAAATATTACCACAAGAATTTATCTCATTAAGGTCACCTGTCAGCAATTTCGCTCGGTTCGCTTATCTTTTGAGATTCTCAATTATCCTATATTGTTTCTTCGCGTTGCTAAATAACCGTTCTATATTGTTACGTCCTGAGACCTACCATGAACCATAAACCATCCCTCGGTCATACTTATTCGGACCCGCAATAATCCTAAAGAATCCTCAGAAGATTTAGCACTTTACATTTTACTGCCGGGGTCCTTAATTATCCCTTCCTCAGGGTTATTGTTTATTAAAGTAAATGTTCGACAGCCATTGCTGGGGGACGCACATAATAAGTCTATATTTCATGTATAAATGAAACTATTTTTATATGTTTCACACTGCATTAATTTCGTCACACCATTGTAGCAACGATGGTAATAATAAAAAATTTATAACTATTGGCATTTGTGCAAATTATGTATTTCTAACTAAAGTTGGTACGCCGATCACCGGTGACTCCCATGGCATTCAACGTGTTAAGGAATAACTCTAGTTAAACGGTCATCGTTCTCTCTTTCGATCACTGTAAATAAATCACATCCAATAAAATAAACATCACTGTACTATCGATGTCATTATATTCACTATCTCTCGAGTCCCGGATTCGATGCAAATCGCCTCGCGAGTCCAAGGAAATAGACAATTGACGGAATATATTTACACGATTTACTTTTTTCGAGTTCTTCGTTCTCTAAACGCATCGTCGTCCGATATAGTTACAATTAACAAATTCAGGGAAATCGAATGCTCGGATTTAACGAATTTGAGTCGCTGCAATATTCGTATTCTTCTAGAACGCCCTCTTCTAACAGTACGAGGACCGAAGATTAAAATATCAAGGGATATATCCGCGTGCGCGTCGAAGCGCGATCTCTGCGGTTCGAGCTAAACCTCCCTGAAACTGGGGTATCCATATTTGCAGTGTAACCACAAAAATCCAATACCCGCGAATGAAATAATTTTACGGTTGTCGACGATTAAACCAGACAAGTTTCAGATAGATAAAAATGCTACAGCTTTGTAACTCGTGATCCTCGAGCAATAAAAACACATTGCACATGCTATACGATATTTTTTCGATTATGTACCGTAAATACGTGTGTCGATTTATCAAAAATAGAAGATATAGGCATTTTCAGTGCGGACCGTCCATAGCGAAAAGAAGAAAGTAAGAAGAGAGTAGGCGGAAGAATACGGAACAAGAAGAGGATGGTAAGGAAAAAGAAGCTAGGGGAGAGACGCCGACTAGGCAGCTGATCGTGATTGCCAAAGTAGAGCTGATTTAAAGGGCAGCGAGCTACTTCTTGCGCGCTGGCAAACTAAAGGGCGACTGGCATCCAAAGAACTAGTTGGCAGATGGCATACGCTGGCTGGGATCTTAACCATAGTCCCTACAGAGACTCTCGAAAGAAAACAAGCTCTTCTATCTTACTAAGTTCCTCTGCTCTCTTATAACACCGTCTTTCGAACCTTGCGCGAACGCGATCAGTTCCCATTAAGCCGCGCTTACGTCGATCAATTTCACTGGAATCGGGTTTCAACGACTCTGCTACTTCCAATTGCTTTCGATCGTGATTCTTCTGTTCGATTCCTCGTTCAATGAAACGAAATATAAATCTATGAATTTTAAAAGGTTGAAGCTTAAGCGACTCGAATAATACCTATTTCCCTATATACATGCTGGAACGTCGCTGTCGCTTTCGACAATGAAACGATTCGAGATTTTTGACGGAGAATCGTGGACGAGATCGGATCCGCTCTCCTCGTGTCTCTCCGAGGAGCAGGTGCGCCATGCATCACGGAGAACCAGTCTTTTTCTTATTGATCCTGCTTCTGCCCTTTGGACCGTTACCAATCCCACCTGCCGATCACGTGGCTTCCCCCGGACACTCGACCAACTACAATTTGCTTTTTGATATAGCACGTTCTATACGAAACGTCTTCTATGTCCTCCGAGCCAAGCATTCGTTCTTTACCAGGACATTTTTCCAGACAATCCAGAATCCTCTGTTCTAACGATTCCACCGTCTATGAAAAGAAATTACGGTGGAAAGAAGGTTGGACCGTGCGAAAAGCAAAAGTTAATCGTGACCCATGGCAGTTCCATGGCAGTTTGTAATCCAATAAGATCAACCGAGCAAACGCACCGAAGCCGCATACGTGCGCGTTCAGGTTTTTTGCAAGGTGCCCGATTGAAGACCACCTGTCGGTGTTGTACATCGCTCGATGACAATTTGCCGTGGATCGGAGAAAGCAACTTGTGTGCAAGTACAAGACCTACGAGAGTCTATTGTACGCCGTGAGAAGCAATTGAACGCGTACTCTCGGTGAAGTGTCAGAAACCCGACGCTTATCTTCGCTTATGGCAAAACGAGTAAAAACGCCCTTGCAGCGACAACTTTGCACCCGTCTGTTCTCCATCGCTCTTCATTCTCATTAATCAATTAATCGATTAATCTGTCGTTTTCTTTTAAACGTGAATATTGTATCGTAACGTATGAACGTTTCAATACGTCAAATACTATACTAAACATTATGCAAAATATGCCTGTACCAAGACTTGGATGTTGTTTCACAAAGGCGAAGGCAAACGAAAATTTCGTTATTGTATCGAGTTATTGTACTCGGTAGGATTTTTTTAAAGGAAGATAGCGGATCAGGAGAAACTAATGAGAAGCTGCAGAACGATGAAGTAATTCGAATCGTAAACACGTACAAACGAGTTGTCCCTGATTTATTGCAATATCTACTTACACTGCTCGATCGAGTTGTTTGCAAAGGAAGCAATAACTCCGCTGTTGTGTACAATACGCGAATACCAGATTGAATAAAATGGCAAAATAATAGGAACCCGAAGAGGAAGTAAAATCAACTGGGGATGCTTTTATGACAATTTTACGTTTTTATCCAATGTATCGTTATGGAAAAGAAGAGAGAATAAAAATAAAGAGGAACAAGTGGAATAATTACTGCAAAAGGTTCCTTTATTTTAATAAAGCTCTCGCTGTTCCTCGTTCATCCGGCGATAGAAAAGTCGCATGGTTTTTTCGAGTTTCACAGAATTTTGTTCGAAGAAAACGAGAGAGAGAGAGAGAAAGGAGAAGTATGCTTGTTGTTGTTCTTCTTCTCTTTCTCTTCGTGCTTTTATAAATGAACCTCGTGAAATATAAAGTCACATTCGCAGAAATGTAACTGGAGCAAACAACATAACGATACATAGGGCAAATACATGCAAAGGACCGCAGTCACGCGAACCAGATAAGAATACGATCGCGAAGGGTTGTAACAAGATTCGAAGGATCGTGGCGCGATTGAGTAAATCGGCTCGATAGAATCGCACAATGCACGTAACGAATATCGTGATTAACAACTTTATTTCAAAACCACGCAAACGATATAATAAAAAAATAGACAATATATAGTTATATAGTAAATTAATAAGTACAATAGTTCGCGTTTCAAAGTACAATATTTCAGAGTAAAAAATTGTTTACTTGAAAAGTTTCCATAATGAACGGTGTACAAAATTTTTGTACTCGTTGGTCGTTCTTTTACCGAAATAAATGACTCCTATGTACATTTTATAGCATATCATCCTCATCGTCCGTATATTCACATTCCTCTATAATTCTTGTGATCTCTGCGTCGTGTTCCCGAGACTCGCCGTCGGATAAATGTGATTCACCTTCCATAAACTTGGCAAACCTAGAAGCACGTGTGTTAAATTACGTTACATTCGCGAATATATTACCGCGGCTACATCACGATTAATCTTCATAAACGCACACCAGCTTTTAACTAATACATAATATAATAACCTTATCGGATCTTTTAACATTAAAGTCGTTTTCCATGGATTACATTTAGGACTAACGCAATATTCTTTTAGCTCTTTCAACGCTTTGTTCGTTTCTCTTATTCCTTCTTCGCGATACTGGTCTTCTGTCAATAACTTTCTTCTCTCAGGAAACATGTTCATCCTGATTTCGAACAGGTGTATACATGTAACATACGGTGTTGCTTTTCTAAACGATAATACTAATGCTATCGTTATTATTACCATCATTATCACTACTACTATTGTTACTATTCTTGTTACGGTTACACGCCACTGTCTATTGCTATTAGCAATTATTCAAGATAGCTATTCGTATCAAACTCTAGCTTTGGTAAGTATAATGAAAATGCATTCAAAATATTCAACGAATATTTGTCAAACAATTAAAAGTGATAAAAATGGAATGGATGAGATAGTCTGATTGACTTTTATTTTATGCGTCCTTTCAATCGAAATAACAAAATGCTACGAAGTAATATAAAACGATAATTTATTAACACAAATTAAAAAATTGACAATAAGTAGAATATGGGCGGAATAGTAATTATAATTGATATCAACCCACATTGGACAACCTGGGTCGTTTGTGGCTGAGGTGAAATTTCACTTTTGAACGTCTTCGACGGGAAGGGGGAATGCATAAAAAATAAATAAGAACTAAATGGGTATTTGGAACCAACAGGAATTTGGTGCGAATCACTTTGTTTCAAAGCGGATTAATATTTTCAAGAGTAAGTAGTTCTTTCTTTTCTTCCTCTCCTACTATCTGGGAACCTTTCTTTTTTTCGCCTTGTATGATCACTGTAATACAAATGAAATTCTATATCAGAGCGTAAGTGTTAATATCGCGTAAAGCAACCGGCATCCAATGCTGCCACGAACACAAAATTATATTCAGAATTCACCGTAGTAGTAGTAACAACAGTTTTTCACAAATATCTCTAAAAAATCAAAACCGACTGCCACAAATATATATAGGAAAAAGTTGCTCAACGTTATGCTCGCCACCACATATTCAAAGATCATCGAAATCGATGAGATTGCCCTGTATCAGTACGTTTACCGTAACATTTTGTAATAAATATACCGGCTTTTCCCTGCATTGTTGTTGCAAAATTCCTCCAAATTCAAGTTTCAAAGTAATTATACTTCTTAAACCCATCGCAAATGTACATATAATTTTCTAAAAGATCACCACAGGAGGTTCAAAGTCATGCAATAACTTTTTCTCATATCTGTATATTACAAAAATATTTATTTTTTCACAAATTCCCATCTCCTTTACACCTTTTTGCGAATTTCTATTTTTGCTAAGTAATTCTTTAAACGTTCGACTGAAAAAGCTATTGTGTACTAAACTAGTGGTTTCGATAAGCGTCACAACATTTTTTGCAGATTTTTTTGAAAGTCAAGAACGGTAAAACGGTAGAACAGTAAAGTTACGGACATAATGACCCAGATTGCCCATGAAAGCTGCAAAAAATATGCTTGTCCACGGAAAGTTAACAGGCATTTTTAATTGTAACATTGAAAATATAGATATAAGGAACGAACGATTAGATCAAGAAGCAATATGAGTAACACTGAAAGCGAACACTGAAGCAAACTTGCTAAAAAGCTTAACAACGCTGGTATCATCGAATAACTTACCAGTAAGTTCTGCCTTTTTGAGTTGATATAATAGGAAACTTATAAAGTAAGAGAATTAAGATACAAGAAAAGCCTGATGCTTCGCGTAAATAACTGCTATAATACATGGTAATCAATCCTATTATCTGAATAAACGAAAAAAAGAGCATTAAATGGGAACAAGTGAACTTTGAACCGTTAGTATTTTTCAAACGCATTAGTCTACAAACCTGCAGGAACCACTGTATAAGTCTTTTCGTTCTAACATTCGTAATTGGGCCAAACCGATAAGAAATGACGAAACTGATGATAGATGTGATTAAAATGTACCACACCACCCATTCCCTGTACTGCACGATGATTAATTGGGTATTTTCCCATAACATTTGAAATAAATAAAAACTCATTGTCCAACCAGTGACGACCGTGATATACATCATCTTACCCTTAAATTGTGTATAGACATTAATTTTTAAAAATGCGACGTAGCAAACTACACGTGTGAATAAAACTTGTACAAAAGCTATTTACCTTTAGTAGAAATTTACTAACGAAGTACACTAAAATTATAATCGAGGTGGTGATTCCAAGCATTATACTGATCAAATAATAAAATAGAGTATTTTTACTGAGATTATAAGCACTCCAAAATAATACAGCGCCTACCACCATTAATATTAATGCGGAGCCATCGATGCCTGTTTATACAAGAATTTAAGCACCTTTCATTTAAACCACAAAATATTCCTTTGCTTTGGCACACTCACGTGTTTCAATCATGCTCACTGTATATTTGTGCGAATTGGAGGGATGCACATATATACCGATGCATACATCTTCGAAAGGATTAATTTTGAATATTTTATTCTTCTGTATGCTAAATATATTAAAATTCCAGGACCTATGATTCTCATTGTGCTTTTGTGTTACTTCTTCAGGAGTTTTCCCATTGTAAAGATCATAGTTTTCTACATTTGTTCTTAAGTACATCTATAACGTATAAAATACAACTAAATGTAACATCATAGAGATGTACATACATGTTTTACATGAATTCCAAACTTATTTCTTACTGTTAAACTTTCCAACATATGTTTCATATATTTCGATTTGGCACTATGACAGAAAGTTTGTAATCCAGGCTTGTTATTTTCAATAACATCTCCTGGCTTTAAAAAGTGTACTAGAAAGGTCACATAAAGAAAATCAAACAAATGGAAGCCTAGGTAAACTCTTTAGAATTTATTCTTATCAACAAAATATAAGCAAAATATTAGTAAAATATAATGCTTTCAAAATTAAATATTTTTTATAACGTAAGTAACAGAACGCCAATAAATAACAATTGTTAATGTTTTCATGAGACGAATAAAACAAAATTGAATTGTTCAATGAAAAACTGTTATAAATGTACGGATGTTGCTATAACATAAAATAAGAGCAAAATTAACTTTTTCCCTCAATTTTCATCCATATCCTTTGTCGACAAAGTCAATATATTTTATAATACACATTTTATAGGTTACGGTATTATATGTTAATATGGCTTACTTGATTCCGTGGTTGATGTTGATTCTGTGTACACACAATTAAAAATAAGTAAAAAAATAACCGCACTTAACGGGTTTACTATTTTGTTGCCCATTTTATGATCGAGCAAAAAGTAACCAATATTTTAACCTTAATCTATAAGTACTATCTAGTTCAACAGGATGGAAGAAACTGAATTTATCAGTAAGTGCTCGTTTGAAATATCAAAATCGAAATAAGCGACTTTCGATAACACTAATTTAACTATCGATGCTGTTCTTTCTAATTTCACTTCGTCAAATTGAAAATCGCGCGAGTTTACCGTATAATTCGAAAATATCAAAGTATGCCAAATACGAAGAGAATTTAATGTCCGAATTCAAGTACGTTGGACAAACTTTTAATGAGTCAATTCATTTCGATACAAGGTATATATCGAGTGCTGTTACATTTGTGATAAATTGTGATAAGTTGTGTGTGTCGTATAAATGGATTTCAAGAAATAACATATATTGAAACTAAATACTATATTTATTTACATCGATTTCAGTTGGACAATGTGGAAATCAAATTGGTTCGGCATTTTGGCCTTTGGCGTTACACGAGTACGGTATACAAACAAGGAATACTGGGATGAATTTACTTAAGACGCAACGAAGCCACATTAAAAATATGAGCAATTTGTCTGATGCGTTTGATAGTTTCTTTGTTATACCTGAGAATACACGCGATTTATGCTTTAAAAGTATAACCGACTTAAAACGAGCTAAAGTCAGAGCTAGGGTATAATATTTATGTTATGTTATAACATAATATTTATGTTATGTTATATTGATGCACAACTACAGAAAAATCAGACGAATGGTTGAAAAGATTTACACCGTGGGTTTCTTTGTATGTAGGCAATATTGATAGATATGGAGGATAGTGTCGTAGGAGGGTTAAGGAGAGGACCTGTGCGTGACTTGTTTGACCAGACTTCCGTTGTAACAAATTATCCAGGCTCTGCGAATAATTGGTATGGATCTTTTGCTTTCTTCGATTATCTTGGTATATTCTTGGACAAAGCAAATATTACAGGTATATTTTGTAGGGCTGTAGGTTATCATACCTATGGTACAGAGTATCATGATAAATTAGAAGATACTATCAGACGTATGGCAGAAAAATGTTCTAGGTTACATGGTTTTCTAATAATGCATTCTCTTGGAGGTGGTACTGGTTCTGGATTAGGAACAGCTGTTCTAAAGCTACTGGCTAATAATTATCCTACTGTAGATAGGTATAAAATATATAAATGTCTCTTTAAGATTACGTGGATTACAACGAAGAATCATTACGATTTTTATTATTACTAGCGTCATTTTATTAACCTTTTAGTAGTTGTGTTATTGTTATCATTACAGACTAGTATCTTGCGTATATCCAATTGTTATGCAAGATGTTGTTACAGCTCCATATAATGTATTGTTGTCAACTCGAGAGCTTATAGATTATGCAACTTGTGTATTTCCTATTGAAAACGAATCCCTTTTGGACATATGCAATGCACAATTGAAAATAAAAAGTAACACAGATCAGATAAACTATAATATCTCGTGTAAACCATTTCAAGATATGAACAGCATTGTTGCAAATATGCTTCTTCATTTAACAAGGTAATTAGAATAATTTGCACAAATTTTTATTCGTAACAAGTAAATCTTATGAAAATAGCCACGTTTTTTTAGCGGATCTAGGTTCCCTGGCAATTTAAATATGGATATGAACGAAATAGCGACGAATCTTGTACCGTACCCAAAATTACATTATATATTTAGCAGCGTTAGTCCATTAGAATTATCAGCGCCGACGATATGCAGTATGCGAGGAACAAAGTACTTATTAGCTTATGATGTTATTGTATGAAATTGTAAAAACGTAATCTATATATGTGTTGTTTAAGGCTAATAGATGAAATATTTACCAATGCATGGTCACGAAATAATCAATTGATTAAAGTAGACCCGCTACAATCAGGTTCTATGATTTTAAGCGCTGCACATATTGCTAGAGGAAACTGTCCTGTAAACGATTTAAAACGAAACATTGAGAGGTAAATATCTCGTGTAATTTGTCGATAATGCACTTTTTTATATGCACTTGGAAATCATTGTATGCAATATTACATTTGAATTTCCAGATTTCGGAAAAAAGTTACGTTCACAGAGTGGAGCAACGAAGCTATGAAAGTAGGTTTGTGTTCTGTACCTCCAGCTGGGCACTCAACTTCTTTGTTGAGTCTTTTAAACTCTTCCTCGATGATATCGTTATTTAAGAACATAATAGAACAGTTTACTAGACTGTATAGAAGAAAGGTAACGTTAAAACGAGCACGCGTACATATACAGGGTGGACCTTGAGTATCGGAAATGATTTTGAATTACAAATTGTTGAAATCTTAAAAAATTCTAGCCAACCATATTAACTTATAACTTTTGTAAATAAAAGAAAATAATTAAGGCGCTCGAAGTTATTGGTCCACTCTGTATATACAAACACGAAACTTATAAAATAAGCTTGTAGAGTCATACCGATTATGTTGCAGGCACATGTGTATCACTACACGCAAGTATGCGGTTTTGAAGAAACGCATTTCATTGATAGTAAAGAGGTAATCTCAAACTTAATTATGCAGTACACAGAAGTGCAAAGCAAAACTCAGAAGAATATTTCTCGGTTAGAGATCGTTTAAATTCTTAGATTAGACAATTTTATTTAACTTGATCTATACATTAACAACATGAACGGAAAGCAATAAAAATATATTAATATAGCATATCTATTAGCAACAACGAAATTACGTTTCGTTCATCGAAAATTTACAATTTGCGCGAGTTTATATCCGCAGATTTAGAGAAATTCGGAATACCTAGTACGTTGTCTGTGTACTACATATGTACGTAGCAAAAATTTCTGAAAGTCGAAAGTCGTTCAAGAACCAATCATCTTTGGATATAACCATATACATAATATTTATTTATATCGGTCGATGTTTTTACGAAACAACATCTTAACTAGCTGGTATCTGTGGCAAACCAAACTCGTCCACCAGGACGCCATCCTGGAATGAAAAAATTCTCGTTCGATGCAATTTTTAAATAAAATGTTTTCGAACATTTCTACGAACGATAGAATAGAGAGTACGAACCTTATTTCTGACTGAGCTGGCGCCAGGTTCTTTGTCAGGAGCGCTAGGTGCCTTGATCGCATCGTCCAAGAAACTGGTATCTTCGTCGATGGCTAAATCGTCTCCGAGAGCTTCTAACTCGGCGGCTAGTTCATCCTCGTCTATATCCGGCATGCCGTAACTGCGACCCAACGCATCTTGGACTTCATCCGCTTGTTCCAACATATCGGACAAGTCGTCTTGGAGATCCTAAGACGTGCATTAACTTATCGTCGTAAGTTAGCGAAAGAAAAAAAAGAAAAAAAGAAAAAGGAAAAAGATACAATAAACAGGAAGTGGTTCTGAAAATACCTCGATCTGATCTATATTGATATTTTTAAACTCTTTCTGCATTTGTTTAACTCCTTCTTTCATGGCAACTACAGTTGCCTGAGTATCTTTTAGTGTTTGTGTGGCATAATTTGCCTGTTCCATGTTAAAGGCCTGTTGACGCAAGTTGTCCACCTGTGTTTCATACATCTTACGCTGCCTCAGGATGCGTAATGCCTTAGCCTTAACCGCATTCTTCGCGGGTCCTTCTCTCATTTTAACCATTTGATCTTTGTATTTCTTCAATTCCGCGTCCAATTTTGCTATCTTCTTCTCCGCAGTATCCGCCCTGCTGTCGACCTATTACAACCATAAACGTTAATTACGTGTTATAAACGTACAAATTGTGTAGATGGTAACGTAACCTCTTTAAAGATGCAACGAAAACGAATACATACCCCGGCAATACAGTCGGTGAGACTCGGCGGTGGTTCTTTCGTCTTAGGTCGACCAAAAAGTCTGTTCATTTTGGCAAATAAAATAAGGTAAAGGTAAGATTATCGACGATTATCTCTTCTTCCTACTCTCCTCTCCTTTATTTCTCTTTCTATTTCTCGATCGTTACTCTCCTTCAATCGAAACGTCAAGCTGACTGACTCAGCGCAGACAGTTGCTCCATCTATTGTCACGTAGCACAGTTTATCAATGTACTTTAGTTTTGAGCGGGATTTCGGCATTTCTGCTTTTAAGGTAAAATATAACAAAATTCAAACAAGTTATTGGTAAATTTTTATCCATCTATGGCGTCTCCTATCTGTCATCCAATTTTTGGAACAGATATTACAATATAATACGTTGTCGATAGCTTGATAACAACATTATCGCCATTATCAGCGGTCTATTCCGATTGGCTGAACTCTAATCGACGAATAATAAGATTCCCGTTTCATCGATAAAGATTACAATTCGTTGGAAGAACGAAACGTTCTCGTTTCATTACGCGGAGTAAAAGAATTTCGAACGACTCTTAGAACGCGCACTTAAATCGTTCATGGTTACACGCGCTTAACCTTAAATCAACGAATGAATGTCGCAAATGTACAGTGATATGATATGTTACAACAGTTGGGTTATTTATCTCTGTCGGTAAGTACACAGGTACGTTCCGCAAGTGAATGCGGAAAGGTAAGTCGAAGAGAAAGGTAACAAAGGAAGGGGAGGAACCAAGGCGCTCGCGTCGAGCAGGTATTTGAAAATTCAGGTGAATTCACGGGGGAGGTCGAGAAGCCTAGTGTATGGTGCCGTGCGAAGAAAGGGAGGGTAGATGGGAAGGATCGGATGAACAACGACGAGGATGGTTTTCGTTGGAGACCTCGGTAGCGGTGGTGGAGTCGATGGCGACGGTAGTAACGGTAGTGGAAG